>JAOPSE010000014.1:55524639-56032082 GCA_029449295.1 Zea luxurians
TCTGACCCCACCGTCCCCTGCTCCAAACCAACTCTCCTTTCCTTGCATGCACTACACCCACTTCCTGCAGCTATATATACCACCATATGCCCATCTTATGAAACCATCCACAAGAGGAGAAGAAACAATCAACCAGCAACACTCTTCTCTTATAACATAGTACAGCGAAGGTAACTCACATGGCAACTTCCATGGGTTGTCTCGTCTTGCTCTGCCTTGTTTCTTCTCTCCTCCTTCCCAGTGCCGTCCTTGGCCACCCATGGGGTGGCTTGTTCCCACAGTTCTATGACCATTCGTGCCCCAAGGCGAAGGAGATTGTGCAGTCCATTGTGGCACAGGCTGTGGCCAAGGAGACCAGGATGGCGGCATCTTTGGTCAGACTGCATTTCCATGACTGCTTTGTCAAGGTTCAACTCTGCTTCCTCTGTTATGTTCTTTATATTACATGCTCTAACAAAGCTATAAAGCTTGATACTGCAGTACAATATAACAAGTTAGCGACACAAGGTTTGTACTTCAAGTCTTTTAACTATATGTTGGTGCAATAAGATTATGAGTAATCCATATGAAGGTGTTGCAAGCGAACATGAAAGGCAAAGATAAACGGATGAACCCATTACTAGCTTTGGCTGTATCAAACCAATAACTTGAAATGCACTTGTGCTACATGCATGCCTAAGTATTAGAAAAGGTAGCATGGGAGAATCTATATTATTTTGGCTAACTTCTTTAGTTACTATTGATTGATGAGAAAGCCTACCATTGCCCATGCCAGCACTAATGTCCCGGTGACATGATTGAGCCAGTACTATGATTAATTTACTCTATTGTTCTCCTTTTTTGAGTGCTGTATAAGATGTCCTTTTTTTTTAGCCACTCGAGAAGATGTTTAATTAACTCTAATGCGCAATGATTGGAGCTCTCAGTGCAACGCATTTGCTCTGTAATCTACTGTCACCACTACTCTGTAGTGTGTGCTTAAACTCTAAACTATTCCACGTGGCTAGTAATTACCAATCATTTACAACACTGTTACATGTGTAGGGCTGCGATGCTTCGGTGCTGTTGGACAACAGCAGCAGCATAGTTAGTGAGAAAGGGTCCAACCCGAACAGGAACTCCCTCAGGGGGTTTGAGGTGATCGACCAGATTAAGGCTGCTCTTGAGGCTGCCTGCCCAGGCACAGTCTCCTGTGCCGACATTGTTGCCCTCGCGGCTCGTGATTCCACCGCCCTGGTATGTTCCACTATCGACTATCCTTTCCAACCTCAAGGAACAGACATGATATTTGTATATATATATATAGTGATAGCTTTGGCAAACTTAGATATTTTCTGAACTCTAAACCATAGGTTGGTGGACCATACTGGGACGTGCCACTTGGCCGGAGAGACTCGCTCGGTGCAAGCATCCAGGGCTCCAACAATGACATCCCAGCCCCCAACAACACACTACCCACTATCATCACCAAGTTCAAGCGCCAGGGCCTCAATGTTGTTGATGTTGTCGCCCTCTCAGGTGATTTTTCTTGTATTTATTAGTAACATCTGTCCTTTGTTATTCACCAACTTAACGTACACTCATATTACGCATGGATACAATATCATGTGCGAATACAGGTGGTCACACCATTGGTATGTCTCGGTGCACTAGTTTCCGGCAGAGGCTATACAACCAGACAGGCAACGGCATGGCTGACAGCACACTGGATGTATCCTACGCCGCACAGCTGAGGCAGGGATGCCCCCGCTCTGGTGGTGACAACAACCTCTTCCCCTTGGACTTCATCACCCCTGCCAAGTTTGACAATTTTTACTACAAGAACCTCCTGGCCGGCAAGGGCCTTCTAAGCTCTGATGAGATTCTGTTAACCAAGAGCGCTGAGACAGCGGCCCTCGTGAAGGCATATGCTGCTGATGTCAATCTCTTCTTCCAGCACTTTGCACAGTCTATGGTGAATATGGGCAACATCTCGCCACTGACAGGGTCACAAGGTGAGATCAGGAAGAACTGCAGGAGGCTCAACCACTGAGGGCACTGAAGTCGCTTGATGTGCTGAATTGTTCGTGATGTTGGTGGCGTATTTTGTTTAAATAAGTAAGCATGGCTGTGATTTTATCATATGATCGATCTTTGGGGTTTTATTTAACACATTGTAAAATGTGTATCTATTAATAACTCAATGTATAAGATGTGTTCATTCTTCGGTTGCCATAGATCTGATTATTTGACCTGTGATGTTTTGACTCCAAAAACCAAAATCACAACTCAATAAACTCATGGAATATGTCCACCATCCACCTGTTTCTTGAAGAGTTCATCTACCATTCCAGTTGGCATTTATCAGTGTTGCAGCGGCGCTGTGCTTTGTAACATAACAATTGTTCAGGCATTATATCCAAATCTAGAGGCCTACCAAAATGAGATAACAAGCCAACCAATCTGCTGGGAAATAGGTAACAAGTCTCTAACAAGATCTTGAGCTTATTCTGAGATGATGTCGAGACCGATGCCTTTTGTTACGTCGTGCCGTGCCTCTTGTTGCCATGCTGGTAAGTTGCTGCCTCTTGATGAGGGCAAGCTGCTTATCAAGGCGGGATGAAGTGTTATGGACGCAGGCATGGGTGCTGCTAGCTTGGCATCCGGGGTTCCAGGATAACCCATCTACCTGCATTAGTCTGTTTAGTTTCTTAACTGCTAAGTTGGCAGATCAGGTTAGTTAGACAAGATTGCTAGTTTCCTGCTTGGTTTGTTAGTTCATCATGTACAAGGGCCAGGCTATGTAATGCCAGGTGTATTATGTTGTTATTGATTGAATTAAGCAGGAGTTAACAAAAAATCCTTTTTCTTGCTCACCCGTGGGCAAAGGCCCCCGGCCAGCGATCTCGCTCCCCCTTAACCCTAGCTCTCATAGCATATTGGAATCAAATATGGGCAACAGTTACTCCCCAGATTCCAAATTTTTGTCTCTTTAGACTTCTCAAATTTTCTCCAAATGTAGGTCATTCTATGTATATTTACCCTTCTCTTCCTTGTTCCAAATTAATAAATGCTACCAGTCTCACAAATGAATGTGATCTACTTTCTTAACTCATGTGCACAAATCTAGAACCAACACATCAAAGTGTTAGAGTGGATGCACTAACTAGTTCAACCCAAAAGCTTAAGCTATTGGGAGAAGGTAGACAATCCACTTATACACTTCAACACTCCCACTCACATGCAGCCGGAGAGAAAGACGCAAATGTGGAAATAAAGGGGCGGAGGTACAAATAAAGCATCTGTCAGGATTTGAACTCGAGACATTTGGCTTTGATATCAGACGCACTAACCAGTTCAACCCAAATGCTTAAGCTATTGGGAGAAGGTAGGCAATCCACTTATACACTTTAACACAGAGGAAGTGGATTCCAAAGGAAAAACTTCAATCATCATAAGGGAGGACCAAAAATACATTCATGCGACCTCCGTAGTCAGGTTGTCGTGCCTGATAGAAATCTATAGGGTTCCCATGCAAGCATTCAAACTAATGTCTTAACAATGTTAATATCACTGGATGTTATTTCATATGCAATGCTAGAAGGTACCTGGTTGTGTCAGCCTCATATATGTTGGTATTGTTTCAGATTCTTGAACACTGATATGAGGGAAATCATAGGACAGCTTCTGCTTTCATGTATTTAAAGAAAAGGCATCTGAAATGAGAGATAAATAAAGTTCAAGGAGACATAAATACAGTTCAAGGATCCAGAAAGCAATTACATTTGGAAATGGGGCTAATGATGAGAAAATAAGTAATAGAGTAAGTACGAGTTAAAGAAGCTATTTACTTGCAAAACCCGCTGGTTTATTGGCTCTCTTTTACTCATGTCCTACAGTTCAACATTTACACCAGAGGCCTGGTAGATGTCTAGAGGACTATCGTCAGCCAATGCTGGGGAAATTGAAAACAAAAAGAATTCATTGGAACTCACCCAGCAGAAAACATACCTAGAAGACAAAGGATATCAGCTGAGGGTTATAAAGTGGTTGAATCTAACAAGATGCATCCTCAACCTCCAGGCCTTTCAGAACCTTAAACCATATTGAACCATCAAATATTCAGAACTATATGGGTCAGTGCCATGGGTCAACCAGCAGACGCTCTCTCGACGCCTGTGGAAAGTGGGATATGTTTTGATATGGTGTCTGTTTTGGGAAGAAAAGAAGAGACAAAAGGTTACAATAAAGAGTGCACTAGATCATGTGATGGTTGTGTGATGAACCCAAAGCACAGTTTTACTTTTCTAAACAAGACAGGCTAAAATGCAAAAATAATAATTACAACTTTTTTTAAACCCCAATGTTGTGGCATCAAGTCTCAAGAAAAACATGCTGTACTTACGAGTTAATATGTTTGCAGTGTTGATACTGCAGCAGGAAAGGTTTCCCTAAAAAGTTGAGCAGTAACCAAATTTAACCACAATTCTGAATCATTGCTTCAACTGCCTTGTTGGCCTTAAGAAGCTCCCCTTTCGAGCAAAGTGAAGCAATACCAGCATAATATGACTCAAAATCATCATTGAAAGACTTTCCAAGCAAATTTCGGTAGTCAATATCAGTGTCACCACTCGATTTTGATGAACTATCATCTCCATCTATCATGGATTGAACTTTTCCATCAGAACTCCTACAAAGACTATTTCTTGAAATATCATAAGCGACTGGACTTGCTTGTCCTGAATTTGACATGGAACCATAAGCATCCTCAGTTTTCTGTACCTTCTTGAGATGCGCAAGCGCATTATAGCTGATAGAATTTGAAGAGGATAAAAGCATGAGTCCCACTTCATTTAGGATTGTTACAATCTCATCAATCCTCCCCTGATCACATGCAGAAGATAGGAGATCAACAAGGGACTCTGCCTGAATCTTATCTCCAACACTGTTTATTGACTCCGCGACTTCTTTGCACTGAAACATCTCCCTCAAGATGCCCCTGGATTCTTCCATCCTTCCTTTTGCATAGAGTCCTTTGATAAGGCTCATGAAACCAACAAAATCAGGATCTATATTCCTATGGCGGTATTCATTAAAGAATCTTAATGCAGCTTCAGTCTCACCTTTCAGACAGAGTCCATTGATAATTGCACCAAGTGTAAAACAATCTGGAAGTATAAAGAGTTCCTCCATATGAGACATAAGCTCAAGGGCCTTTCCAGTTAATCCAAAGTTACAATGACCACTTATCAGCAAGTTGTAAACATGGGTAGTGGGTTTGATACCTTTGGTGGACATTTTTTGGAATAACTGATCTGCATCATCTAATAAACCTTCTCTACACAAAGCACCTATAAGAATAGTATAGGTGATTATTGTTGGAAGCATCTTGCTGTTTTCTAAGTAGTCAAAGAGCCTGAAAGCTTCAGTAAGGCATCCTTGATGACACAAACCACTGAGAACTGAGTTATGAATGACAATGTTAGGTTGAAATCCCTCCTTTGTCATGCCTTCACAAAGGTCTAGCGCTTTTTCAAGATACCCACCCTTACAAAGGCCATCCACCACTATGGAATACATAGTTAGATCTACTGAAAACCCACTTTGTTCAGCTACCTTCAAAAAGTTACATGCGTCCAGAACTTCACCTTGCTTCTTTAGAGCAAAGACAGCTCCTCTCAGAACACTGACAGGAACACTACCTTTGTCCATGTAATTAGAAAACCAAATAATTTTGCTAATATCTTTTTTGCTGAGATAACAAGACAGCATATTTATCATTGTCGAATCAAGCAGGCCATGGATTTTAATGAAATCACATAGCAATGGTTGTATGACCTCTTCATTTCCATTTCGGTGTAAACTCTTGAGCAGCTTGCAGCATGTTTTACTACTTACAGCAATGGCTTGTATTCTGAGTAACTTGTAAGCATCCATTGCTGCTTGACAACAATTTCTCTTGCTTAAGAATGCAGAAGCATAATTGCAAACAGATGAAAATAAGTCAATATCTAGTTCACCAACCTTACAAATGAAATCCAGCACACCATGTTCACCGTGTCCTTTGAAGTGTGCATGAATCAACTTCCTGCAGTTAAAGAAATTAGGCCTTATTTTTTTCTGAACAAGATCATAAAATATTTGGTCAGCCATGTTAACTTTTCCTCCATTACACAGTGCTCTAATCAGGCACTCATGAACAACTGCACTGGAGAATCCTGCATCTTTTTTGTATTCATCAAACAATTCCAGTGCCTTGTCAACTTGCTCAGCTTTACACAATTTGTCTATGATTGTATGGTAGGTGATAGTATTAGGCCTTAAGCCAATCTCAGGCATTTTATGAAACAAGCTCCAGGCATCATTCACTTTGTTAATCATAAACAATGCTTTGATAAGAACATTGCATGTGACAACATCCATAGAAATACCACTACCTTCGAGCCTATCCTTCATTGCCATAACACCAGTTATGTCACCTCTGTTAATGTAACCATGTAACAGTGTGCTATATGTGAAATTATCAGCAGCAACACCTTCAGAAATTTCAACAGCCTTTTCACAGTGACCAGCTTTACACAAACCGTTTATTATCGCGTTGTATGTTATGATGCTAGCCTTTATTCCCTTATTCTCCATCTCTGTGAGTAAAGAGAAAGCCCTGTCTAAATCGTCCATTTTGCACAAACTGTCAATCAAAATCGAATATACATACTCGTCCACAACCATGCCTGTTTGTTCCAGTTTCCTCACGATAGAGAAAGCATCTTCCAACCTGTCTCTCTTACAAAAGCCACCAACCAGTGATGTATAAGTAATCAAATTTGGCTTAGCATCCACTCGCACCATCTCATCCAAGAAACCCTTTACTTTCTCCACACTACCTTCTCTGCAGAGTCCATCAATAACAGTAGTATAGTTAATCACATCAGCTGTGATTCCCTTCCCTAGCATGGATCGATGCTCCCGAAGACCTTCCATCAAGAACCCACGACTCATGTATCCATGAACCATGCTGCCGTAAAACACAGCATCAGCATTCATGCCTTTACACTCCATCTCCCGCATAAGCTCTGCCATCTCACCAGTTCTCCCCTCCAACCCAAGAGCATGGACGACTGATGTCAACGTCACAAGGCCTGGATCAAATCCACTGAACTGATGCTTCACCTTCTCGTAGAAATGCAGCCCTGCTCCGGCCTTTCCGATTCTGGAGAACCCAGAAACGATCGAGCTGCAAATGCGATCGTCTACCTGACACTCCCTATTGGTCATTATGTCGAACACCCTGAGCGCGCAATCCACCTCCCCGTGGGCGCACAGCAACACCACCATCCCGCAATACGTGGACGGCGACAGCACCATGCCGTGGTCTTCGATGGCAGCGGAGAGTAGCTCCAGCGCGTGGCGCGGGTCGCCGCCTCTGGCGCAGGCCCGGCGGAGCAGTGCATCCCAGAGGTGGCGAGTGGCGGTGCTGGAGGCAAGCGCGAGGCGCTGTGCGGCGTCACGCGGCCGCGCGGAGTCGAGCAGGGCGGAGGCGGCAAGGAGGTGCGTGCGCGGAGTAGGGGCGATGCCATTGGCAAGCGCCTGGGAGGCGAGCGCGGCGAGGAGGCGGTGCCTGCGGCGGCGGAGGAGCACTGACAAGAGGCGGTTGACGTGGCGAGCGGTGACCGCGCAGCCGAGTTTGATGAGTGAGGGGAACAGCGGTGGAGGGGGAGAGGGCTCGCCGTTGCCGCCGGGGAGGGGCATGGCCGCTGGCCGGGCGGGCAGGGCCGCAGCGGTGTGGAACTTTCGAAACGAAGGTGTTGAAATGCTGTGTGCGCGTTTGAGTTGGAGTTAATTAATTTCTGTAGGAGACCGGAGTTTTTAGCGCGTTTTTTATTCCATTAAGGTTGCTACTAGGATGGTTTCGAAATTTTTCGGAATTCCGAAAAACGTTTTCAATTTTTTTTCTGATTAAAGTCGTCCGTAACGATATTTTTTGGAAATGGTATCGATTATCGGAATTTTGGTTTAGAATCGGTATGATATGACTTCTTACCATTCGTTTTTATCACTTTCTGATTTTAATTAGAATTTATCGGATTTAATTTTTAGAATTTACCGAAAATAATAAAGAACCGGCCCACATTCTAACAGACCAGTGTCCTAGCCCACAACCGTGAGCCTAACTCAAGTTCGTGACCTACCTTGAGCCCTTGAGGCCAAGCAGCTAGGTGTCACGCAGCATATCTAGTGTCAGTGTAGGTCTAACTTCATCGGCCTCCACCGCATTCATCGGTACGTTGGCTGTGATAGCTAGTACTAGTAAACTACTTTATTAATTCTATGTTTCATGAGTACTAGAAATACGATAGCTAATAAACTAATTTATTAATTCTATGTTTTATGAGTACTAGGAATAGGAATATGTTGGCTTGCGTAACGTTTGGTTTAATATAAATTAGTTTTCTTTCGATTAATAGAGGAATACCTTGATTTTTTTGGCTTAACATTAGCATTTAATATAGAATAATATATTAAGTAAGTGAAAGCATATCTTACTATATTATACATATAAAAATTTCTATATATACTAGGGCCTCTCGTTGGGTTCGCTTCGGAGCCCCATATTGCTGAAGACAACCTTAGTATATATGGTAGTTGCAAACACGGTAAGCGCTACTTGCTAGTATTCGTATGAATATCAAAATATGCAAGGATATTCAACTTGAGGGGGTGTTTGGTTAGAGAGACTAAAGATTAGTCTCTAGTTTTTAGTCCCATTTAGTTCCTTTTTTGCCAAACACTAGGACTAAAATATAGACTAAAATGATTTACTCTTTAGTCCTTCACATATGTGCTAAAAGGGACTAAACCATATTAATTCCATATTTACCTCTCATTTAGTTCAATTATGCTAATAGCAGGAGAATGTTAAAGGTCATTTTAGTCTTCTTATGAGTCATTTAGTATAAACTTACTATTTTTAGCCCTTAAAACCAAACATGTTAGGGACTAAATTTTAGTCCCCTAACTAAACTTTAGTCCCTAGACTAAAGAAAACCAAACATGGCCTGAAGTCAAGTAGTTGCACACACGTACAACCTAAATATGGTAGTTGATACTTGCTAGTATTCATACGAATATGGTAGTTGCAGTTGCAACGTATGAATATGGTAGTTGCAGCTCTCTATACAGTGTGATATGATACAATGGCTAGAGATGGTGAAGCTTCACCTGCACGGAAGCGTATGTTTATGGAGTTGCCTTGTGATCCATCCCTTGGTATTCAACATCAAAGTCAGCTTGATTTGTGAACTAGGGATCTTTGTGAATTTGTGAACTTATAGTATTGTCAACTTATGATAATTGTGAACTTGTTATATTGGAATATTTTTATATCGGTATGATTACCGATGGTATTTTAAATTTCGATCGTTACCGGTGTATTTTCCACACCGAAATTTCATTTTCGATGTTTCCAAAATACCGATATCGTTTTCGTTTCTAGAGTTACTGATTCCAATTTCATTTCTGATAAAAATATGAAAACAGAAACGATTTTAGTGTTTACCGACCGTTTTCATCCCTAGTTGCTACTATATAATCGAATACAGATTTATAGAAAATGGAGTGTTATCTAATATCCCTCCCATCAAAGTGTAAAGGGATATTTGGTTTCTAGGGACTAATTTTTAGTTCCTTCGTTCTATTCCATTTTAGTTACTAAATTGTCAAATATGGTAATTTAGAAACTAAAATAGTGAAACTAAAAATTAGTCGTTACAAACTATACACCTCTAATAGTATATCAAGACTTACCTAAGCTGAACCAAATGAAGGAAACGGGTGACGCCTAAGAGGGGGATGAATTAGGACTTCTAAAACTTTCACTAAACTAGGCCACAAATAAATCCCAAGAGCAAAACCTATGCAAATAATCAAACTAGAATGTGCAAACTAGGTTTTCTCTAAGTGTTGCTATCTCTACCGCAATGGCTAAGTTTTAATCTACACTATATAAGTATGAATACAAGATTGAAACTTAAATGCTTAATATAAATGTGGAAACTTAAAGAGCGAGCTAGGTAGAGATGCAAACTCTCGTGGATGACGCTGGTATTTTTACCGAGGTATTCGGAACCACGCAAGGTCCCGACTAATCCTCGTTGGTGTCCCTACGCAAAGGAAAGCCCATACGAGGGCCAAGCACCTCGATCGAGTAACTCTATAAGAGCCGCGGGCCTTCTCCACACGCAAGTGGTGCTCCGCTTCTGGCCCCTCTCGGGCGCTCCCCGCCGTCTCCACTATCGAGCTTCCGGCTGAAAACGTCGTGGGCCTCGTTCCTCCGGTACACGGTGGCGGCCGTGACACAAACTTGGTTATCACGGTCTCGCAAGACTCTCGCCCCAATCGATACAAATACAACGGCTCGCGCAAGAGCCGAGGGGTTGCACTACACCAAAATAGTGAACTTCCTAGAGCCTAAACCCTAGGAAGTTAGCCCTAAACTCTAGGAAGTTAGCTAAACTCTCGGAAGTTAAGCCATCCCATCGGAAGTTTGGCTCTCAGAAATGTTTTGTCGGAAGTTAGCTTAACTTCCTAGAGCCCTTTAGGAAGTTAGCTACAGCCAAGAAGCCTCTCGGAAGTTAGTAGGTTTTCGGAAGTTAGTAGCTTCACGCCGTCAGCGCCGTCAGCTGACTAACTTCCTACGACTAACTTCATACGGCTGACTGTAGCCCTAGGAAGTTAGCTAGCTAATTTTCTATGGTTGATTGTAGCCCCTAGGAAGTTAGCTGGCTAACTTCCTACGGCCCAATAAGCCTCTAGGAAGTTAGCGGCTCGTTTGACCGCACCCGCAGATCAGCAACTGAAAGCTAACTTCCTAGAGGAGGCCGTAGGAAGTTAGCGGCTCGTTTGATCGCACCCGCGGATCAGCAACTGAAAGCTAACTTCCTAGAGGAGGCCATAGGAAGTTAGCTGTGCATGCTAACTTCCTAGAGGAAGCCGTAGGAAGTTAACTACCGATGTCGTAGGAAGTTATGTTTATTTCCTAGAGCTACCAGTTGCCTCTCGAAAGTTATTTATTTCATGCAGTTTGTTATAAAAGCTGTGGGAAGTTAAAAAACCGTAGGAAGTGTATGATTTTGGTGTAGTATTGGTGGTTTATCTATACACACTCAACTAACTAGGATTCACCTAGAGCAAGCGCTAGAGTGGTCTAACTAACCTAAGCACTTCGCAAAGTACCTACACTAATCACCGAGTGATTCTATTAAGCACTTGGGTGTAAGAACACTTGGGAATGTCTACTATATGCCTTGGTATGTCTCTTGGGCTCCCACCTTTGGAAATGGCCGGTTGAGGGTGTATTTATAGCCCCCAACACAAAACTAGCCGTTGGAGAAAAGTTGCTGCTCTCTGTGGCACACCGGACAGTCTGGTGGTGCACCGGACAGTCTGGTGCCCCCTGTCCAGTGCACCTAGCCATTGGCCTGACACCGCAGGTGACCGTTGGCGTTGTAGGCTTTCCACACCGGACAGTCCGGACTTCACACCGAATAGTCCGGACTTCACACCGGACAGTCCGGTGGTCTTCTCTCCATAGTGCCACCTGGAACTAGCCGTTAGGGTTCCTGTTCCTGTTGCACCGGACAGTCCAGCATGTGCCACCGGACAGTCCGGTGCTCCTCGCACAGACAGTCCGCAGGCAACACTTCTTTCTTCTCTTGGACTTCACTTGATCTTCATAATGTCTTCTTTTGAGGTGTTGCTTTCCTCAATGTCTTGGTCCAAGTTACGTTAGCATCCTGTGAACTACAAATACAAACACTAGCAAACACATTAGTTCACAGGTTGTGTTAATCATCAAACACCAAAACTCATTTAGCTAAATGGCCCAGGGTCCATTTTCCTTACAATCTCCCCCTTTTTGGTGATTGATGACAACACAACCAAAGCATGCAAATATAACAAACATTTGAATGAAAATATGCAATCTACTTGCTAGGATGCATGTTTGTCCCCACAATGTGATATTATGGACTTAAGCCTCCCGCTAACTCCATAATTCACTTACTTCCTATTTTAAACCAAAGAACCAAAACCACTTGAAGAAATAAAATTTTAAATTGGTGGTGTTCGGTGTTTGATATAATTTTCATTGCTTTGGTCCCTAAATTTCTCCCCTTTGGCATCAACCACCAAAAAGGAAGACATTAAAGGCATGTAGGAAGCAAAAAAGACTTGATACCAATTGTAGGATACCAATTGAAACACCAAATTGTTACTCCCCTAAATGAGTGTTCTCTTTAGAAAGAAATTTCTTCCCTTTTTAGAGACGAAGAAATACTCCCCCTGACAGAGATATTCTACTTAGGAAAAAGCATGTGAAAATAGAGGTGCAAGATATGATTTGATTAGCGAAAGGGCCTCTAGCCTAGTGATTAAGGACTTCCGAGTAGCACCTCCAAGTCCTGGGTTCGATTCCCCTCGAGAGCGAATTTTTAGGCTTGGTTAAAAAATCCCCTCGCTGTGCCCCATCCGCTCTCGGGTTATGATGTCTTGTGCGCCACCCTCCGGTTGGGCCGTTGCAAAGTGGACAGTTGACGCCGGCCCGTTAGTGATGGGGGCCAGGGTTCGGGGATTTTCTCGGCCGGGACCATTGTTTCGGTCTCTTCTTAATATAATACTGGGAGGGCGGTCTTTCCCTCCCCAACTGAGTTTTTTTAAGATATGATTTGATTAGACTAACTTCCTTATGCATAGGTAATAGAATATGATTTAACCACTTATGCATATATAGCAACATGGAAGTATAAGATATGAAATATAGTCTAATCAAATGCTGGAGAAGACATGTAAGTAATGTTGAATGTAGTCTCAAAGTTACCAATTGAAACCAATGGCGAACCATTTGAAGACAAGTGGTAGACTTGTGAGACGTAAGGATTCTTGTAGTTTTGCAGTGGAAGCTTATTGTCTTTCTCCGGGGACCTCATTTTCCTTACAATGAGACTACTACATGAAATAGACTTGAAAAAGGTATTAGTCTCAAAGTCTTAGATTATAGAGTAACCTTCCCCTGAAAGTGTGCATACAAGTTTTTGAATACTTGTAGGAGACATGCACTTTGATTTGATATCAAGAGGGACAAGTTATCTATAATTCGAGCTTTGGCACATATAAGTTAAATGATACTAATTGTAGGATATAAGCTTTTGAAGCATTAGTTTCATTTAGTTAGAGATATTAAATAAGCTATGTGTCATGCTGAAGCGTCCCGATCCTTTGGGACTCAAATGTGAAACAATTACTAGTCCCAGGAGGCTAGTAACCACATTCCTTACTTCAAATAGTACAGAGTTCGAATAAAGGCTATTACAATACCGGGGTACAAGCTTGAGAGAGCTAGAATACAAAGCGCAGTAGAAGGTACACTAGCCCAATCCACAGGCAGAACTGGGTGCAGACACAGCCCTCTCAATCAAGCATAGCAGAAAAGAAGTATTCGGCTACTGAAAAACATAAATAAATCTGGGTGAATACACTAGGTATTCCACAAGCCCATCCCGCTCCCGTTAAGAGAAAGAGACCTATATCATACATGCTTTATATGGTGGAGTTGAAGTCACTCTTCTTTTTCTCAGAGAAAGGCAGTTTATTTAGGGTTTTTCCCAAGGAAATAAAAATAACACAATACTCAACCACCAATGAGCTTCCCGCTCCCGTGGCCTTGTTTTCTTTTCCAAAATGCACTCACACACACACATTTTCCTGTTCACGGAGGTCGTAAAACTAATTGTCATACTGAAAGGGAATTAGGCTTACACCTAGTTCCTAAATAATTTTGGTGGTTGAATTGCCCAACACAAATATTGGACTAACTAGTTTGCTCTAGTGCATAAGTTATACAGGTGCAAAAGGTTCACACTTAGCCAATAAAAAGACCAAGTGTTGGATTCAACAAAGGAGCAGCAAGGCAACCGAGGGCACCTCTGGGTGTAGGCACCGGACTGTCCGGTGTGCACCGGACATGTCCGGTGCGGCCAGAGGACTTCGACTCAAACTCTTCGCCCTCGGGATTTCTCGGAAGCCGGCGCGCTATAATTCACCGGACTGTCCGGTGTTCACCGGACATGTCCGGTGCTCAAAGGAAGCGCGGTCTCCGGAACTCGCCAGCCTCGGGTTCGCGCGGCAGCCGCTCCGCTAAAATTCACCGGACTGTCCGGTGTGCACCGGACTGTCCGGTGTGCCAGCGGAGCAACGGCTCTCTGCGACGCCAACGGCTCCCTGCGGTGCATTTAATGCGCGCGCAGCGCGCGCAGACGTCAGGATCGCCCATACCGGTGCACCGGACATCAAACAGTACATGTCCGGTGTGCACCGGACACCCAGGAGGGCCCAGAAGTCAGAAGCTCCAACGGTCAGAATCCAACGGCAATGGTGACGTGGCAGGGGCACCGGACTGTCCGGTGTGCACCGGACTGTCCGGTGCGCCATCGAACAGACAGGTTCCTGCAACGGTCACTTTGGTGGTTGGGGCTATAAATACCCCAACCACCCCACATTCATTGCCATCCAAGTTTTCCACTTCTCAACTACTACAAGAGCTCTAGCATTCAATTCTAGACACACCAAATAGATCAAGTCCTCTCCAAATTCCACACAACTCCATAGTGACTAGAGAGAGTGATTTGCTTGTGTTCTTTCGAGCTCTTGCGCTTGGATCGCATTCTTTTCTTTCTCACTTGTTCTTGTGATCAATCTCAATTGTAACCAAGGCAAGAGGCACCAATTGTGTGGTAGCCCTTGCGGGGAAGCTTTGTTCCCGTTTGATTGAGAAAAAGAGAAAGCTCACTCGATCCGTGGGATCGTTTGAGAGAGGGAAGGGTTGAAAGAGACCCGGCCTTTGTGGCCTCCTCAACGGGGAGTAGGTTTGCGAGAACCGAACCTCGGTAAAACAAATCCTCGTGTCACACTCTTATTTGCTTGCGATTTGTTTTGCGCCCTCTCTCGCGGACTCGTTTCTTTATTACTAACGCTAACCCGGCTTGTAGTTGTGATTATTTTTGTAAATTTCAGTTTCGCCCTATTCACCCCCCCTCTAGGCGACTATCAATTGGTATCAGAGCCCGGTGCTTCATTAGAGCCTAACCGCTCGAAGTGATGTCGGGAGATCACACCAAGAGGGAGATGGAGACTGGCGACGACAAGCCCACTACAAGCCAAGGGAGCACTTCATCGGAAGAGTCCCGCACCAAGAGAAGGGAGAAGAAGAAGAACTCCTCCAAGCGGAAGGAGAAAAGATCTTCCTCTTCTCATCACAAGGAGAAGAAGGAAAAATCTTCCTCTCACAAGCCGCATCGGAGTGGGGATAAGCACAAAAGGATGAGGAAGGTGGTCTACTATGAGACCGACACTTCATCGACATCTACCTCCGGCTCCGACGCGGCGTCCGTCACTTCTAAACGCCAAGAGCGTAAGAAGTATAGTAAGATTCCCCTACGCTACCCTCGCATTCCTAAACATACACCTTTACTTTCCGTCCCATTAGGCAAACCACCAACTTTTAATGGTGAAGATTATGCTATGTGGAGTAATTTGATGCGATTTCATCTAACCTCTCTCCACAAAAGATTATGGGATGTTGTTGAGTATGGTGTACAGGTACCATCCGTAGGGGATGAGGACTATGACACGGACGAAGTGGCCCAAATCGAGCACTTCAACTCTCAAGCCACAACAATCCTTCTTGCCTCTCTAAGCAAGGAGGAATACAACAAAGTACAAGGGTTGAAGAACGCCAAGGAGATTTGGGACCTACTCAAGACGGCGCACGAGGGTGATGAACTCACCAAGATCACCAAGCGGGAAACGATCGAGGGGGAGCTCGGTCGCTTCCGTCTTCGCCAAGGGGAGGAGCCACAAGACATGTACAACCGGCTCAAGACCTTGGTGAACCAAGTGCGCAACCTCGGGAGCGCAAAATGGGATGACCACGAAGTGGTTAAGGTTATTCTAAGAGCTCTTATTTTCCTTAACCCCACACAAGTTCAATTAATTCGTGGTAATCCTAGATATCCGCTAATGACTCCCGAGGAAGTTATCGGGAATTTTGTGAGCTTTGAATGCATGATTAAGGGATCCAAGAAAATCAACGAGCTTGATGAACCCTCCACATCCGAGGCGCAACCCGTGGCCTTCAAGGCAACGGAGGAGAAGAAGGAGGAGTCTACACCAAGTAGACAACCAATTGACGCCTCCAAGCTCGACAACGAGGAGATGGCCCTAATCATCAAGAGCTTCCGGCAAATCCTCAAGCAACGGAAGGGGAAGGATTACAAATCCCGTTCCAAGAAGGTTTGCTACAAGTGTGGTAAGCCCGGTCATTTTATTGCAAAATGTCCTATATCTAGTGAAAGTGACAGGGGCGACGACAAGAAGGGCAAGAGGAAGGAGAAGAAGAGATACTACAAGAAGAAGGGCGGCGATGCCCATGTTTGTCGGGAGTGGGACTCCGACGAAAGCTCAAGCGACTCCTCCGACGACGAGGACGCCGCCAACATCGCCGTCACCAAGGGCCTCCTCTTCCCCAACGTCGGCCACAAATGTCTCATGGCCAAGGACGGCAAAAAGAAGGTAAAATCGAGATCCTCCACTAAATATGAAACATCTAGTGATGAGGATGATGATAAAAATGAAGAGGATAATTTGCGTATTCTTTTTGCCAACCTTAACATGGAACAAAAAGAAAAATTAAATAAATTGATTAGTGCCATACATGAAAAGGATGATCTCTTGGATTCTCAAGAGGACTTCCTTATTAAAGAAAATAAAAAGCATGTTAAGGTTAAAAATGCTTATGCTCTAGAAAGAGAAAAATGTGAGAAATTGTCTAGTGAGCTAAGCACTTGTCATGAGACTTTAGACAACCTTAGAAATGAAAATGCAAATTTGTTAGCTAAGGTTGATTCTCATGTTTGCATTGATCCTAGAAATGATAATGTTGATTTGCTTGCTAGGATTGATGAGTTGAATGTTTCCATTGCTAGCCTTAGAAATGAGAATGAGAAACTAATTGCTAAGGCTAAGGATTTTGATGTTTGCAATGCTACTATTTCCGACCTTAGAATTAAAAATGACATATTGCATGCTAAGGTTGTTGAACTAAAATCTTGCAAACCCTCTACATCTAATGTTGAGCATATTTCCATTTGTACTAGATGTAGAGATATTAATGTTGATGCTATCCATGATCACCTAGCCTTAATTAAACAACAAAATGATCACATAGCACAACTTAATGCTAAGATTAGAGAGCATGACTTAGAAAATGAAAAATTTAAACTTGCTAGAAGCATGCTCTATAATGGGAGACGCCCAGGCATTAAGGATGGCATTGGCTTCCAAAGGGGAGACAATGTCAAAATTAATGCCCCTCCAAAGGACTTATCTAACTTTGTTAAGGGCAAGGCTCCCATGCCTCAGGATAACGAGGGTTACATTTTGTACCCTGCCGGCTATCCTGAGAGCAAGATTAAGAAAATCCATTCTAGGAAGTCTCACTCTGGCCCCAATCATGCTTTTATGTATAAGGGTGAGACATCTAGATCTAGGCAACCAACCCATGCCAAGTTGCCTAGAAAGAAAACTGTTAATGCATCAAATGATCATAGCATTTCATTTAAAACTTTTGATGCATCTTATGTTTTAACTAACAAATCCGGCAAGGTAGTTGCCAAGATTGTTGGGGGCAAACACAAGGGCTCCAAGACTTGTGTTTGGGTACCCAAAGTTCTTGTATCTAATGCCAAAGGACCCAAAACCGTTTGGGTACCTAAAACAAAGAACTAAACTTGTTTTGTAGGTTTATGCATCCGGGGGCTCAAGTTGGATACTCGATAGCGGGTGCACAAACCACATGACAGGGGAGAAAAGGATGTTCTCCTCATATGAGAAAAACCAAGATCCCCAACGAGCTATCACATTCGGGGATGGAAATCAAGGTTTGGTCAAAGGTTTGGGTAAAATTGCTATATCTCCTGACCATTCTATTTCCAATGTTTTTCTTGTAGATTCTTTAGATTACAATTTGCTTTCCGTATCCCAATTATGTCAAATGGGCTACAACTGTCTTTTTACTGATACTGGTGTTACTGTCTTTAGAAGAAGTGATGATTCAATAGCCTTTAAGGGAGTGTTAGAGGGTCAGCTATACTTGGTAGATTTTGATAGAGCTGAACTCGACACTTGCTTGATTGCTAAGACTAACTTGGGTTGGCTTTGGCACCGCCGACTAGCCCATGTTGGAATGAAGAATCTTCACAAGCTTCTAAAGGGGGAACACATTTTAGGACTAACAAATGTTCATTTTGAGAAAGACAGGATCTGTAGCGCATGCCAAGCCGGGAAGCAAGTTGGTGTCCATCATCCACACAAAAACATCATGACTACCGACAGGCCACTGGAGCTCCTTCACATGGATTTGTTCGGCCCGATCGCTTACATAAGCATCGGCGGTAGTAAGTATTGTCTTGTAATTGTGGATGATTATTCTCGCTTCACTTGGGTGTTCTTTTTATAGGACAAATCTCATACCCAAGAAACCTTAAAGGGATTCTTGAGACGGGCTCAAAATGAGTTCGGCTTAAGGATCAAGAAAATTAGAAGCGACAACGGGACGGAGTTCAAGAACTCTCAAATTGAAGGATTTCTTGAGGAGGAGGGCATCAAGCATGAGTTCTCTTCTCCCTACACTCCACAACAAAATGGTGTAGTGGAGAGGAAGAATCGAACTCTATTGGACATGGCAAGAACCATGCTTGATGAGTACAAGACACCGGATCGGTTTTGGGCCGAGGCGGTCAACACCGCCTGCTACGCCATCAACCGGTTATATCTTCATCGAATCCTCAAGAAGACATCTTATGAACTCCTAACCGGTAAAAAGCCCAATATTTCATATTTTAGAGTTTTTGGTAGCAAATGTTTTATTCTTGTCAAACGAGGTAGAAAATCTAAATTTGCTCCTAAAACTGTAGAAGGCTTTTTACTAGGATATGACTCAAACACAAGGGCATATAGAGTCTTTAACAAGTCCTCAGGACTTGTTGAAGTTTCTTGTGACGTTGTGTTTGATGAGACTAACGGCTCTCAAGTAGAGCAAGTTGATCTTGATGAAACAGGTGAAGAACAGGCTCCATGCATAGCGCTAAGGAACATGTCCATCGGGGATGTGTGTCCTAAGGAATCCGAAGAGCCTCCAAATGCACAAGATCAACCATCCTCCTCCACGCAAGTATCTCCACCAACTCAAGTTGAGGATGAGGCTCAAGATGTTGAACAAGAAGATCAAGAAGATGAGCCACCTCAAAATGACAGCAACGATCAAGGGGGAGATTCAAATGATGAAGACAAGGAGGATGAACAAACAAGACCGCCACATCCAAGAGTCCACCAAGCAATACAACGAGATCACCTCGTTGACACTATCCTTGGCGATATTCATAAGGGGGTAACTACTCGATCTCGTGTTGCTCATTTTTGTGAACATTACTCGTTTGTTTCCTCTATTGAGCCAACCAGGGTAGAGAAAGCACTACAAGATTCGGATTGGGTGATGGCGATGCAAGAGGAGCTCAACAATTTCACAAGGAACGAGGTATGGCACTTAGTTCCACGTCCTAACCAAAATGTTGTAGGAACCAAGTGGGTCTTCCGCAACAAGCAAGACGAGCATGGTGTGGTGACTAGGAACAAAGCTCGACTCGTGGCCAAGGGGTATTCACAAGTCGAAGGTTTGGATTTTGGTGAAACCTATGCACCCGTAGCTAGGCTTGAGTCAATTCGTATATTATTAGCCTATGCTACTTACCATGGCTTCAAGCTCTACCAAATGGACGTGAAGAGTGCCTTCCTCAATGGACCAATCAAGGAGGAGGTCTATGTTGAGCAACCTCCCGGCTTTGAAGACAGTGAGTACCCTAACCATGTTTATAGGCTCTCTAAGGCGCTTTATGGGCTCAAGCAAGCCCCAAGAGCATGGTATGAATGCCTTAGAGATTTCCTTATTGCAAATGGCTTCAAAGTCGGCAAGGCCGATCCTACTTTATTCACTAAGACTCTTGATAATGATTTGTTTGTATGCCAAATTTATGTTGATGATATCATATTTGGGTCTACTAACAAATCTACATGTGAAGAATTTAGTAGGATCATGACACAAAAATTCGAGATGTCGATGATGGGGGAGTTGAAGTATTTTCTAGGATTCCAAGTCAAGCAACTCCAAGAGGGCACCTTCATTAGCCAAACGAAGTATACTCAAGATATCCTAAGCAAGTTTGGAATGAAGGATGCCAAGCCCATCAAGACACCCATGGGAACTAATGGGCATCTCGACCTCGACACGGGAGGTAAGTCCGTGGATCAAAAGGTATACCGGTCGATGATTGGTTCATTGCTTTATTTATGTGCATCTCGACCGGACATTATGCTTTCCGTTTGCATGTGTGCAAGATTCCAAGCCGACCCTAAGGAATCACACCTTACGGCCGTGAAACGAATCTTGAGATATTTAGCTTATACTCCTAAGTTTGGGCTTTGGTACCCTCGGGGATCCACTTTTGATTTGATTGGGTATTCGGATGCCGATTGGGCAGGGTGTAGGATTAACAGGAAGAGCACATCGGGGACTTGCCAGTTCTTGGGAAGATCCTTGGTGTCTTGGGCTTCAAAGAAGCAAAATTCGGTCGCTCTGTCTACCGCCGAAGCCGAGTATATTGCCGCAGGTCATTGTTGCGCGCAATTGCTTTGGATGAGGCAAACCCTGCGGGACTACGGTTACAAATTAACCAAAGTCCCTTTGCTATGTGACAATGAGAGTGCAATCAAAATGGCCGACAATCCCGTCGAGCACAGCCGCACTAAGCACATAGCCATTCGGTATCATTTTCTTCGGGATCACCAACAAAAGGGGGATATCGAGATTTCTTACATTAACACTAAAGATCAATTAGCCGATATCTTTACCAAGCCACTTGATGAACAATCTTTTACCCGACTTAGGCATGAGCTCAATATTCTTGATTCTAGAAATTTCTTTTGCTAAACTTGCACACATAGCTCACAAATATACCTTTGATCATGTCTCTTTTATATATGCTATGACTAATGTGTTTTCAAGTGTATTTCAAACCAAGTCATAGGTATATTGAAAGGGAATTGGAGTCTTCGACAAAGACAAAGGCTTCCACTCCACTCTACTACTCATTCTTCGCCGTCGCTCCGCATCATCTCTCCAACTTTGGTATAATCTTCACTCATTCATTTCATGACCAAAGGGGGAGAAAGTACCTCATTGGGCTCTAATGATTCCGTTTTTGGCGATTCATGCCAAAGGGGGAGAAAATATGAGCCCAAAGCAAAAGGACCGCACCTCCACCCTATTTTTAAATTTGATGATTTTCAATTGGTAAATTTCAAAATTGGTATCTCTTTGTGTTCTAAAGGGGGAGCAAGTAGTATATTTCAAAATTGATGTCTTAAAACCCTCTTGAACACTAAGAGGAGACCTTATTTGAGGGGGAGTTTTGTTTAGTCAAAGGAAAAGCATTTTGGAACAAAGGAAGAAATCTTCTAAACTTAAAAATGCTTTGCAAATCTTATTCATTTACCTTTGACTATCTTGCAAAAGGACTTTGAAAAGAATTTACAAAAGAATTTGCAAAAACAAAACTTATGGTGCAAATGTGGTCCAATATGTCAAAAACAAAGAAAACAATCCATGCGCATCATATAAGTATATATTGGCTCAATTCCAAGCAACCTTTGCACTTACATTATGTAAACTAGTTCAATTATGCACTTCTATATTTGCTTTGGTTTGTGTTGGCATCAATCACCAAAAAGGGGGAGATTGAAAGGGAATTAGGCTTACACCTAGTTCCTAAATAATTTTGGTGGTTGAATTGCCCAACACAAATATTGGACTAACTAGTTTGCTCTAGTGCATAAGTTATACAGGTGCAAAAGGTTCACACTTAGCCAATAAAAAGACCAAGTGTTGGATTCAACAAAGGAGCAGCAAGGCAACCGAGGGCACCTCTGGGTGTAGGCACCGGACTGTCCGGTGTGCACCGGACATGTCCGGTGCGGCCAGAGGACTTCGACTCAAACTCTTCGCCCTCGGGATTTCTCGGAAGCCGGCGCGCTATAATTCACCGGACTGTCCGGTGTTCACCGGACATGTCCGGTGCTCAAAGGAAGCGCGGTCTCCGGAACTCGCCAGCCTCGGGTTCGCGCGGCAGCCGCTCCGCTAAAATTCACCGGACTGTCCGGTGTGCACCGGACTGTCCGGTGTGCCAGCGGAGCAACGGCTCTCTGCGACGCCAACGGCTCCCTGCGGTGCATTTAATGCGCGCGCAGCGCGCGCAGACGTCAGGATCGCCCATACCGGTGCACCGGACATCAAACAGTACATGTCCGGTGTGCACCGGACACCCAGGAGGGCCCAGAAGTCAGAAGCTCCAACGGTCAGAATCCAACGGCAATGGTGACGTGGCAGGGGCACCGGACTGTCCGGTGTGCACCGGACTGTCCGGTGCGCCATCGAACAGACAGGTTCCTGCAACGGTCACTTTTGGTGGTTGGGGCTATAAATACCCCAACCACCCCACATTCATTGCCATCCAAGTTTTCCACTTCTCAACTACTACAAGAGCTCTAGCATTCAATTCTAGACACACCAAATAGATCAAGTCCTCTCCAAATTCCACACAACTCCATAGTGACTAGAGAGAGTGATTTGCTTGTGTTCTTTCGAGCTCTTGCGCTTGGATCGTATTCTTTTCTTTCTCACTTGTTCTTGTGATCAATCTCAATTGTAACCAAGGCAAGAGGCACCAATTGTGTGGTAGCCCTTGCGGGGAAGCTTTGTTCCCGTTTGATTGAGAAAAAGAGAAAGCTCACTCGATCCGTGGGATCGTTTGAGAGAGGGAAGGGTTGAAAGAGACCCGGCCTTTGTGGCCTCCTCAACGGGGAGTAGGTTTGCGAGAACCGAACCTCGGTAAAACAAATCCTCGTGTCACACTCTTATTTGCTTGCGATTTGTTTTGCGCCCTCTCTCGCGGACTCGTTTCTTTATTACTAACGCTAACCCGGCTTGTAGTTGTGATTATTTTTGTAAATTTCAGTTTCGCCCTATTCACCCCCCCTCTAGGCGACTATCACATACCACACCAGACTCGTCCATACCAGTGGACACAGACTATTCGAATAGGTTTGAACTCTACGCAGAGGGGTACACTTTACCCACTAGTCCGGTTTCTGTGATCTCATCGTCGTGAGACCCGAATGCCGAATCTCTTTCTTTCCTCGCACGTCCTAACCTTAACGGTTATACCGGAAGGAGTCAGGCCACCGCCATGTCCAAACCGGATAAAACATTCCCCCTCCTTATCCTCCCGGTGCTCCCCAGCCTTCATAACCTTGGGGTTGGACCGTGCGAGTTTGGATTGAGTGACTGCCCACACAGTCTCGAGTGGTTGTACTATTTATGAGTACAGGTAGTAAAAGATGACAAACCGGTCCTTATATGAGGGGACAATCCTTCTGCTCACGCCTAAACCAGCTGAGCCATCACCTTAGGCCCTCCCCTAAACCAGGGAGTCCCTGATCATCCCACTCACAAGGTGATGAGGGTGAATACCCTTCATCGCACATTTTTTTTGAAAACCTCGTTTGAAGAAACACACTGCCCTTTTTATCATCCTACATTTTGTATCCAAAAGATGTATGTCAATGCGGGCTATCTCTATGCTCACAATGCAAATATTCCACCCCATAATCCCGGCTTAGATAGTGGTAGAAAGAATAGGTAATTATGCATCAAGGGAAGGATGGACTTGCCTTCGTTGAAGCTTTCCTGGCACAAAAGATTTATCTCTGGAAGGTCGGGCTCCTGCCCTTCTTCCGAGGCTACGGGTTCTGGATCTACGGTCCCCACTTCTTCTAGTAAAACAGGCAATAAACAATACATCAACCGTGGTTTACTGAGTGGAGTGTGTCAAATTCTAACATTATCATTTTATATGACTTAGAAAGTGTATTGATAATTTTTGGTACATAAAATATTGAGATATAAATAAATAAAGGAGAAAAAGGATGGAAAAGAAAAAGAAAAAGGTTTTTGGCTCTGGTGGGCCGGGGGGCGAAATCTGGCCCAGCCGGGCGCAGGGGCGCGCGCGGGCACGAGCGCGCCGGCCCAGCCACGACCCACGGTGAGAAATGGCACGGGCGTGCGAGAGACGGCGTCGTTGCCACGGGGCCCACGCGTCAGGGAGAGCGGGAGGGGGAGACGGCGCCAGCGGCTGATGGGGCAGGGGCGAACCGGCCGACCGCGGGGGAAAACCCGGCCGCCGGTGGGCTCGACGTTGATTCGCCGCTGGCGACCCAGTTCTTGGGCATCGGGCAGGCGCCCTAGCATGAGGAGGGGCTGGCGAGCTTAGGGGTGGGTCTAATTTTGCCAGAGGAGGCTGGGAGGGGACTGACCGCGGGGAAGTGGCGGAGCTCCGCGGCGGGAGTCGTCGCCGGTGAGGTTTGTGCGGGGATCGGGGGTAGGGGAGTGGTGTTCCAAGCTCGCGGTGGTGTGGCGAAACTGTTGAGCCTAGCTAATTGTTCGTTGAACAACTAGAGAGGGGGGAGAGGAGCTGCTTACCGGAGTGGAGGAAGACGGTGGAGCTAGCGCGATTGAGCTCGGGCGAGGGGGAGATGAGTGGCTGAGGCCGGTGCGGGGCAAGGAGGCGCTCGGGGCGACCCTTTTATAGGCGCCCGAGGGGAGGGGAGCGGTGGAGCTAGGTGAACGCCGGCGAGGTGCACAGCGATGGGGTTAATGCCGCACAGCGGCGGCGACGAGACCGCACGATGGGGCGGTGCCGTGCAAGGACGTGGCCACAGCGGCGAGGATGAGGCGGTGCCAAACTTCCTTGTGCGGCGAGGGGATGGGGCGGAGGAGAGGACGGTGGTCGGAGGTGGCCGCGGTGAAGCCGTACACGGCGAGAGGATGGGGTGGCTGACTGGCGGGGTCAGCCTGTCAGCGGTGCGCGGACGCGAGCGAGGGCGAGGGTGGAGGCGACTGGCGAGTGGGGACGGCTTGTCAGCGGGAGTGGTCGCGTGCGCGGAGTGGGCCGGAGGTGGGCCGAGATGGGGAGAAGTCACGAGCGCGAGGGAGGGAGTGGCCGCGGGTGTGGGCCAGGAATCGGCCCAGCCAGGGGGGAGAAAGGTTTCTCTTTTTTTTATTTTCCAATTTCTATTTCTATTTTTATATCCTTTTCTTTTGAACAATTAATTAACTAGATAATCTTAGGTGCTAAAAATATAATCTAGGTGAGGTGCTTCTAATCAAACAAAGTGTATGCATATGATGAGAAGACTTGAAAGGGAAATGTGCCCTTGGGCCATTTCTAAGTATTTTGGTGATTGAGTGCCAACACAAGTGGACTTATGGTAATCTATGCAAAGTGATGGACAAAGTGCAAATCAAGTCTAAAGGTATGTTTCTAGACTTGGTACATTGTTTTAAGAACTAATGTATTATGTCTAAGTGCTGGAAACAGGAGAAATCAAATTGGAAAAGAGATGGCTTTGTTCAGCCAAAGATAGCTCGGTCTGGGTGCACCGGACTGTCCGATGGTGCACCGGACAGTGTCCGGTGCGCCAGGCTGGCGACTGTCAACTGGCTGCTTTCGGGAAGCGATCAACGGCGTACGGCTATAAATCACCGAACTGTCCGGTGGTGCACCAGACTGTCCGGTGAGCCATTCACAGGCGAAGTCGTCGCTCTCGGGAAGTGATTAACGGTGTACGGCTATAATTCACCGGACTGTCCGGTGAGCCAACGGTCAGCCGGGCCAACGGTCGACCGAGGATTCCGCGCGTGACGTGTGGCCGAGCCAACGGTCACAAGGGGGCACCGGACAGTGTCCGGTGCGCCAACGGCTCTGGATCTTCAACGGTCGGCTGCGCCACAGAAGGAAAGAAATCCGCACCGGACAGTGTTCGGTGGTGCACCGGACTGTCCGGTGCGCCAGGCGACAGAAGGCAAGAATTGCCTTATTGGAATGCTCTCAACGGCTCCTAGCTACCTTGGGTCTATAAAAGGGACCCCTAGGCGCATGGAGGAGTACACCAAGCATTCTCTAAGCATTCCTAAGCACCAAGACTTCAATTCCGCGCATTCGATTCTTTGTGATAGCAACTAGAGCTCCATTTGAGTAGTGTACTCTTCGGGTTGTGTTGAGAGCTCGTGTTGTGACTTGTGTGCGTGTTGTTGCTCTGATTTTGTGTCTTGTGTGCGTTGCTCATCCCTCCCTTACTCTGTGCTTCTTTGTGAAAATCAAAGTGTAAGGGCGAGAGGCTCCAAGTTGTGGAGATTCCTCGCAAGCAGGATATAGTAAACAAAGCAAAACACCGTGGTATTCAAGTGGGTCTTTGGACCGCTTGAGAGGGGTTGATTGCAACCCTTGTCCGTTGGGACGCCACAACGTGGAGTAGGCAAGTGTTGGACTTGGCCGAACCACGGGATAAACCACTGTGTCTATCTGTGTTGATCTTCTTGTGGTTATCGTGTCTTGCAAGAACTCCTCTCTAGCCACTTGGATTTATTGTGCTAACTCCAAATCAAGTTTTGTGGCATTAAGTTTCAAGTTTTTACAGGATCACCTATTCACCCCCCTCTAGGTGCTCTCAATTGGTATCGGAGCCGTTCTCTTCAAGAAAGGGACTAATCGCCCGAAGAGATGGATCCTAAGGGCAAGGGGATGGTGGCCAATGATAAGGAGAAGGAGTCCTTCGTCAATGATCCAAAGGATGACAAGCCTACTGACTCGAGGTCGGGCCACAAAAGAAAAGACGGGAAGAAGAAGAAAACGAGGCGCATCAAGGAGATCATCTACTACGACGACAGCGACGAGTCCTCTTCTTCTCAAAAGAACAAGACAAAGGGGAAGCGCTCATGCTTCAAATGTGGTAAGATTGGTCATTTTATCGCTAATTGTCCCGATAATGATAGTGACCAGGAACAAGGGAACAAGAGGGAAAAGAAGAAGACTTATAAGAGGGCTAAGGGCGAGGCACACCTTGGCAAGGAGTGGGACTCAGATTGTTCGTCGTCCGACTCCGACAATGAAGGACTCGCCGCCACCGCCTTCAACAAATCGTTCCTCTTCCCCAACGAGCATCACACCTGCCTCATGGCAAGGGAAAAGAAGGTAAGCACTCGTGATACTAGTACTTACGCTTCCTCAAGTGATGAAGAATCTAGCGATGATGAAATAGACTATTCATGTTTATTCAAGGGCTTAGATAACTAAGGTTGATAAGATTAATGAATTGATTGATGCTTTGAATGATAAGAATAGATTATTAGAAAAGCAAGAGGATCTTTTGTATGAAGAACATGATAAGTTTGTAGAGGCTCAAAAATCCCTTGCTTTAGAAATTAAAAGGAATGAAATGCTTTCTTGTGAATTGTCTACATGCCATGACTCTATTTCTAGCTTTAAGAGCATAAATGATGATTTGTATGCTAAGTTAGAAATAGCTAATAAATCAACATCTTGTGTAGAACATGTTACAATTTGCAATAGGTGTAAAGATTTCAATATTGATGCTTGTAGCGAACACCTAGCTTTAATTTCTAAATTGAATGATGAAGTGGCTAGTCTTAATGCCCAACTTAAGATTAGCAAGAGTGAATTTGACAAAATAAAATTTGCAAGGGATGCCTACACGATCGGTAGACATCCCTCAATTAAGGATGGTCTTGGCTTTAAGAGGGAAGTCAAGAACTTAACAAGCCATAAGGCTTCCATCTCCACCAAGGAGAAAGGGAAGGCCCCTATGGCTAGTAGTGCTCAAAAGAACCATGCTTTCATGTATCATGATAAGAGACATTCTAGGAATGCTTATAGAAGTTATGATGCTCATGCCATGTTTGCTTCAAGTTCTTCCTATGTGCATGGTAGAGATATGCCTAGGAGAAATGTCATTCATCATGTGCCCAGGAGAAATGTTGCTAATGTTTCTAGGAAAATTAATGAACCTTCTACAATTTATCATGCTTGCAATGCTTCCTTTGCAATTTGTAGAAAGGATAGAAAGGTGATTGCTAGGAAATTAGGGGCAAAATGCAAGGGAGATAAAACTTGCATTTGGGTCCCTAAAGATATTGTCACTAACCTTGTAGGACCCAACAAGAGTTGGGTACCTAAGACCCAAGCCTAAATTTGCCTTGCAGGTTTATGCATCCGGGGGATCAAGCTGGATTGTCGACAGCGGATGCACAAACCACATGATGGGGGAGAAGAAGATGTTCACCTCCTACGTCAAGAACAAAGATTCCTAAGACTCAATCATATTCGGTGACGGGAATCAAGGCAAGGTGAAAGGGTTAGGAAAAATAGCTATTTCATCCGAGCACTCCATTTCCAATGTGTTTTTAGTTGAGTCGTTTGGATATAACTTGTTGTCTGTGAGTCAGGTTTGTAATATGGGATATAACTGCTTATTCACAAATGTAGATGTGTCTGTCTTTAGAAGGAGTGATGGTTCATTAGCTTTTAAGGGTGTATTAGATGGCAAACTCTACTTAGTTGATTTTGCAAAAGAGGAGGCCGGTCTAGATGCATGCTTAATTGCTAAGACTAGCATGGGCTGGCTGTGGCATCGCCGCTTAGCACATGTGGGGATGAAGAACCTTCACAAGCTTCTAAAGGGAGAACATGTGATAGGTCTAACTAATGTAACTTTCGAAAAAGATAGACCTTGTGCAGCTTGTCAAGCAGGTAAACAGGTGGGAAGCTCTCATCATACCAAAAATGTGATGACCACATCAAGACCTTTGGAGTTGCTTCATATGGACCTCTTCGGACCCGTCGCCTATCTAAGCATAGGAGGAAGTAAGTATGGTCTTGTTATAGTTGATGATTTTTCCCGCTTCACTTGGGTATTCTTTTTGCAGGATAAATCTGAAACCCAAGGGACCCTCAAGCGCTTCCTAAGGAGAGCTCAAAATGAGTTTGAGCTCAAGGTGAAGAAGATAAGGAGCGACAACGGGTCCGAGTTCAAGAACCTTCAAGTGGAGGAGTACCTTGAGGAGGAAGGGATCAAGCACGAGTTCTCTGCTCCCTACACACCACAGCAAAACGGTGTGGTAGAGAGGAAGAACAGGACGCTCATTGACATGGCGAGGACAATGCTTGGAGAATTCAAGACGCCCGAGCGATTTTGGTCGGTAGCCGTGAACACGGCTTGTCACGCCATAAATCGGGTGTATCTTCATCGCCTCCTCAAGAAGACTTCGTATGAGCTGCTAAACGGTAACAAACCCAATGTGTCTTACTTTCGTGTATTTGGGAGCAAATGTTATATTCTAGTAAAGAAAGGTAAAAATTCTAAGTTTGCTCCCAAAGCTGTAGAAGGGTTTTTGTTAGGTTATGACTCAAATACAAAGGCGTATAGGGTCTTCAACAAATCATCGGGTTTGGTTGAAGTCTCTAGCGACGTTGTATTTGATGAGACTAATGGCTCTCCAAGAGAGCAAGTTGTTGATCTTGATGATGTAGATGAAGAAGACGTTCCAACGGCCGCAATACGCACCATGGCGATTGGAGATGTGCGGCCACAGGAACAAAAGGAGCAAGATCAACCTTCTTCCTCAACAATGGTGCATCCCCCAACTCAAGACGATGAACAGGTTCATCAAGAAGAGGTGTGTGATCAAGGGGGAGCACAAGATGATCATGTGATGGAGGAAGAAGCACAACCGGCACCTCCAACCCATGTTCGAGCGACGATTCAAAGGAATCATCCCGTCGACCAAATTTTGGGTGATATTAGCAAGGGAGTAACTACCCGCTCTAGATTAGTTAATTTTTGTGAGCATTACTCTTTTGTCTCTTCTATTGAGCCTTTCAGGGTAGAAGAGGCCTTGCTAGATCCGGACTAGGTGTTGGCCATGCAAGAGGAGCTCAATAATTTCAAGAGAAATGGAGTTTGGACACTGGTGCCTCGTCCCAAGCAAAATGTTGTGGGAACCAAGTGGGTGTTCCGCAACAAACAAGACGAGCACGGGGTGGTGACAAGGAACAAGGCTCGACTTGTGGCAAAAGGTTATGCCCAAGTCGCAGGTTTGGACTTTGAGGAGACTTTTGCTCCTGTGGCTAGGCTAGAGTCCATTCGTATTTTGCTAGCATATGCCGCTCACCATTCTTTCAGGTTGTTCCAAATGGATGTGAAGAGCGCTTTCCTCAACGGGCCAATCAAGGAGGAGGTGTACGTGGAGCAACCCCTGGCTTCGAGGATGAACGGTACCCCGACCACGTATGTAAGCTCTCTAAGGCGCTCTATGGACTTAAGCAAGCCCCAAGAGCATGGTATGAATGCCTTAGAGACTTTCTAATTGCTAATACCTTCAAGGTTGGGAAAGCCGATCCAACTTTATTCACTAAGACTTGTGATGGTGACTTATTTGTGTGCCAAATTTATGTCGATGACATAATATTTGGTTCTACTAACCAAAAGTCTTGTGAAGAGTTTAGCAGGGTGATGACTCAAAAGTTTGAGATGTCGATGATGGGCGAGTTGAACTACTTCCTTGGGTTCCAAGTGAAGCAACTCAAGGACGGTACCTTCATCTCCCAAACGAAGTACACGCAAGACTTGCTAAAGCGGTTTGGGATGAAGGACGCCAAGCCCGCAAAGACTCCAATGGGAACTGACGGACACGTCGACCTCAACAAAGGAGGTAAGTCCGTTGATCAAAAAGCATACTGGTCTATGATAGGTTCCTTGCTTTATTTATGTGCTAGTAGACCGGATATTATGCTTAGTGTATGCATGTGTGCTAGATTTCAATCCGATCCAAGGGAGTGTCACTTAGTGGCCGTGAAGCGAATTCTTAGATATTTAGTCGCTACGCCTTGCTTCGGGATCTAGTATCCAAAGGGGTCTACCTTTGACTTGATTGGATATTCAGACTCCGACTATGCTGGATGTAAGGTCGATAGGAAGAGTACATCGGGGACGTGTCAATTCGTAGGAAGGTCCCTGGTGTCATGGAGTTCTAAGAAACAAACTTCCGTTGTCCTATCCACCGCTGAGGCCGAGTACGTTGCCGCAGGACAATGTTGCGCGCAACTACTTTGGATGAGGCAAACCCTCCAGGACTTTGGCTACAATCTGAGCAAAGTCCCACTCCTATGTGACAATGAGAGTGCTATCCGCATAGCGGACAATCCTGTTGAGCACAGCCGCACAAAGCACATTGACATCCGGCATAACTTTTTGAGAGATCACCAGCAAAAGGGAGATATCGAAGTGTTTTATATTAGCACCGAGAACCAGCTAGCCGATATCTTTACCAAGCCTTTAGATGAGAAGACCTTTTGCAGGCTGCGTAGTGAGCTAAATGTCTTAGATTCGCGGAACTTGGATTGATTTATAGCATACATGTGTTTATGCCTTGATCATGTTCCTTATGCATTTTGTTGTTTATTTATGGTGCTCAAGTTGTACAAGCACTCCCCGGACCTCACAAGTCCATTTGCAAGTGATGCACACATTAAGTGGGAGATGTGCTACAACTTTACCCTTTGAGACTAACCGTGTGCTTGAGTTTGCTTGATTTAGTCTCAAAGGTGGATTGAAAGGGAAAAGGTGGACTTGGACCATGCAAGACTTCCACTGCACTCCGATGAGAGGGTAACTTATTCCAAGTTCATCTTCATGCTCTTATTGCCTTTTTTACTCTTCATTGAAGATTTTGGTGAGGCAATGGGGTTCAAGGGCCAAACTTGATCCCGTATTGGTGCTTGATGCCAAAGGGGGAGAAAATAAGGCCAAAAGCAATAAATGGATCAGCTACCACTTGAGAATTTTGAAAATAGTAGAATAGAGCTGTTGGTTTGTCAAAACTCTCTTGTTGTCTCTTTTGTCAAAAGTTAGCCTCTTGTGGGGAGAATAGTCGATTATGGGAAAAGGGGGAGTTTTTGAAATCTTTGATCAATTTCTCTTGGAACAACTCTCTTTATGTCTCAACAAGTGTGTTTGACTTAGAGATAGAAAGTTGAGGTTGATTTGCAAAAACAAAACCAAGTGGTGGCAAAGAATGATCCATATATGCCAAATTTGAATCAAAACAATATTGAGTTCTCAATTGTATTGATGTTGCACTTCATTTAGTTGCTTTTTGTTGTGTTGGCATAAATCACCAAAAAGGGGGGAGATTGAAAGGGAAATGTGCCCTTAGGCCATTTCTAAGTATTTTGGTGATTGAGTGCCAACACAAGTGGACTTATGGTAATCTATGCAAAGTGATGGACAAAGTGCAAATCAAGTCTAAAGGTATGTTTCTAGACTTGGTACATTGTTTTAAAAACTAATGTATTGTGTCTAAGTGCTAGAAACAGGAGAAATCAAATTGGAAAAGAGATGACTTTGTTCAGCCAAAGACAGCTCGGTCTGGGTGCACCGGACTGTGCGGTGCGCCAGGCTGGCGACTGTCAACTGGCTGCTCTCGGGAAGCGATCAACGGCGTACGGCTATAAATCACCGGACTGTCCGGTGGTGCACCGGACTGTCCGGTGAGCCATTCACAGGCGAAGTCATCGCTCTCGGGAAGTGATTAACGACGTACGGCTATAATTCACCGGACAGTCCAGTGAGGCACCGGACTGTCCGGTGAGCTAACGGTCAGCCGGGCCAACGGTCGGCCGAGGATTCCGCGCGTGACGTGTGGCCAAGCCAACGGTCACAATGGGGCACCGGACTGTCCGGTGTGCACCGGACAGTGTCCGGTGCGCCAACGGCTCTGGATCTTCAACGGTCGGCTGCGCCACAGAAGGAAAGAAATCCGCACCTGACAGTGTCCGGTGGTGCACCGGACTGTCCGGTGCGCCAGGCGACAGAAGGCAAGAATTGCCTTCCTGGAATGCTCTCAACGGCTCCTAGCTGCCTTGGGGCTATAAAAGGGACCCCTAGGCGCATGGAGGAGTACACCAAGCATTCTCTAAGCATTCCTAAGCACCAAGACTTCAATTCCGCGCATTCGATTCTTTATGATAGCAACTAGAGCTCCATTTGAGTAGTGTGCTCTTCGGGTTGTGTTGAGAGCTCGTGTTGTGACTTGTGTGCGTGTTGTTGCTCTGATTTTGTGTCTTGTGTGCGTTGCTCATCCCTCCCTTACTCTGTACTTCTTTGTGAAAATCAAAGTGTAAGGACGAGAGGCTCCAAGTTGTGGAGATTCCTCACAAGCAGGATATAGTAAACAAAGCAAAACACCGTGGTATTCAAGTGGGTCTTTGGACCGCTTGAGAGGGGTTGATTGCAACCCTCGTCCGTTGAGACGCCACAACGTGGAGTACGCAAGTGTTGGACTTGGCTGAACCACGGGATAAACCACTGTGTCTATCTGTGTTGATCTTCTTGTGGTTATCGTGTCTTGCAAGAACTCCTCTCTAGCCACTTGGATTTATTGTGCTAACTCCAAATCAAGTTTTGTGGCATTAAGTTTCAAGTTTTTACAGGATCACCTATTCACCCCCCCTCTAGGTGCTCTCAAGACTTAGGGGAGATTAGGGAGAGATAAATAGGGGGGTTAGATTTGGGTTCCAAACCTCGGGATGTAAATTTGGGATGTTACAAACCTACCCCACTTAAAGGAATCTCGCCCTCGAGATTCAGACGGGGCTCAAGAAAATGTAAGGGTATTCCCTCCTCAGAGAGTCCTCACTTTCCCAGGTAGCTTCCTCTTCTCCTTCTCTGCTCCACTGAACTTTACAGAGTCTTACTTCTGAGTTGCGGGTCTTTCGGACTGCTGAGTCAAGAATCTTTATTAGCTTTTCCCGGTACTGGAGATCTTTGTGAATCTGAATTGTCTCTGCCTCGATGTGGTTTTCTGGTACTTGCAGGCACTTACGGAGCTGGGACACATGAAACACATTGTGGATATCTGACATGGATTCTGGTAATTCAAGACGGTATGCTGCGGGTCCCACTCTGCCAATGACGGGATAGGGGCCGACGAATCGCGGTGCTAGCTTTCCTTTCATTTGGAACCTTTTGACCCCACGCATCGGGGAGACCTTGAGGTATACGAAGTCTCCTTCCTCAAATCTGAGTTCTCTCCGTCTGTTGTCTGCGTAACTTTTCTGTCGACTCTGAGCTTCAAGTAACCTCTTGTGGATCAGGGCAACTTTCTCTTCAGCCTCTTTAACAAAGGCGGGTCCTTCCAACGTCCTTTCCCCTACATTGGACCACATTAGGGGGGTCTGGCACTTTCATCCATACAATGCTTCGAACGGTGACATATTGATACTGGCCTGATGGCTGTTGTTATATGAGAATTCGGCATACGACAAACTGGACTCCCAGTTTCTGTCGAACGCCAACACACAGGCTCTTAATAAATCCTTGAGGACCTTGTTGACCCTTTCCGTCTGACCATCTGACTGGGGGTGATAGGCGGTGCTGAAATCTAACTTGGTGCCCATAGCTTGCTGAAGGCTCTTCCAAAATTTTGAAGTGAACTGCGTCCCTCTATCTGACACTATTTTCCGAGGGATACCATGGAGTCTGACTATCTCTTTAAGATATATCCGGGCAAGGGTGGCTCCTCCAAAAGTGGTTTTCACTGGAATGAAGTGGGCCACCTTGGTGAGACGATCTATTATTACCCAGATAGAGTCATTCCCTTTTTACGTCCGGGGTAGTCTGGTTACAAAATCCATACCTATTTCCTCCCACTTCCATTCGGGCACTAGGAGGGGTTGCAGTAGGCCTGCAGGTTTCTGGTGTTCAGCTTTTGTTCGTTGGCAAGTGTCACACCGGGCCACATACTGTGCTATCTCTTTCTTCATCCCTTTCCACCAGTATCTGGTTTTGAGGTCTAGGTACATCTTAGTGGTTCCTGGGTGGATGGAGTAGGCTGAGTTGTGAGCTTCATTGAGCAGGACTTCCCGTGCCTCCCCTTTTGGTACACACAGACGGTTCTTGAACCAAAGGACTCCTTGTTCATCTGTCCTGAGGTCCGGAAGTTGTTCTTTGCGAGCTTTTTCCATAAGTCTCGCTGTCTCCGTGTCCAGGTATTGAGCCTTGCATATGAGGTCTTCTAGCATTGGCTTGACTTCTAACCTACCGTTGTCTCCCAGACATGCATTCAGCTGAGCTGATTCCTTCTTCCAATCTTCTAAAAAGTTGGTTCCCTTTATCCCGAAAGGTTTTCGGCTGAGGGCGTTTGCTACCACGTTGGCCTTTCTGGGGTGGTAATGGATCTCAAGGTCATAATCTTTGATCAGTTCCAGCCATCTTCTTTGACGGAGGTTGAGGTTTGGCTGAGTGAAGATATACTTCAGACTCTTGTGATCAGTGAAGATGTGGCATTTGTTCCTAATTAGATAGTGCCTCCATATTTTTAGGGCATGCACTATGGCTGCCAATTCCAAATCATGGGTGGGATAATTCTGCTCATGTGGCTTGAGTAAGCGTGATGCATAAGCAATAACTTTCTCATTTTGCATCAGGACACACCCTAAGCCTAGCCTTGAAGCATCACAGAAGATGACAAAATCCTGGTGTGTATCTGGTAGTGTCAAAACGGGCGCGGTCGTGAGCTTTTCCTTTATGATCTGGAAACTTTCCTCACACATTGGGGTCCACACAAACTTATTGTCCTTCTTGAGAAGTTCGGTCATAGGTCTTGCTATGCTGGAGAATCCCTTGATAAAGCGGCGGTAATATCCTGCCATTCCCAGAAAGCTTCGAACTTCACTGACGTTGGATGGCTGCTTCCATTTTGAAACTGCTTCTACCTTGGATGGGTCTACTTCTATTCCTTCTACAGTCAAGATGTGCCCAAGGAAGGCTATCTTTCCTAACCAGAATTCACATTTGCTGAGCTTAGCGTAGAGTTGATGTGCCCTAAGTCTTCCGAGGACGATTCGAAGGTGACGCTCATGGTCCTTGCGATTCTTGGAATAGATAAGGATGTCGTCGATGAAGACTACGACAAACTTATCTAGTTCTTCCATGAATACCTTATTCATGAGGTTCATGAAAAAGGCGTGTGCGTTCGTTAGCCCAAACGGCATTACCGTGAACTCATATTGTCCGTATCTAGTGATGAATGCAGTCTTCTGAATATCTGCTTCCTTGATTCTCAGTTGGTGACATCCAGACCTTAGGTCTATCTTGGAGAAATATTTGGCTCCTTGTAGCTGGTCGAAGAGATCATCGATTCGAGGGAGTGGATACTTATTTTTGATTGTAACTTCATTCAAGGATCGGTAATCAATACACATTCTCATACTTACATCCTTTTTGGTGACGAAAAGGACAGGTGCTCCCCAGGGAGACGAACTAGGTTGGATGTACCCTTTTTGTTGCAGCTCTGCGATCTGGAGTTTTAATTCTGCTAACTCTGTGGGGGCCATGCGGTATGGTCTCTTTGCGATGGGCGCAGTGCCAGGAATGAGATCTATGTAGAACTCCACTCCTCTTTCAGGCGGAAGTCCAGGCAACTCTTCCAGAAATACATCCATGAATTCTTCTATTACGGATATATTTTCTGCTGCTAGATTAAACATCATTGGATCGTTGGCGGGCGGTTGGGCCTGACAAGAAACTGATTTTCCTTGGCGGTCAGTGAGAAGACGGTCTTGCTTGTGCAACTTATGATGCCCTTGTGCTCAGTTAGTCAATCCATTCCTAGGATCACATCAATCCCTTAGGATGGCAAGACGGTTAAGTCTGCCAAGAACACTACTCCACTTAAAAGAATTCTGACTTGGGAGCATTTGAGATGGCATAAAAGGTCTGACCCTGGGGTTCGAGTGACCAAAGGGATTTCTAGGGGTGTAGAGGGGATGCCATGCTTTTCCACAAAATTAGTGGCTATAAATGAATGGGATGCTCCTGAATCAAAAAGTACAGTAGCGGGAGTAAATTCGACAAGGAACTCACCAAGCACTACTCCCGGAGTTTGCTGGGCCTCTTGAGCATCGACGTGGTTAACTCGTGCTCTACCCTGATACTGGGTCCTGCTCTGCTGACTGTTAGAGGGGAGTGCCTTGGAGGCAGGTGCCGAGGTATTCTTGGGGCCATTCACCGAGTTGGAGTAGGTAGGTCCTGGTGCCTTCAACTAGGGGCAGTTATTCTTGAAGTGAAAGTGACTGGGGTCTCCGCAGTGCCAACAAGCATTTGCTGGCAGTTGGTTGCTTGCGACCGAGGGGGCCTGAAAGGAGCTCTGACTCTGCTGGCTGAAACGTGATGGAGAGGGTCCAGCTGGTCTATCGAAGCTTGGTCCCTTGGGTGGAAGCCCGAAGGATCGAGCTCTCTGGTGTCGGTCTTGCTGCTGAGCTCGGAGAACTTGGAATTTCCTCTTGAGGTGACCTTTTTCTTCTTCTTTTGCCCTTTCCACTTGTATGGCTTTGTTGGAGAGGTGCGAGAAGCTGAGGAAATCTTGGCTGGCAAGGATGGCCTTGAGTTCTAGTCTTAGCCCTTTCACAAAACAGGCCATCTTCTTAGTTTCTGTGCTGACATCGTCAGGCGCGTAACGAGCCAATTCTGTGAATTTGTGCACGTACTCAATGATAGATCTTCCACCTTGAGTTAGTTCCCGGAATTCATCTTCCTTGAGCTGAACGATCCCCTAGGGTACATGGTGCTCACGGAAAGCAGTTTCAAATTCTGCCCAGGTAGCGTCCCTGACAGTCGCGCTGAAGGTATCCCACCATGCTAGGGCCATCCTAGAAAGTAGATTAGCAGCCAATTGAACACGCTGATTTTCGGGGCATCCGATGGCTTCCAATTTCCTTTTGATCGTGCGCAGCCAGTCGTCGGCATCGAGGGGATTGCTGGATCCAGCGAACGTGGGAGGCTTGAGCCTCAGAAATTCTCCCATCCTGTCCTGTGGTCTTCCACCAATTGGGCGCTGATTCTCTAGACCTCTAGTGAGGACTTCAATGAGTCAGGTTTGATTGGCTAGAACTTGGGCCAAATCTAGTGGTAGTTCCGGAGGTGCGGGGAGGTGGGTCTCACTCCCTTCTCCGCTAGCTTCTCCTTCTGCTCTTAGGGGAACCCTGCTACAATCCCGAAGGCGGTAGGCGTGGTTTATCCGAAGCCATCTGCCAGGGGAAAAGAGTTACTACCATGCACATGCCAAATTTTTTTTCAACAAGTTACTTTATTCATTACACAATTTCATTACAGCATATAGCTACCACAAGTTCATTACACGCGAGTGCTATCTAGGGTACTCCTAAACTCCTTCTCTTAAGTGTCCCCAAATTCCTTGATAAGGTCATCAAGGCTAGCTAGGGACATTTCCTCGGTGTCAGATGAGTTCTCTATCCTGGTAGGAGGTAGGGCTGGAGGGGCTTCTTCCTTCTGCTCAGTCTAGCATCCTTGGCTTCTGGTCTTCTTGCGGATTTTCTTCGCGGGGGCGAGCTTCTTTAGCTTCTTGTCGTAATCCATCTTCAGGGTTCGGTAGGCTTCATGGGTGTTGGTTTCCTCGCCTTCCGCTATCTCGAGACTCTCTTGGAGGGATGCCTTTTCCCTTGTAAGTTCCCTGACTTGTTGCTCCAGGCTTTCCACCCGAGAGTTTAGGTGAGTGCAGTGGGAGGCAAGGTCATCATATTGGTTATCGAGAGTGTGGAGGTATCCAGCCATGTAGACGATGGTGGGGTCATCGTCGGTAGGATCTCTCCCTGACAGGGCCTGAAGTCTTTTCCTCCACGCGGGGGTATTTTTGTTGCTGGGTGGAAAGTAGCAAAGGGGGGTTTCAAAGACTACTCTGCTGTAGTTCTGGCATAACTGTCGGAGGGCTTTTCGGGCAAAATTTTGGCAAGTATCTGGGAGGCGGTGTCCGGTGAAAGTGACTTGGAAAGAAGGGTGGTTCGGGTAGTTTTGGCTTTCTCCCAGGTAGACTGCCATAGAGCACTTCTCCATTCCATTCTCGAGATATTCCTTCCAGACATATTCTAGCTTCTTGCGGATCCCCATGCGAAGCGCACAACTTCGCAACAGATGTCGGAACCCCTCCACTTCTGAGCAGTAGGATGTCCTGATGACCAGAGAGTCTTCCATCTGGAATAGGAAAAGAAGGGTCTGTTAATATCGGGGAAAGGAGAGAAGATTTTTCTTGGGGTAAGAGGTATTTTCTTTTAAGGCAAACTTTTAAGGTCAGGGTTGCAACCTACGGCCAGTCCTATGGCTCTGATACCACCTGAAGCATCCCGATCCTTTGGGACTCAAATGTGAAACAATTACTAGTCCCAGGAGGCTAGTAACCACATTCCTTACTTCAAATAGTACAGAGTTCGAATAAAGGCTATTACAATACCGGGGTACAAGCTTGAGAGAGCCAGAATACAAAGCGCAGTAGAAGGTACACTTGCCCAATCCACAGGCAGAACTGGGTGCAGACACAACCCTCTCAATCAAGCATAGCAGAAAAGAAGTCTTCGGCTGCTGAAAAACATAAATAAATCTAGATGAATACACTAGGTATTCCGCAACCCCATCCCGCTCCCGTTAAGACAAAGAGACCTATATCATACATGCTTTATATGTTGGAGTTGAAGTCACTCTTCTTTTTCTTAGAGAAAGGCAGTTTATTTAGGGTTTTTCCCAAGGAAATAAAAATAACACAATACTCAACCACCACTGAGCTTCCCGCTCCCGTGGCCTTGTTTTCTTTCCGAAAAGCACTTACACACACACATTTCCCTGTTCACGGAGGTCGTAAAACACTAATTGTCATACCACACCAGAGTCGTCCATACCAGTGGACACGGACTATTCGAATAGGTTTGAACTCTGCGCAGAGGGGTACACTTTACCCACTAGTCCGGTTTCTGTGATCTCACCGTCGTGAGACCCGAATGCCGAATCTCTTTCTTTCCTCGCACGTCCTAACCTTAACGGTTATACCGGAAGGAGTCAGGCCACCGCCATGTCCAAACCAGACAAAACGTTCCCTCTCCTTATCCTCTCGGTGCTCCCCAGCCTTCATAACCCTGGGGTTGGACCGTGCGAGTTAGGATTGAGTGACTGCCCACACAGTCTCGAGTGGTTGTACTATTTATGAGTACATGTAGTGAAAGATGACAAACCGGTCCTTATATGAGGGGACAATCCTTCTGCTCATGCCTAAACCAGCTGAGCCATCACCTTAGGCCCTCCCCTAAACCAGGGAGTCCCTGATCATCCCACTCACAAGGTGATGAGGGTGAATACCCTTCATCGCACATTTTTTTGAAAACTTCATTTGAAGAAACACACTCCCTTTTTATCATCCTACATTTTGTATCCAAAAGATGTATGTTAATGCGGGCTATCTCTCTGCTCACAATGCAAATATTCCACCCCGTAATCCCGGCTTAGGTAGTGGTAGAAAGAATAGGTAATTATGCATCAAGGGAAGGATGGACTTGCCTTCGTCGAAGCTTTCCTGGCACAAAAGATTTATCTCCGGAAGGTCGGGCTCCTGCCCTTCTTCCGGGGCTACGGGTTCCGAATCGATGGTCCTCGCTTCTTCTAGTAAAATAGGCAATAAACAATACATTAACCATGGTTTACTGAGTGGAGTGTGTCAAATTCTAACATTATCATTTTTTGTGACTTAGAAAGTGTTTTGATAATTTTTGGTACATAAAATATTGAGATATAAATAACTAAAGGAGAAAAAGGATGGAAAAGAAAAAGAAAAAGGTTTTTGGCTCTGGTGGGCCGAGGGGGGCGAAATCTGGCCCAGCCGGGCGCAGGAGCGCGCGCGGGCGCGATCGCGCCGACCCAGCCACGGCCCACAGCGAGAAACGACGCGGGCGCACGAGAGACGGTGTCGTTGCCAAGGGGCCCACACGTTAGGGAGTGCGGGAGGGGGAGACGGCGCCAGCGGCTGACGGGGCAGGGGCGAACCGGCCGACCGCGGGGGAAAACCTGGCCGCCGGTGGGCTCGACGGCGATTCGCCGCCGGCGACCCAGTTCTTGGGCATCGGGCAGGCGCCCTAGCATGAGGAGGGGCTGGCGAGCTTAGGGGTGGGTCTAATTTTGCCAGAGGAGGCTGGGAGGGGGCTGACCGCGGGGAAGTGGCGGAGCTCCACGGTGGGAGTCGTCGCCGGTGAGGTTTGTGCGGGGATCGGGGGCAGGGGAGTGGTGTTCCAAGCTCGCGGTGGTGTGGCGAAACTGTTGAGCCTAGCTAATTGTTTGCTGAACAACCAGAGAGGGGGGGAAGAGGAGGAGGGGCTTATCGGAGTGGAGGAAGACGGTGGAGCTAGCGCGATTGAGCTCGGGCGAGGGGAGATGAGTGGCTGAGGCCGGTGCGGGGCAAGGAGGCGCTTGGGGCGACCCTTTTATAGGCGCCTAAGGGAAGGGGAGCGGTGGAGCTAGGTGAACGCCGGCGAGGTGCACAGCGATGGGGTTAATGCCGCACAGCGGCGGCGACGAGACCGCACGGCGGGGCGGTGCCGTGCAAGGACGCGGCCACAGCGGCGAGGATGAGGCGGTGCTAAACTTCCCTGTGCGGCGAGGGGATGGGGCGGAGCAGAGGACGGTGGCCGGAGGTGACCGTGGTGAAGCCGTACGTGGCGAGGAGATGGGGTGGCTGACTGGCGGGGTCAGCCTGTCAGCGGTGCGCGGGCGCGAGCGAGGGCGAGGGTGGAGGCGACTGGCGAGTGGGGACGGCTTGTCAGCGGGAGTGGTCGCGCGTGCGGAGTGGGCCGGAGGTGGGTCGAGAGGGGGAGAAGTCGCGAGCACGAGGGGGGGGGGGGAGTGGCCGCGTGTGTGGGCCGAGAATCGGCCCAGCCAGGGGGAAGAAAGGTTTCTCTTTTTTTTTCCAATTTCTATTTCTATTTTTATATCCTTTTCTTTTGAACAATTAATTAACTAGATAATCTTAGGTGCTAAAAATATAATCTAAGTGAGGTGCTTCTAATCAAACAAAGTGTATGCATATGATGAGAAGACTTAGGGGAGATTAGGGAGAGATAAATAGGGGGGGTTAGATTTGGGTTCCAAACCTCGGGTTGTAAATCTGGGATGTTACACATGCTTAATTAAACAATTTTTAAACCATGTAGGTTTGCTCAAAAATATGAAATTAGAACGAGCAATCCTACCATGTGATTTACCTAGTACGCATGCATTGTTAATCTAAAGCGAGTATAAAATGAAATACTAAGCATGGAAGGTAAAACTAGATACAAGAAAATAGATACGCCTGTCTAAAAATAAGGAATACAATAAATCTAGTTACCTTAGTCATGGGTGGGAAAATTTGGGTCCAAAAATTTATGAACCCACTTGGCAATAAACTTGATCTAATATGATGTATCCCATGATATACATCCTTAATTTGCTAAGTCTCCAAATTTCCCGTTAGTCCTTTGTACTACTCACTTCCCTTTCGGGATCCAAACCTTTTTGGTGCTTTTCATGGTTGAAATTATCTCCTTTGGCACCAAGATGTGTTTGGCCCCCCTTTCCTTTGTTGGTTTGCTTATTAGTCTTGATTGCTATCACCTTTCCATTCTTTTTCTTCTTGATCAAATATGGTGTAGCAGCCTTTTTGTCCACCTTGTTGATGTAGGTGTTGGAGATTTTGCTTGATGGCTTTTGCTTGAACTTTTGCTTTTGCTTATCCCCGGTCATCGCCTTGCATTGGAAAGACTTATGGCCTTCCTTGTGACATAACCTACAAATCACAGTTTCGCCCTCCACAATCTTGTTCACTCCCGTAGTGGTGTTATCCTGTGGAGGTTGGATTTATTTGGCTTTGCCTTTCTTGTTGTACAAAGCCTTGCCGAGGCAAGCCACTTATTGCCTTAATTGCTCATTTTCCTTTGCAACCTCATTCAAACATGTTTCTACAACAATACTCTTAACAAGAACTTGGTTGCAGGGGTTAGAATTATCAATTAAACCAAAGCAATAAGTATAATCATCTTCCTTAATAATTTCAGGAATTTCAACTAAAGATGCCCCTGGGGTGCTACCAATGTTTTCTAGCTTAGTAGTTAGCTCATTGTTGTGTATGCTAAGAATTTCCATTTTCTCTAGCAAATTTTCAATAGCTTCTTGAGAGCTAGCTAACTTAGCCTTAAGTTTTTCATTCTTTTTAATAAGCCCATCATCGGTAGCTATGGATGTAGCACTAGACTCTAATTGCCTAGTTTTAGTTGATAGCTCACAGTTCAAATTTGCAAAAGCTTCAAATTTTTCTAGCAAACCTTTATAATCATTTTGAGAGCTAATCAACTTATTTTTCAAAGTTTTAAGTTGAGCCTTTTGTTTAGTGCAAACATCTTGAAAAATTTTAACGGCTTCCGCAAGCTCATCTATGGAGGGCTTTCCCTCACCTTCATCACTAGACGATGGAATACTCATTTTATCTCTTGCCATAAGGCACTTGTGTGATGACTGTGATGAGCATGATGCGGATCTATGGCTGCGCATCCTTGGAGGTTCATCTTCGCTTGAAGAATCGTCCCAAGTTTTGACACTTGTTAGCGCCTTGCCTTTGCTCCTCTCCTTTTTGGGTTCGACCATAGTTGGACAGCTGTCCCAGAAGTGGCCCTTTTCCCTGCATGCGAAGCATCCTCTTTTTCTTTGCATTTTCCTATCAATGTTAAATAGAAAATCTTCTACCTGCAGGGGCACACCCATTAGATTAATCTTGCGGATCATCCTCATTACCTTTCTGAGGTGTCGGATTGTTTCTTCGTCCTCGGAGGATGTTGTTGATGGTTGATTATCTTCTTCCTCCTCTTCTTCACTTGAGGAACTTGGAGTGGGAGCCTTCTTTTTACCCTTCTTTTCATCACATGCAAAAGCATATGGCCTTGAGGAAGTTGGCTCCTCGCCCCGACACATTTTTCAAGACATCTCAAAGGCCGTGTTTTTCCCAATCACAGTGGTTGGGGTCATTGTACTCAAGTCCTCCATGTTTGTGAAGGATGGTGATGATGCTCCCATATTTTTGTTGAGGTAGCAGGGAGATAATCTTCCTTACAATGTCCGCATCACCTAGTTTATTAATGCCAATAGAATTGAGCTCATTTATGATTAGATTTAAACGAGAATACATATTTCTAACAAGCTCATTTTCTTTCATAGCAAAAGAATTATACTCATTTAGGACTAGGCAATATTTTTACTCATGGACATTTTATGTGCCGTTATGGAGCTCATGCAACTTTAGCCAAATCTCATTAGTAGTTTTCAATGTAAATACTTGATTAAAAATATCCATGCTAAGAGATTCATACAAGCAATTTTTGTCTCTAGCATTTAACTGAATTTCTTTTTCCTCGTGGGTTTCTCGGGATTCTTGGGAGGTTTCATCCCGTCATGAGTGACTCTCCAAACACCTAGATCAACGACCTCTAGGTAACAAGCCATTCTAGCACTATAATATGGGAAGTTAGTGCCGTCGAAGTGTGGTGGCCTATGGGTATCCATTCATTCCTCTAAAAAGTGTCTCAAAGGGAAATAGGGTCAAACCTTTTTCCTAAATGATTTTAGTGGTTGAATTGCCTAACACAAATTATTGGACTAACTAGTTTGCTCTAGATTATGAGTTCTACAGGTGCCAAAGGTTCAACATAAACCAATAGAAAGTCCAAAGAAGGGTTCAAATAAAAAGAGCAAAAGACAACCGAAGGCTGCCCTGGTCTGGCGCACCAGACTGTCCGGTGCACCACCAGACAGTGTCCGGTGCACCAGGGAGATCAACTCCGAACTTGCCACCTTCGGGAATTTGGGGAGCGGCTCCGCTATAATTCACCGGACTGTCCGGTGTAGCACCGGACTGTCCGGTGTGCCAGCGGAACAACGGCTAACTGCGCGAACGGTCGTCTGCAAAAGTCTACAGTAAACAGTGAACAGTGCAACTGCGCGCGCAGAAGTCAGAGCAAGCGCCAGAAGGCGCACCGGACAGTGAATAGTGACTGTCCGGTGCACCACCGGACTGTCCGATGGCCCCACAAGTCAGAGCTCCAACGGTTGAACCCTAACGGTTGGGTGACATGGCTGGCTCACCGAATAGTGTCCGGTGGCGCACCGGACTGTCCGGTGCACCGTACGACAGCAGCCATCCCCAACGGCCACTTTGGTGGTTGGGGCTATAAAAACCCCCCAACCACCACACTTTAAGGCATCCAAGTTTTCAGCCAACACATTCAATACAAGAGCTATAGCATTCAATACAAGACACAATTAGAGTGAATTAAAATCTCTCCAAGTCCCAATTCCACTCAAAGCAATAGTGACTAGAAGAGAGAGTTTTGCCGTGTTCTTTTGAGCTCTTGCGCTTGGATTGCTTTTCTTCTTCCTCATTTCTTGTTCCCAAAACATTTGTAATCAAGGCAAGAGACACCAATTGTGTGGTGGTCCTTGTGGGGACTAAGTGTCCCAATTGATCGAGAAGAGAAGCTCACTCGGTCTAGGTAACCATTTGAGAGAGGGAAAGGGTTGAAAGAGACCCGGTCTTTGTGACCACCTCAACGGGGAGTAGGTTTGCAAGAACCGAACCTCGGTAAAACAAATCACCGTGTCACACTCTTCATTTGCTTGTGATTTGTTTTCCGCCCTCTCTTTCGGACTCGATTTTATTTCTAACGCTAACCTCGGCTTGTAGTTGTGCTTAAAGTTTATAAATTTCAGATTCCGCCTATTTTTCACCCCCCCTCTCTAGGTGACTTTCAATTGGTATCAGAGCCCGATACTTCATTAGAGCCTAACCGCTCGAAGTGATGTCGAGAGATCACGCCAAGAAGGAGATGGTGACCGGCGAGAAGCCCGCTACAAGCCACGGGAAGGCTCCATCAAAGGAGTCTGGCACCAAGCACAAGGAGGAATCCCCTCCACGCGTCAAGTCGCATCGGAGTGGCGACAAAAATAAGAAGATGAAGAAAGTGGTCTACTACGAGACCGACTCTTCATCGCCATCCACCTCCGGCTCCGACGCACCGTCTGTCACTTCTAAGCGCCATGAGCGCAAGAAGTTTAGTAAGATCCCCCTACGCTACCCACGCATTTCCAAACGCACTCCTTTACTTTCCGTCCCACTAGGCAAACCACTCGTTTTTGAGGGTGAAGATTATAACATGTGGAGTGATAAAATAAGGCACCATCTAACCTCACTCCACTATAGTATTTGGGATATTGTTGAGTTTAGAGCGCAGGAACCATCCATAGGGGATGAAGACTATGACTCGGACGAGGTTGCCCAAATCTGGCACTTCAACTCCCAAGCCACCACTATACTCCTCGCCTCTCTAAGTCGAGAGGAGTATAATAAGGTGCAAGGGTTGAAGAGTACCAAAGAGATTTGGGACGTGCTTAAAACCACACACGAAGGAGATGAGGTGACCAAGATCACCAAGAGGGAAACGATCGAGGGGGAGCTCGGTCGGTTCATGCTCAACCAAGGAGAAGACCCGCAAGCCATGTACAACCGACTCAAGACCTTGGTGAACCAAGTGCGCAACCTCAGGAGCACAAAATGGGATGACCATGAAATGGTCAAGGTTATTCTTAGATCACTTATTTTTCTTAACCCTACTCAAGTTCAATTAATTTGTGGTGATCCTAGATATAAACTAATATCTCCCGAGGAAGTGATAGGAAAATTTGTGAGATTTGAATTGATGATCAAAGGCTCCAAGAAAATCATCGAGCAAGGCGCCACCTCAACACTCGAGGTGCAACCCGTCGCATTCAAGGCGACGAAAGAAGAAAAGAAAGACTCTGCACCTAGTAGAGTCCCCATCAATGCCTCCAAGCTCGATAACGAGGAAATGGCGTTCATCATCAAGAGCTTCCGCCAAATCCTCAAGCAAAGGAGGGGGAAAGACTACAAGTCCTGCTCCAAGAAAGTTTGCTACAAGTGTGGTAAGCCCAGTCACTTTATAGAAAAATGTCCTATTTCTAGTGACAGTGACAGGGGCGACGACAAGAGGGGGAAGAAGAAGGAGAATAAGAGATACTACAAGAAGAAGGGCGGCGATGCCCATGTTTGCCGGGAGTGGGACTCCGACGAGAGCTCCACCGACTCCTCCTCTAACGAGGACGCCGCAAACATCGCCATCAACAAGGGTCTCCTCTTCCCCAACATCGGCCACAAGTGCCTCATGGCAAAGGACGACAAGAAGAAGAAGGTAAAATCTAGATCCTCCACTAAGTATGCAACTTCTAGTGATGACGATAATTCTAGTGATGATGAGGATAACTTGCTCACTATTTTGCCAACCTAAACATGCAATAAAAAAATTGAATGAATTGATTAGTGCTATTCATGAGAAGGATGAACTCTTGGATAGCCAAGAGGACTTCCTAATTAAAGAAAATAAGAAGCATGTTAAGGTTAAAAATGCTTATGCTCAGGAAGTAGAAAAATGTGAAAAATTAACTAGTGAGCTTAGCATTTGCCATGACACTATTTCTAACCTTAGAAATGAAAATGCTAAATTAATTGCTAAGGTTGAGAAATCAAATATATGTGATGATTTAATTGCCAACCTTAGAAATGATAATGCTAGTTTGATTGCTAAGATTGATAAATTGAATGCCTCTCTTGCTAGCCTTAAGATTGAGAATGAAAAATTAATTGCTAAGGCTAAAGATTTAAATGTTTGCAATAATTCTATTTCCAATCTTAGAAATGAGAATGCCATTTTACATGCTAAGATTGATGAATTACAAGTTTGCAAACCCTCTACATCTACTGTTGATCATGTTTCTATTTGCACTAGATGTAGAGATATTAATATTGATGCTATTCATGATCACCTTGCTATGATTAAACAACAAAATGATCATATAGCTAAACTAGATGCTAAAATTGCTGAGCATGAATTAGAAAATAAAAAATTTAAATTTGCTCGTAGTATGCTTTATAGTGGGAGACGCCCTGGCATTAAGGATGGCATTGGCTTCCAACAGGAAGGCAATGTCAAGCTCAATGCCCCTAAAAGATTGTCTAATTTTGTTAAGGGCAAGGCTCCCATGCCACAGGATAATGAGAGCTATATTTTATATCCTGCTGGTTATCCTGAGGATAAGATTAGGAGAATTCATGCTAAGAAGACTCATTCTGTTTCTCACTATACTTTTATTTATAAGAATAAGGCTTCTAGCTCTAGGTGTTCTACCCATGTTAAAATGTCTAAGAAGAAATCTCCTACTGCATCAAATGATCATAACATTTCATTTAAGACTTTTGATGTTTCTTATGTGCTCACTAACAAATCAGGCAAAATAGTTGCCAAATATGTTGGGGACAAACACAAGGGCTCCAAGACTTGTGTTTGGGTACCCAAGGTGCTTGTTTCTAATGTCAAAGGACCCAAGACCGTTTGGGTACATAAGAACAAGGCCTAAACTTGTTTTGTAGGTTTATGCATTCGAGGGCTCAAGTTGGATCATTGATAGCGGGTGCATAAACCACATGACTGGGGAGAAAAGGATGTTCTCCTCCTATGAGAAAAACCAAGATCCCCAACGAGCTATCACATTCGGGGATGGAAATCAAGGTTTGGTCAAAGGACTTGGTAAATATGCTATATCACCTGACCATTCTATTTCCAATGTTTTTCTTGTAGATTCATTAGATTATAACTTGCTTTCAGTTTCTCAATTATGTAAAATGGGCTACAATTGTCTTTTTACGGATATAGGTGTTACTGTCTTCAGAAGAAGTGATGATTCAATAGCATTTAAGGGAGTATTAGAGGGTCAGCTATACTTGGTTGATTTTAAAAGAGCTGAACTCGATACTTGCTTAATTGCTAAGACTAACATGGGTTGGCTCTGGCATCGCCGACTAGCCCACGTTGGAATGAAGAATCTTCATAAGCTTCTAAAGGGAGAGCACATTTTGGGACTAACAAATGTTTATTTTGAGAAAGACAGGATTTGTAGCGCATGTCAAGCAGGGAAGCAAGTTGGTGTTCATCATCCACACAAGAACATCATGACGACCGACATGCCACTTGAGCTACTCCACATGGACCTATTCAGCCCAATAGCTTACATAAGCATCGACGGGAGTAAGTACTGTTTAGTTATTGTGGATGATTATTCTCGCTTCACTTGGGTATTCTTTTTGTAGGATAAATCTCAAACCCAAGAGACCTTAAAAGGATTCTTGAGACGGGCTCAAAATGAGTTCAGCTTAAGGATCAAAAAGATTAGAAGCGACAATGGAACAAAGTTCAAGAATTCGCAAATTGAAGGTTTCCTTGAGGAGGAGGGCATCAAGCATGAGTTCTCTTCTCCCTACACACCACAACAAAATGGTGTAGTGGAGAGGAAGAATAGAACTCTACTTGACATGGCGAGGACCATGCTTGATGAGTACAAGACACCAGATCAGTTTTGGGCCGAGGCGATTAACACCGCCTGCTACTCCATCAACCGGTTATATCTACACCAAATCCTCAAGAAGACATCATATGAACTCCTCACCGGTAAAAAGCCTAATGTTTCATATTTTAGAGTCTTTGGTAGCAAATGTTTTATTCTTGTTAAAAGAGGTAGAAAATCTAAATTTGCTCCTAAGGCTGTAGAAGGCTTTTTACTTGGTTATGATTCAAACACAAGGCATATAGAGTCTTTAACAAGTCCACTAGGCTAGTTGAAGTTTCTTGTGACATTGTGTTTGATGAGACTAACGGCTCTCAAGTAGAGCAAGTTGATCTTGATGAGCTAGATGATGAAGAGGCTCCATGCGTCGCGCTAAGGAACATGTCCATTGGGGATGTGTGTCCTAAGAAATTTGAAGAACCTCCACAAGCACAAGATCAACCACCTTCCTCCATGCAAGCATCTCCACCAACTCAAGATGAGGATGAGGCTCAAGATGATGAAAATGAAGATCAAGAGGATGAGCCACCTCAAGAGGAGGACATTGATCAAGGGGGAAAGGCTAATGAACAAGACAAGGAAGATGATGAGGGATCAAGACCGCCACACCCAAGAGTCCACCAAGCGATTCAAAGAGATCACCCCGTGAACACCATCCTCGGCGATATTCATAAAGGGGTAACCACTCGATCTCGAGTCGCTCATTTTTGTGAATATTACTCTTTTGTTTCCTCTATTGAGCCACACAGGGTAGAGGATGCACTTAAAGATTCGGATTGGGTGCTGGCGATGCAAGAGGAGCTCAACAACTTCACGAGGAATGAGGTATGGCATTTAGTTCCACGTTCTAACCAAAATGTTATAGGAACCAAGTGGGTCTTCCGCAACAAGCAAGATGAGCATGGTGTGGTGACAAGGAATAAAGCATGACTTGTGGTCAAGAGATATTCACAAGTCGAAGGTTTGGATTTTGGTGAAACCTATGCACCCATAGCTAGGCTTGAGTCAATTCGTATATTACTTGCATATGCTACTTACCATGGCTTTAAGCTTTATCAAATGGACGTGAAGAATGCTTTCCTCAATGGACCAATCAAGGAAGAGGTCTATGTTGAGCAACCTCCTGGCTTTGAAGATAGGGAGTACCCTAACACAAACTCTCTAAGGCGCTTTATGGGCTCAAGCAAGCCCCAAGAGCATGGTATGAATGACTAAGAGATTTTCTTATCACTAATGGCTTCAAAGTCAGAAAAGCCGATCCTACTCTCTTTACTAAAACCATTGCAAATGATTTGTTTGTATGCCAAATTTATGTTGATGATATTATTTTTGGGTCTACTAACAAATCTACATGTGAAGAGTTTAGTAGGATCATGGTACAAAAATTCGAGATGTCTATGATGGGGGAGTTGAAGTATTTTCTAGGTTTTCAAGTCAAGCAACTCCAAGAGGGCACCTTCATCAGCCAAACAAAATACATTCAAGACATACTCACCAAGTTTGGAATGAAGGATGCCAAGCCCATCAAGACACCCATGGGAACCAATGGGCATCTCGACCTCGACATGGGAGGTAAATCCGTAGATCAAAAGGTATACCGGTCGATGATAGGATCTTTACTCTATTTATGTGCATCTCGACCGGATATTATGCTTTCCATATGCATGTGTGCAAGGTTCCAAGCCGATCCTAAGGAAGTTCACCTTAGGGCCGTGAAGAGAATCTTGAGATATTTAGTTCATACACCTAAGTTTAGCCTTTGGTACCCCAAGGGATCCTCTTTTGATTTATTAGGATATTCCGATGCTGATTGGGCAGGGTGTAAAATTGATAGGAAGAGCACATCAGGGACTTGTCAGTTTCTGGGAAGATCCCTGGTGTCTTGGGCTTCAAAGAAACAAAACTCAGTAGCTCTTTCTACCGCCGAAGCCGAGTATATTGCCGCAGGCCATTGTTGCGCGCAATTGCTTTGGATGAGGCGGCCATTGTTGCGCGCAATTGCTTTGGATGAGGCAAACCCTTAGGGACTATGGCTACAAATTTAGCAAAGTCCCTCTCCTATGTGATAATGAGAGTGCAATCCGCATGGCGGACAATCCCGTTGAACACAGCCACACTAAGCACATAGCCATTCGGTATCACTTTTTGAGAGATCACCAACAAAGGGGGATATCGAGATAGCCTATATTAACACCAAAGAACAATTAGCCGATATCTTTACCAAACCACTAGATGAGAAAACCTTTACCAAACTTAGGAATGAGCTAAACATTCTTGATTCTCGGAATTTTGGTTGATACTTTGCACACATAGCTCATTTATATACCTTTGATCATATCTCTTTTATATCTATGACTAATGTGTTTTCAAGTTTAATCTTATGATTAGTCATAGAATTGAAAGGGAAATGGAGTATTCGGCAAAGACGACGCTTCCACTCAACTCCATCGGTATTATCTGCTCTTTGCCGGTATTCCGCATAGTTCTCCACTTTGGTATAATCTTCACTCATATCTATTTGTTTGCCATTGGGGAGAAAGTAAAAGGGCTTATATTTCACTCACAAGTATCCGTTTTTGGTGATTCATGCCAAAGGGGGAGAAAGTATTAGCCCAAAGCAAAAGGACCGCACCACCACCGAATTTTAAAAATGAAGTTTTCAAATTGGTATCTTAATGTGTTTTCAAAAGGGGAGAAAGTTATAGTATCTTCAAAAATTTGTAAAACCCTCTTGAACACTAAGAGGAGAATTTCATTGAGGGGGAGTTTTGTTTAAGTCAAAGGAAAAGCATTTGAAACAGGGGGAGAAAATTTCAAATCTTGAAAATGCTTCTTTTAATCTTATTCATATACCTTTGACTATGTGCAAAAAGTTTTGAAAAGAATTTTACAAAGAATTTGCAAAACAAAACTTGTGGTGCAAGCATGGTCCAAAACTTTAAATAAGAAGAAAACCATCCATGCATATCTAGTAGAAATAATTATTGGTTTCATTCTAAGCAACCTTTGCACTTACCTTATGCAAACTAGTTCAATTCTGCACTTTTATATTTGCTTTGGTTTGTGTTGGCATCAATCACCAAAAAGGAGGAGATTGAAAGGGAAATAGGGTCAAACCTTTTTCCTAAATGATTTTGGTGGTTGAATTGCCCAACACAAATTATTGGACTAACTAGTTTGCTCTAGATTATGAGTTCTACAGGTGCCAAATGTTTAACATAAACTAATAGAAAGTCCAAAGAAGGGTTCAAATAAAAAGAGCAAAAGACAACCAAAGGTTGCCCTGGTCTGGCGCACCGGACTTTCCGGTGTGCCACCGGACAGTGTCCGGTGCACCACCGGACAGTGTTCGGTGCACCAGGGAGATCAACTCCGAACTTGCCACCTTCGGGAATTTGGGGAGTGGCTCCGCTATAATTCACTGGACTATTCGGTGTAGCACCGGACTGTCTGGTGTACCAGCGGAGCAACGGCTAACTACACCAACGGTCGTCTGCAAAAGTCTACAGTAAACAGTGAACAGTGCAACTGCGCGCGCAGAAGTCAGAGCAGGCACCAGAAGGCGCACCGGACAGTGAACAGTGACTGTTCGGTGCACCACCAGACTGTCCGGTGGCCCCACAATTAGAGTGAATCAAAATCTCTCCAAGTTCCAATTCCACTCGAAGCAATAGTGACTAGAAGAGAGAGTTTTACCGTGTTCTTTTGAGCTCTTGCGCTTGGATCGCTTTCCTTCTTCCTCATTTCTTGTTCCCAAAACATTTGTAATCAAGGCAAGAGACACCAATTGTGTGGTGGTCTTTGTGGGGACTAAGTGTCCCAATTGATTGAGAAGAGAAGCTCACTCGGTCTAGGTGACCGTTTGAGAGAGAGAAAGGGTTGAAAGAGACCCGGTCTTTGTGACCACCTCAACGGGGAGTAGGTTTACAAGAAACGAACCTCGGTAAAACAAATCACCGTGTCACACTCTTCATTTGCTTGTGATTTGTTTTTCGCCCTCTCTTTCGGACTCGATTTTTATTTCTAACGCTAACCTCGGCTTGTAGTTGTGCTTAAAGTTTATAAATTTTAGATTCCGCCTATTCACCCCCCCTCTAGGCGACTTTCAGTGTCGGCTCTTTTAGCGGTGAAGCTAAAGTGTTTCAAATGAGCCAAAACCAGGCTTCAATACTAATTGAAGGAAACGGATGACGCCTAAGAGGGAGGGTGAATTTGGACTTCTAAACTTTCACTAAACTAGGCCACAAATAAATCCCTAGAGCAAAACCTATGCAAATAAATCCCTAGAGCAAAACATATGCAAATAATCAAACTAGAATGTGCAAACTAGGTTTTCTCTAAGTGTTGCTATCTCTACCGCAATGGCTAAGTTTTAATCTACACTATATAAGTATGAATACAAGATTGAAACTTAAATGTTTAATATAAATGCGGAAACTTAAAGAGCAAGTATGAATACAAGATTGAAACTTAAATGCTTAATATAAATGCGGAAACTTAAAGAGCAAGGTAGAGATGCAAACTCTGGTGGATGACGCCGGTATTTTTCCCGAGGTATCCGGAACCACGCAAGGTCCCGACTAATCCTCGTTGGTGCCCCTACGCAAAGGGAAGCCCACACGAGGGCCAAACACCTCGGTCGAGTAACTCCGTAGAGCGCCGCGGGCCTTCTCCATGCGCAAGTGGTGCTCCGCTTCCGACTCCTCTCGGACGCTCCCCGCCGTCTCCACTATCGAGCTTCCGGCTGAAACCGCCGCGGGCCTCGTTCCCTACGGTACACGGTGGCAGCCGTGACACAAACTCGGTTGTCACGGTCTCGCAAGACTCTCGCCCCACTCGGTACAAATACAACGGCTTACGCAAGAGCCGAGGGGTTGGTGGTTTATATAAACTCACTCAACTAACTAGGATTCACCTAGAGCAAGCGCTAGAGCGATCTAACTAAACTAAGCACTTCGCAAAGCACCTACGCTAATCACCGAGTGATTCTATTAAGCAATTGGGTGTAAGAGCACTTGGGAATGTCTACTATATGTCTTGGTATGTCTCTTGGGCTCCCACCTTTGGAAATGGCCGGTTGGGAGTGTATTTATAGCCCCAAACATAAAACTAGCCGTTGGAGAAAAGCTACTGCTTTCTGCGGCACACCGGACAGTCCGGTGCGCCTAACCGTTGGCCTGACACCGCAGGTGACCGTTGGCGCTGTAGGATTTCCACACCGGACAGTCCAGACTTCACACCGGACAGTCCGGTGGTCTTCTCTCCATAGTACCACCTGGAACTAGCTGTTAAGGTTCCTGTTCCTGGTGCACCGGACAGTCCGGTGCTCCTCGCACAGACAGTCTGTAGGCAACACTTTTTTCTTCTCTTAGACTTCACTTATCTTTATAACGTCTTCTTTTGAGGTGTTGCTTTCCTCAATGTCTTGTCTAAGTTACTTTAGCATCCTGTGAACTACAAATACAAACACTAGCAAACACATTCAAAAGGTGTTGCTTTCCTCAATGTCTTGTCTAAGTTACTTTAGCATCTTGTGAACTACAAATACAAACACTAGCAAACACATTAGTTCATAGGTTGTGTTAATCATCAAACACTAAAACTCATTTAGCTAAATAGCCTGGGGTCCATTTTCCTTACACCAAACAATTTGAGTAATAGGTTACTTCTTTTCCACGACCAAACAGCAGCTAAATTTTAGTCCTTCCTTTTCAGTTCCTTTGCAACACTAGTATGTCAAGTATACACAACACCAGTATGTCAAGTATTTACAATACATAAGTATCTCGAGAGTTCTCATGGAAGCTCTTTGCAAGTTCCACTAGCGGCTATACAAGAAGCTCTCTGTTGACCTTTCCACATACCGCACAGCTCTACTAGCATGCAGTAAGGAACACAGTACCGAAACAAACTATAAGATAGGCTGCAGGTACGAAGTCACTTTTCGCATGCCACAAAACTCTACCAGCATGTAAGAATTACAGTACGAAAACTATATAAGGCAGACTTTGCGTATGAAGTCAAGAGCTCTCCTGGAACGACTGTGAGCGCGACAACGCCGCCGGGTTCGCCTGCAAGACCTGAGCAGCGTCCGACCTCTGGCCCTTGCTCTCGACCTTGGACTGGAAAGGCTTGATGAAAGTGCCAGGGTCTCCGGGCTTGATGCCGAGGGTGGCCCATATCGAACTCTTGGCGGCGTCATCAGGGTCATCGATCCGGAGCGTCTTGGGAACCCACAGCGACTTCTCTCTTTTCTCCTCTCTCAGCGGATTGGTGTCCCTGGAATGCTTGCCCAGAGTAGGAGACCCGTTGCCCGAGCAGCTGCTGCTGTTGCTTGATGGTGACTGCGACGGCGACAGCGGCGGCGGCGGCACGCAGACGTTGGTTCTGGTCCATGGTACGTTCCAAGCCGTGGCTGGCCATCCGGAAAAACAGCCCCAGAGCCCGGGTGGCACGAGAGGGTATGGAAACGCTGGGCTAGGAGGTCTTGAGCCTGGCATCATGGGAGGGTTCATCCATACAGCTGAGCTAGTACTACAGCTCTCTGGAGCAGGTTCGGGCATGCTTTTACCTGGCACCATCACAGGCACGTTGCTCCATCCTACATTCCAAGGGTACATGAAAGGGGTTCCAAGGTAATACTGAGGCACTGGGGCAACCCCGTTACAATGAACTGGTGCCCCGTTCTTGCCGACGACGGGGGCCATGGTTTCAGGCACACCGTTGTATGGTGGTGTGCCGGATCCAGGGTTATTATCTTCCCTGTTTTCACCTCTTGCTGTTGGTCCTCCAGGGCTGTTCACGTTCTGCTCATCAATGTTCAGTGCCGACACCATTGACTCGCAAAATGGTACCTCAGGCCCAAATTTTAGGACCGTTCCATTTCTACTGGCTGGCTGTGTCGGGTCTGGTGGAGATGATGCAAGAGCTTCAGGGAGCACTGGCTTTGATATGTCCACTCTAGGCCCCAGCATACAGTCAGGGGCCATCAGTAATTGACGGTAGTGCAATGACGCGTTCTTACTCTTGCGCCGCCCGGCACCAACAGGCACGTTCCTCATGGTGCCCCCTGCAGTCCAGTACCGCTGGCAGTTCTTGCAGAAGTGCCTTGGTTGATTCACGTTGTAGTTGTTGTAATAGCAGAACTTTGTATCCATGCTGTTGCACCGAGGGCAAGGTAGGATCTTATCTGGCTTCTTATTAAGTGCCTTGTCCTGGCCTGATTCCTCATTTGATGTCTTCTCGTTCTCCCCCTTTGCATCTGATGCTGCTTTATCTTCGGCACTGTCCATCAGGCCTGAGGGAGGTAGATTGGCTGGTTCTATATTTCCATGCGTTGGTGATGCGTTGGCTTCCGTTTGTTCATCTTTTTCCTCTTGTTGTGCGTCAATTTTCATTTCGTCGTCATGTTCCTTTTGTGGCGCATCAACCTTCATTTCATTACCCTTCTCTTGTGGCGTGTCAACCTTGGTTTCTTTACCCTTCTCTTGTGGCATGACAACCATTTCATTAGCATTTTTCTCTTCCTTCTCATTGTGTTGATCCTACAAGATTATAGCAAGAAGCTATTATATATCCGAGATTTTCAATAGTGCATTGTACCAGCAGCAGGCCAAATAAAAAAGGCTACCAGCAGATATAGACAGCCATAATAGCAACTACGAAGGTACATAAAGCGGAGAAAGATGCACACCCTAGCATCGACGAACTTAAATAATGGATGATTCAAACCTCACCTCTTAATCCTTTTCCTCACACACACTCCTAGGCGGACCTGTTTAGTGTCACTTTCCTGATCATACAAAGTATACACGTCCCTGTTGAAGGAATCAAGACCTCTTTTTTTTCAGGATGAAAAGCGGACCGCCTAAGCTGCCACTGTTGGGCAGTGACAAGGCCATGGTCCACGGAATGGAAGGAAAGGACCACTCCACCCCAAAAGGAAGCTACACGTTGCACTGATTTCTACATTTGGACTCGTTAGCAATAACCACTTTGAGGAAGCAAGGCGAGGAGGACAACGCCCTACCAAATATGCCTATTGCTACTGTGGCATGGGCTGCCCCATCTGCCCCACAACGCGTGCTTCTAGGGCTGGAAACGAGCCGAGCCGAGCTCGGCTCGGCTCGACGTGGCTCGGTGCAGCTGCGAGCCGAGCCAGGCTCGGCTCGGTCATTTTGCGAGCCCGACCTAGAGGCTCGGCTCGGCTCGGTAACGGCTCGCGAGCCACTAAATCACGTTTAGAGTATAAATTATATATTTTTTATTATATATAAGATAAAAAAATTATGTATAATATATTTTTAGACTACAATATAAGTGTATCACATATCAAGTTCAAGAAATTCAATAAAATAGTTCAAAACATAACAATAATATGGTATAATAGTATACTTGACGTTGTTAGCTCGGCTCGCAGTTCTAGCGAGCTACAAAATCAGGCTCGGCTCGGGCTCGTTTTGGCTCGCGAGCCGGCTCGAGCCGAGCCGAGCCTCACCGAGCCCGAGCCGGCTCGTCGAGCCCGAGCCAAATTTCCACCCCTACGTGCTTCAGTGTGTGCTTCACATCTGCAAGAGGTACTGTGGAATCGTGTGTCATGGTCATGTGTGCTTCTCAGTGTTGTCTATATCTCTATTTTTGTTAAAAAAAATGGTATCCTCTAAAAGATTATTCTCTCTATATCTTTCTTTTCAACAACTTTTATATCTCGTCCTCCATACATCAACTCCATACATCAAATCTGACGTATTTTGCTTTAGATTTTTGTACGCACATATTTGTCGTGTCCTCAAATACCTTATATATATACTTTTGTTTTGTTTGATTCGTCGTCTAAATTATAAACATGATTAGAGAAAAAAAAGAGAGAGTCTCTGTATATATCGAGGATAAAGGAGTGTCCTCTTCGGTATTCGGAGGTCGCTGTCGAAGATGATTCTTTACATAACATCTTTGGAGACTGTCTTAGAGCAAGACTAATAATATAGCTAATTGATAGTGGTACGGACCTTTGCAACCTATCACTTAGTCTACTTGTGTAGTAGTCAGTTCTTCACTACTAATATATAGGCCTCATGTCTCTCGTAATTTTTTTATCCCTTTGTCTAAGTTAATGACATGTTTATAGTCCGTTTCTTTCTTCTTTTCTCGCTCTTCCATCTCAACATTAGGCACCGTTTTAATCTCACCGGATAAACTTTAGCTTCCTGCTAAACTTTAGCTATATGAATTGAAGTGCTAAAATTTAGCTTCAATTATCACAATTAGCTCCCCTGTTTAGATTACAAATGGCTAAAAGTATCTTAAAAAGAAGCTGCTAAAGTTTATCTCGCGAGATTGGAACGGGTCCTCAGTCTGTTTACTGTCTGTTATTATAACTGTTCTTACTCGTGATGCATCCATTCACGTCAAAACGATAGAGAGAAAAAAGTGGTCCACACTCCAAAATTCCAAGCATAAACCGTGTACGGGCGTTTTTTTTTGGGTGGGGCGTGGGGGACGCTATTCCAATCCAACCCATTCCTGGTCTTTTTTAGGTCTATCCATCCACTCATAAATCCTAATCGAACTTCCCCTGATCTTGATCGGCCTGCACCTCGTAGCGCCCACACACACACACGATCTCGCTCTATTTTTAGCTTGCGCTTCCAAATTCTAAACAAGCTCAGACGAGATTCCCGACACTAAATTTAAAACGGAAAAGTAAAGTTAAAAAGAGCGCGTAACTGAAATTGAACCGCCGATCACATAAATCGAATCGCCTGCAGCGACATGGAAAGTCTGCCACTCGCTGGGGTGACAAAGTGCAATCGAGTATACTAAACTAACCTCATCCACCGCCGCGGCAACCTCCGGCGCCCGTGGCTGCAGCTCATCCGGCGGCGGGTCCTCCGCTTCCGTGGTTCCCGGGGCGGGTTCAGGCCCCCACGGGATCACCCGGCCGAAGAGCTTGATCCCAGGATCCTTCTGATCCGACATCCTCGTCCTGCTCTGCTCCCGCCTGCGAGACCGACAGGAACGCAAGCCGCTGCTGACTACGCGCTCTCGAAGCGGCGAGAGGAAGGAACCAAGCTGGAGGAGAGAGACAGACTGAGGCAGTAATGGATATAGTAGCGGGGTGTTGCGGAATTGGGGAAAAACAGAGGAATTTGAGATGGGGTACTAGCTCTTAAAAGCGTTTCCTCCGAGGCTCCGAACCAAAAGCTCGTGAGGAGTTGCAAATACATCCCCACAGAATGCAAAAATTGATATTCTGACATGGTACGAGAGATCTAATGATCCTTTCAAATCTAGCTTAAACAATTTTCCATTCAAATTTAAACATAGCTCAAACTTCAGAATTCCTTTACTGTCTAGATAATAATACCTCCGTTTCCGAATATTTATCGTCGAGTAGTTTATTTTTTAATTAAAACACGACAAATAAAAATGAATGGATGGAGTATCTATTTTCTCGATATCATCTCTCCAGGTTAATCGATTTTCAAAAGTGTGCCACGCGATGAAAACCGAGGGAGAGTTGTTGCGGGATTAGGTTTGAATAGTTAGTAAGCTTTTTTAGAGGGATTACTAAAATACATGCGTGTGAATTTTAGTTTTCTTTTAGACAACTGTTATTGCATATATGTTAATTGTGTGCCCGGTTTGTTGCAATTTATATAGGCATAAATTTGTTCCGATAAACAAAAAATAGTTAGACACAACTATAAACCAGAAAAAATATGATCCATGTTGGCATAAATTAAGGATTGTTAACATTATTTCTATAGTCGGATAAGAGGGTAAAAATTGATTTATTATGAAGCAAAGACAAATTATAGAAAGCAATAATTTACTTATAATAGTCGGTATACAAGAGTGTTGTCTAAAATCATAAAAATATAAATACCGCAAATATAGGAGGTATTTTTTCGATGTCTGGCCCGGTTTTGTAGTCTAGGACTGGGAATCAGGAAACTGTGATAGCTAAAGGTTGAGAAGTGATTTTTATGCTTGTGTTTATTCATGTACTTGCTTAATACTAGATCTTCTAAAAAATTACTTCAACCTTTAAAGAAACATGTTTGACCTAAGAATTTAGAAAAAAACTAAGATGCTTGCATATACGTACATACCTTTTTCTGGAAATTATAGGAGTTTAGAAAAGTTAAAGTTAAGACAAATCCAAAATGACGTAGCAGAGAGTCGGGGATTGTAAATCGGAATCAGACGGTAATAGCTTTGGCATGGATCTTTAGAGAAAGAAACACCTTTGGCATGCATTTGTAATACAAAAATACAACAGCAACAAATAAAAACCCTGGTACAAAACAACAACAAACAAAAGAAAACTAGGCCGTTACAAAAATTCTCCAGGGTCCAGGGGTGTATATGCGACTTGGCACTTTCTCTGGGGGCACGCAACGCGAAAACGACTGCGGCGCACGATCCGGTCTGCGATCGGGTGACGCCGTGCGCGGGGGACAGCTGGCGTCCAGGTCAGCGGCGCGGGCGCCCGCCAGCCACGAGTTTTCGTGGCTGGGAGGCCGCGCGTGTGACGTCAGCGACGGGGCGGCATGCCGTGGGCGAATCTTGCGAAAAGCGGAGCGCAAAGGGGCGGCCACCAGCCCCCGCTTTTCCTACTCTTTTCGTCTTTGTTTTTGCTCCCTTTTCGGCGAGAGAAGAAAAAAAGCGGGCTGCACTGCTGCTCGAAAGTCGCATCACGTGTCACGTGCCGCTGTGCCTTTGTCTCCTCTGTTCTGGTGGGCCCGAGTGGCCATGGTAGCTTGGCAACGGTTGCTATAGGTGTATATTTGGGTTGGGCCTGATGGTCCGATCCGAAGTACGGAAAAAAAGTATGGCCCAAGTATGGCACGGTCCAAAATATTTTAGTGTCGGGCCAGCACGGCCCGATAAATCGGGTCGGGTTTAGGCCGAGGTCGCGGCCAATGGGCGGACACGAGCACGACACGTTTAAGGTACACACGAAATGGTCCATATAGAGGCACGGAAAGACCCATATATTTATTAAAATCACACTTCATTCGACACTTTCATGTAGTTGATAAAGAACACAAAGCTCGAGATAATGTTAGTTAGATGTTTTTTTAGCTTTGAATTAGAGTATGTGATGTAATTTTATTTTTGTTATGAACATTAGATAATGAAATGAACTTACGAACTATATATATAGAGCTGATTATACTCTTTTTCTTTCTAACAAAATAATTTGTAAACGAGGTAATCATTGCATAGCTCTGGTAACTTAATACAAATATTAAGTTTGCTTTTGCTCAAATTTTTTGTCTTATCTTTTATTTGTTTTAATAAATTTATTTTGAATTTCGGGCTCTGATGTGAATTTCGAGTCCTGATGTGAATTTTGGGCCAAAAACTGAATTTCGGGCACTAATGTGAATTTCAGGCTTCTATAATTTCGGGCCGCCCAAAATGAGCCCGACACGTTTAAGCAATTACGGGCCGGGCCGTGGGCCGAGGGCTAGGTCCATGGGCCGGCCCGACACGACCCAAAATTTAAACGGGCCAGGCCGACCCGAAATTCAAACAATACGGGTCTTTTCGGGCTTGGACCGGGCCGGGCCGGGCGGCCCGAATGTACACCTATAACGGTTGTACAGTGCACTATGGTGTGTCAACACTACAGTATAGACAACCTCTAGGGATGAAAACGGTCGAAAACGATCGAAAAAATACTGATATTGGTTTTGGTTTTGTTTTATAACAACGGTACGAAAACAGAAATGTTAAGGTCGGTATACAATATCGAAATTACCGGTCATTCGAAAACGAAAAATTCGAAACAAAGATATGTTGAAAACGATTGACATATGATAAACTTGAGTCATTAATTAACAAAAACAAACAATAAACTGAATGACTTAATCCAAACATTAATATATATTAAGTTCATAGCATCAACATAAACACATAGTGACATTATTTGAGTGAGAAATTATATCTACACTTATGTCACATACAAGCATACTGATAGTTTGACGCTATGGCATAGATCACATGCAAACAACAAACATGAAATATCTAGACTAACTTGAACATCTCCATATGCACATGCGCAGAACAGTGCACATTGGTCAAGAACACACTTACAACCGAAGTTAGAAAGGTACCATGTGTTCATAATCAATCATATAACTTTTGTTTAAGAAACATTAATGGTTATATTTTTATGACTCTGACTTGGGCCTTGCCGGTTTCATAGTGCGTTCAGTAAATCAGCGGTGGGATCCCCCGCAACTGCCAGCTTGGGCCTTGCCGCCTTGGGCTGTGCCTGACAAGTGACATTGGAGAACTGAAAGGCCCAAAACTGAATAGTCTAAACGATATGAAAAATGGGATTTTCCCGAACCAAAATGGTAACCGCAAAAACGAATGAAAAAACATTCTGCACGTTTTCGATACCGTTACCGAAGACAATCTACCCATTTCCGTCCCGAAACCGAAAAATACCCGAAGTATACGAAAACGATCCAAAAAAATCGGTAATCGAAACGGGACGGTATGTGAATTTCTCGTACCATTTTCATCCCTAACAACCTCTAGCCAGGGGGACTCGGGTGCGTGACTGACCCCTCGTCTCTGGCCTCGCTTCTCAGCAGAAATCGAGTGGGCACAAGTCAACAACAAATACAACACCATACTCCAAGTCATACCGTCTAAGGGGCACGACGGCACCTCCTCACATACTCACCAACTCTAGTATTCCAGGTAGCCCTCATTAAGGCTATAAAGACAGGCGAACACTTCACAGTTTTCTCCTCCACCACGGTATTGGCACTTGCCCCAATCAACTCCAGGGACATGGGATCATTCTCTCTCCCGCTCAGCTTGTATTCCCTACTGCAAGCACTTAGGTGCAAGTAATATAAGTCTCATCTCTCTCTGCTGAAGTAGAGCCTTCTCTTACCCAAACCAGGATAAAGACTTGTGTCATCTTGCATCACCTATCTGGGTTAGAGACACGCAATATTATTTCACTAGTCGGTTAGGTCCTCAGATCCAGACATTGACAATTAGAAAAAGAAGGTGGGATATACGTAAAGTAGCAATAATGAAGTTTTTTTCAATGGACCACTACTATATGTTTGTTTGTTACGACTAGGACAATAATCAAATAGTTAAATCTCTTCTCTAGCTTTGCAGTACTCACGGTCCCACAGTTTCACCATCGTCGTGCTCGTCAAGTGGCGTGGGTCGTTATCTCTTAGATAGATGGTGAGAAAATATCTAAATCCAACACGACACGAAGTTGCACACAGCGCAACACTTATGTATAGTATCACTTCATTAGGTCAAAAGGACGAGCAATCAGATGAGCTATCAAAAAAGGATTAGATATACTTTTCATCTCTTACCTTTTGGGCCTTTTGGCTAAGATAAATTGCAGTATCTGTGACAGAACCTTCCAAGTCATTAGGCCCACCTACAGTTGTCCTTGTCCAACGGACCTCAGACAACCCTGCAGGTGCCCCTGATCACTTGACAAGTTCGGTATATGTATTCCTTACCTTTCCTAAGAGCGTTTCACCCGTCACGCAGACATTACAATCCATCGGAGGTACGAAAATACGGAAGCAGTTACAATAACTTACTTTATTTAAAAGTAAGAAAGAGTAGTATTTATTACAGACCAGAACAAATATAAGAGTGCTGAGTATTATTATTACATAACCTGGGAGGCAAAACCCCCTCCCGATAAATAGTAAAAAGTTTTTCTTAACGGAGGACCCTTCCTCCCGCAGATTTAGTCTTGATTTTCTTCTTTGGGCACCACCTTGGAACAAAAGCAACAAAAGTTTGCTGCTTCTTCACCTAAAACAACATGGGACAAAGCCCTGAGTACGAAGTGTACTTTCGCAAGTCTTACCCGTCAAAATAAAAGACTCTCAAGGATATACTGGCTTTTAAGGGAGTCAAGGTAAGACTTATCAATAGTCAAAGACTCTATTTGCAGAAATGCTTACTAATAGTGGATCCTTAAAAATCCAGTTTTAATTGTCAGGTTAAGTAAAGTTACCTGCCTCTAGAGTTCTTTCTACCCTAGTTCAATCACTTGACCTATACTAGCCAATTTCTTAACAACCCTTCTTATTCACTGGAATGCTACGTGTAGGGCAGTGACCAAGTCTTTATATCCGCGAAGTTACGGTGATCCGAATCGATTATACTCAGCTGAGGATCTCCAATCACACGACATATGTATCACTTAACCCTTGCATATGTCAACTCGCCACCGGGGTTCTTAAGACCAGATCAGGTTCACGCCAACCGAGAGCACAGATACACCACTGTCCAGCCTCTTGCCATGGAGGGTACATGCTACTCTCGCCATCTCTCCACTCCCATTGCATGTTATCTTATTCTGGTATTAGTCTACCCGAGGGAAAGCTTACCCATGATGAGGCAGGTGACCAGTTAAAGGGTCCTCGATCATCAAGCCTACATCGAGAAGGTCCTTAATCGACTCAGACGGAGACACTACACCGAGACTCTCTTCTCGTGCAAGTCACCCGCCCGGTCTCAGCTTTATCATTTCAAACCCAAAGTTTGGTACCTGGCAGAGGTACATCTTTTCCGATGTTGAACCAATCATGGCCATGATGGATCCACCATCAAGTTTTATTTTTGAAAACATCCCACCCACTTTGAAGCATCATCCTTTGTCAAAACAAAACATTTTGTTGTTCTAGAGCAAAGCTAAGCATAAGAAAAACCTTTTTGTAAATCAGGAGATTAAGGAGAAGTAATCAAATCCAAGGAAGGAAATGCAGCAACTGGTTTAGCACACAACTCCTATCACCTAATGCATCAAGTAAGTGAGAAAGATTTCAAAATATCAAGGGGGTGGCAAATGCACCGGGGCTTGCCTTGTGTTACTGGTGAGTCAGGCTCTGCTCCACAGATATCAAAGTAAAAGCAGTTTCCTGCCTGAGGTTCTTCAGGTGGTGGTGGTGAAGTCCTTGCTTCTTCAACTTCTATTTCCTCCTCGTTTTCTAGATATAGCCATATATAATCATGAATGCTCATGTAATGCTCATGAAAATGCAAGGATAATAAAAGTTTATTATCTAATGTATTGAATATAAGTTTCCTTCACAAATCTTTGGGAAACTAGGTTTTTGGACTCTATAGAGAAGTTCATAGGGCAGGGGACTAGGGTTTTGGGTTCTAAGTACCAAACATAGTCCAAATCATGCCAAACTTTACCCAAGGCTTTTAAATATTACTTAAAGCTTGTTTAAAAAATTTGGTGAATTTTTGGGATTATAATTTACTCTCTAAAATTCCAGAAGTATGGGTTTTGGCTATTCTAAATATTCCAAAATTCCCTATTGGAACTAAAAATCATGAAACTATTTTTATTAAATACTATAGGAAATTAGAAGTCTAGAAAAATTGGTCTAGTATTTTTAGCATTTTTTACAATTTTCTAGGAATTCTCTAAGTCCAGAAGAAAAAGAAAAAAAGAAAAGATGCTACAGGCTTGGGCTGAATCTGGCCCGAATCGGCCCATGTACTGGCAAAAGCGCGCACGCCCGCGCCCGTTGTATTGACTTTGCGAATAGGTCCCTGACGTTTCGAATAACTTGAAGCGGGGTCGCAGTACTATTCCTAGAGTCATTGACACTTTACAAAAACAACCCCTAGTTCTATTTCTTCATAGAGTTCTGATAGTCGCCTAGAGGGGGGGGTGAATAGGGCGCAACTGAAATTTACAAAAATAATCACAACTACAAGCCGGGGTTAGTGTTAGAAATATAAACGAGTCCGCGAGAGAGGGCGCAAAACAAATCGCAAGCGAATAAGAGTGTGACACGCGGATTTGTTTTACCGAGGTTCGGTTCTTGCAAACCTACTCCCCGTTGAGGAGGCCACAAAGGCCGGGTCTCTTTCAACCCTTCCCTCTCTCAAACGATCCCACGGATCGAGTGAGCTTTCTCTTCTTCTCAATCAAACGGGAACAAAGCTTCCCCGCAAGGGCCACCACACAATTGGTGCCTCTTGCCTTGGTTACAATTGAGATTGATCACAAGAACAAGTGAGAAAGAAAAGAATGCGATCCAAGCGCAAGAGCTCGAAAGAACACAAGCAAATCACTCTCTCTAGTCACTGTGGAGTTGTGTGGAATTTGGAGAGGACTTGATCTATTTGGTGTGTCTAGAATTGAATGCTAGAGCTCTTGTAGTAGTTGAGAAGTGGAAAACTTGGATGGCAATGAATGTGGGGTGGTTGGGGTATTTATAGCCCCAACCACCAAAAGTGATCGTTGCTGGAACCTGTCTGTTCGATGGCGCACCGGACAGTCCGGTGCACACCGGACAGTCCGGTGCCCCTGCCACGTCACCATTGCCGTTGGATTCTGACCGTTGGAGCTTCTGACTTCTGGGCCCTCCTGCGTGTCCGGTGCACACCGGACATGTACTGTTTGATGTCCGGTGCACCGGTATGGGCGATCCTGACGTCTGCGCGCGCTGCGCGCGCATTAAATGCACCGCAGGGAGCCGTTGGCGCCGCAGGGAGCCGTTGCTCCGCTGGCACACCGGACAGTCCGGTGCACACCGGACAGTCCGGTGAATTTTAGCGGAGCGGCTGCCGAGCGAACCCGAGGCTGGCGAGTTCCGGAGGCCGCGTTTCCTTGGAGCACCGGACATGTCCGGTGCACACCGGACAGTCCGGTGAATTATAGCGCGCCGGCTTCCGAGAATTCCCGAGGGCGAAGAGTTTGAGTCGAAGTCCTCTGGCCGCACCGGACATGTCCGGTGCACACCGGACAGTCCGGTGCCTTCAGCCAGAGGTGCCCTCGGTTGCCTTGCTGCTCCTTTGTTGAATCCAACACTTGGTCTTTTTATTGGCTAAATGTGAACCTTTTGCACCTGTATAACTTATGCACTAGAGCAAACTAGTTAGTCCAATATTTGTGTTGGGCAATTCAACCACCAAAATTATTTAGGAACTAGGTGTAAGCCTAATTCCCTTTCAATCTCCCCCTTTTTGGTGATTGATGCCAACACAAACCAAAGCAAATATAGAAGTGCATAATTGAACTAGTTTACATAATGTAAGTGCAAAGGTTGCTTGGAATTGAGCCAACATAAATACTTATGTGATGCGCATGGATGGTTTCTTTGTTTTTGACATATTGGACCACATTTGCACCATAAGTTTTGTTTTTGCAAACTCTTTTGTAAATTCTTTTCAAAGTCATTGTGCAAGATAGGCAAAGGTAAATGAATAAGATTTTGCAAAGCATTTTCAAGATTTGAAATTTTCTTCCTTTGTTCAAATGCTTTTCCTTTGACTAAACAAAACTCCCCCTAAATGAGATCCTCCTCTTAGTGTTCAAGAGGGTTTTGATTTATCATTTTGAAATACTATTTCCTCCCCCTTTAGAACATAAAGAGATACCAATTTTGAAATTTACCAATGAAAATCATCAAATTTAAAAAATTAGGTGGTGGTGCGGTCCTTTTGCTTTGGGCTCATATTTTCTCCCCCTGTGGCATGAATCGCCAAAAACGGAATCATTAGAGCCCAATGAAGCACTTTCTCCCCCTTTGGTCATGAAATGAATGAGTGAAGATTATACCAAAGTTGGAGAGATGATGCGGAGCGACGGCGAAGAATGAGTAGTGGAGTGGAGTGGAAGCCTTGTCTTTGCCGAAGACTCCTATTCCCTTTCAATATACCTATGACTTGGTTTGAAATTCACTTGAAAACACATTAGTCATAGCATATATAAAAGAGACATGATCAAAGGTATATTGTGAGCTATGTGTGCAAGACTAGCAAAAGAAATTCCTAGAATCAAGAATATTGAGCTCATGCCTAAGTCGGGTAAAAGATTGTTCATCAAGTGGCTTGGTAAAGATATCGGCTAATTGATCTTTAGTGTTAATGTAAGAAATCTCGATATCCCCCTTTTGTTGGTGATCCCGAAGAAAATGATACCGAATGGCTATGTGTTTAGTGCGGCTATGCTCGACGGGATTGTCGGCCATTTTGATTGCACTCTCATTGTCACATAGCAAAGGGACTTTGGTTAATTTGTAACCGTAGTCCCGCAGGGTTTGCCTCATCCAAAGCAATTGCGCGCAACAATGGCCTGCGGCAATATACTCGGCTTCGGCGGTGGAAAGAGCGACCGAATTTTGCTTCTTTGAAGCCCAAGACACCAAGGATCTTCCCAAGAACTGGCAAGTCCCCGATGTGCTCTTCCTATTAATCCTACACCCCGCCCAATCGGCATCCGAATACCCAATCAAATCAAAAGTGGATCCCCGAGGGTACCAAAGCCCAAACTTAGGAGTAAAAGCCAAATATCTCAAGATTCGTTTTACGGCCGTAAGGTGTGATTCCTTAGGGTCGGCTTGGAATCTTGCACACATGCAAACGGAAAGCATAATGTCCGGTCGAGATGCACATAAATAAAGCAATGAACCAATCATCGACCGGTATACCTTTTGATCCACGGACTTACCTCCCGTGTCGAGGTCGAGATGCCCATTTGTTCCCATGGGTGTCTTGATGGGCTTGGCATCCTTCATTCCAAACTTGCTTAGGATATCTTGAGTATACTTCGTTTGGCTAATGAAGGTGCCTTCTTGGAGTTGCTTGACTTGGAATCCTAGAAAATACTTCAACTCCCCCATCATTGACATCTCGAATTTTTGTGTCATGATCCTACTAAATTCTTCACATGTAGATTTGTTAGTAGACCCAAATATGATATCATCAACATAAATTTGGCATACAAACAAATCATTATCAAGAGTCTTAGTGAATAAAGTAGGATCGGCTTTGCCGACTTTGAAGCCATTTGCAATAAGGAAATCTCTAAGGCATTCATACCATGCTCTTGGGGCTTGCTTAAGCCCATAAAGCGCCTTAGAGAGCCTATAAACATGGTTAGGGTACTCACTGTCTTCAAAGCCGGGAGGTTGCTCAACATAGACCTCCTCCTTGATTGGTCCATTGAGGAAGGCACTCTTCACGTCCATTTGGTAGAGCTTGAAGCCATGGTAAGTAGCATAGGCTAATAATATACGAATTGACTCAAGCCTAGCTACGGGTGCATAGGTTTCACCAAAATCCAAACCTTCGACTTGTGAAAACCCCTTGGCCACGAGTCGAGCTTTGTTCCTTGTCACCACACCATGCTCGTCTTGCTTGTTGCGGAAGACCCACTTGGTTCCTACAACATTTTGGTTAGGACGTGGAACTAAGTGCCATACCTCGTTCCTTGTGAAATTGTTGAGCTCCTCTTGCATTGCCATCACCCAATCCGAATCTTGAAGTGCTTCCTCTACCCTGTGTGGCTCAATAGAGGAAACAAACGAGTAATGTTCACAAAAATGTGCAACACGAGATCGAGTAGTTACCCCCTTATGAATGTCGCCTAGGATGGTGTCGACGGGGTGATCTCGTTGTATTGCTTGGTGGACTCTTGGGTGCGGCGGTCTTGGTTGTTCATCCTCCTTGTCTTCATTATTTGCATCTCCCCCTTGATCGTTGCCGTCATTTTGAGGTGGCTCATCTTCTTGATCTTCTTGTTCAACATCTTGAGCCTCATCCTCAACTTGAGTTGGTGGAGATGCTTGCATGGAGGAGGATGGTTGATCTTGTGCATTTGAAGGCTCTTCGGATTCCTTAGGACACACATCCCCAATGGACATGTTCCTTAGCGCTATACATGGAGCCTGTTCTTCACCTGTTTCATCAAGATCAACTTGCTCTACTTGAGAGCCGTTAGTCTCATCAAACACAACGTCACAAGAAACTTCAACAAGTCCTGAGGACTTGTTAAAGACTCTATATGCCCTTGTGTTTGAGTCATATCCTAGTAAAAAGCCTTCTACAGTTTTAGGAGCAAATTTAGATTTTCTACCTCTTTTGACAAGAATAAAACATTTGCTACCAAAAACTCTAAAATATGAAATATTGGGCTTTTTACCGGTTAGGAGTTCATAAGATGTCTTCTTGAGGATTCGGTGAAGATATAACCGGTTGATGGCATAGCAGGCGGTGTTGACCGCCTCGGCCCAAAACCGATCCGGTGTCTTGTATAAGTCGCCTAGAGGGGGGGTGAATAGGCGAAACCTGAAAATTAAAACTTTATCCCCCAACTAGATCCCTTGATTAGTGGTTAGAACAAGATATACAAATATCGGAGAATAGAAACTAAGTTCTTGCTTGAAAGGAGTATTGCTAAGTAATGCGGAAGTGATAAATCAATACACTAGTAAGTTATAGAATAACAAAGCAAGAAGCCTTAGATGAGAAGAGCACTAGGACAAGTTCTTTCTTGCAATGTGTTGCTTCACTAAATGGGAATTTAACTTGAAGCAACACCAAATGATATTAGCAAATAAAGGTGCAAGAAAAACTTAGAGCAAGGGAAACAAACAAATCACAAGCAAAAACACAATGGACACGGGTGATTTGTTTTACCGAGGTTCGGCCCTCGAAGGCCTAGTCCCCGTTGAGGAGTCCACTTAAGGACGGGTCTTTTTCAACCCTTTCCCTCTCTCCCCCGATCACACAAGGATCGGTGAGCTCTTCTTCTTCTCAAGGATCACTCTCGATCCCACAAGGATCACCACAATCTTTGGTGTCTCTTGCTAGCTTTTACAAGCCTCCAAAACTTTGGAGGAAGTTCGAATGGGAGTCAAAACTCCACGCGCAAATGAACACAAAGATGAAGCACACACTATCTCTCAATGAATCTCACAAGGCACTAGTGCTAAACTCAAATGAGTAGCTCTCTTTTGCTTGCTCTCTATTTTGTGGCACTTGTGTTGGTTGTAGTGGTCTAAATCTTGTGTATAGGATGGATCAATGAATATATGTGGTTGGGAGGGCTTGAGTATGTCAACTAAATGACTTGGAATGTTGCTTGGGCTCCCACACCTTGAAGTGGCCGGTTGGGGTGGTATTTATAGTCACCACCCAAAAACTAGCCGTTGGTGAAGGCTGTCTGTTCGATGGCGCACCGGACAGTCCGGTGCAAACCGGACATGTCCGGTGCGACAGCCACGTCACCAAATAGCCGTTGGGGATGGAGCTGGTCGACCGTGGGAGGCTTTGTCCTCATGCGGCACCGGACAGTCCGGTGCACACCGGACAGTCCGGTGCCCCTCTGATCCTCTGCTCTGACTCTGCCGCGTGTACTGTTTACTGTCAGAGTCGACCGTTGGCGCCGAAGTAGCCGTTGCTCCGCAGTTACACCGGACAGTCCGGTGCACACCGGACAGTCCGGTGAATTTTAGCGGAGCGGCTGCCGCGCGAACCCGAGGCTGGCGAGTTCCGGAGACCGCGCTTCCTTGGAGCACCGGACATGTCCGGTGCACACCGGACAGTCCGGTGAATTATAGCGCGCCGGCTTCCGAGAATTCCCGAGAGCGAAGAGTTGGAGTTGGAGTCCTCTAGGCGCACCGGACACTGTCCGGTGCACACCGGACAGTCCGGTGCCTCCAGCCAGAGGTGCCCTCGGTTGCCTCGTTGCTCCTTTGTTGAATCCAAAACTTGGTCTTTTTATTGGCAAGTATGAACCTTTTGCACCTGTATAACTTGAGTACTAGAGCAAACTAGTTAGTCCAATATTTGTGTTGGGCAATTCAACCACCAAAATTATTTAGGAACTAGGTGTAAGCCTAATTCCCTTTCAATCTCCCCCTTTTTGGTGATTGATGCCAACACAAACCAAAGCAAATATAGAAGTGCATAATTGAACTAGGTTGCATAATGTAAGTGCAAAGGTTGCTTGGATTTGAGCCAATATAAATACTTATATGATACGCATGGATTGTTTCTTTGTTTTTGACATATTGGACCACATTTGCACCAAGAGTTTTGTTTTTGCAAATTCTTTTGTAAATTCTTTTCAAAGTCATTTTGCAAGATAGTCAAAGGTAAATGAATAAGATTTTGCAAAGCATTTTAAGTTTTGAAAGTTTCTTCCTTTGTTCCAAAATGCTTTCCCTTTGACTAAACAAAACTCCCCCTCAAATAAAGTCTCCTCTTAGTGTTCAAGAGGGTTTTAAGACATCAATTGTGAAAATACTAGTTGCTCCCCCTTTAGAACACAAAGAGATACCAATATTGAAATTTACCAATATCAAATTTATAAAATTAGGTGGTGGTGCGGTCCTTTTGCTTTGGGCTCATATTTTCTCCCCCTTTGGCATGAATCGCCAAAAACGGAATTATTAGAGCCTATGTGAAGTACATTCTCCCCCTTTGGTCATGAAATGAATGAGCGAAGGTTATACCAAAGGTGGAGAGATGATGCGGAGCGTCGGCGAAGGATGAGTGGTAGAGTGGAGTGGAAGCCTTGTCTTTGCCGAAGACTCCAATTCTATTTCAATACACCTATGACTTGGTTTGGAATACACTTGAAAACACATTAGTCATAGCATATAAAAGAGACATGATCAAAAGGATATATTAAATTAAGCATGATCATAGTTCTATATAACATAGATTGCTCCCCCTGAGTATGTGCATGGAGAGGAACACATATTTTGGCCTTAAATGCCAAATGCACATAATTAGGTTAATGAGAACATATCTATATTATTCAAAGAGTGAAGTGCATTGTGTCATATTATAAGTGTGATGCTCATGACAGTTTATGCACATATGAAAGCATTTTGTAAACATTTCAAGCATTTTCCCTTAGGATTTCAAAGAGGCTTAAGGACCATCCACCTTTGGAACAAAGGCAGCTTATCCTCGTTACAAGGTTAAGCTTTAAGCTCTTTGACAATTAAATCACTTCATCTAGTTTCAACAAGGATGCACTAAACAGGAATGAATTTTGGGAAATTAAACTAGGTATGAAGCAGGGATATGCATGGACATGCTTTCTCTTCCTTTTATACAAGATATGCAAAGAATATATAGAAAAGGAAGATTTAGGTACAAGTTTAAATGAAAGAAGATAGTTTTACCTTTTTGTACCTTTACATGGGAACACTCTCTTCATTGTGCATTGTCCTTAGTCTTAGATGTTTAAGACCTATACTTATTGACAATATTTGGAAATATTTTACACAAGAGAGAGTTCTACAACTAGTGATCTTTTCAAGTTATTGTTAGCACATATCAAAAAGGATCACAAGTTGCATAAAAGTATCATGAATTCTCCTTTTAACTTAGTGCATATCAATTGAAAGTATATATGGCACTAAGAAGCATGATTGTTGATTGAAGTTATTCAATGATCAAACAAATAACAGGTGTGATCAAAAGAACAACATACACATTATATTATCAATTGAGTTAGGAGTAGGAGAATCCAACAAATATGCTACTTTAGAGTGAAAGACAAGTATTTTAAAGATAGTAGCATACTACATGAGAAACTTATTCTTATGCAAGAGACTATATGAAATTACTGAGATAAAGCAATAGTCTCAACATAATCAAGATATAAAAAGAGGCTCCCCTTAAAGATATGCATCAAGTATTTGAATGAATTGAATGGATGCATTCACTTTAAAGACAAATAGAGAGAAGCATTATACATCTTGATCAAGGCTTATTAAATTTTGCAATAAACAAATTAAGCCTAGTATTCTCATAATGAAAGTATTTAGAATACTCACAACCACACCATGTTTTGTAGAAGTAGGTGGTGTTGTTCTTGATGTTCTCCTCTTCCATTTGAGAGTCCTCCCTTTGCAGTGGCTTCTTTTTCTTTTCAAACTTATTGAAAATACTCAAGAAGGATGTTAGTAATACAAGGGGGTATATAGTGATGGATGATTTCTTTTAGATAGGAAATAAGCATAATTCATCATTCATAAGTCACACAGACATGAAGTAAAATCCTTAACATTAGTGCACTTTTATTTAAAAAGAGGAACATGCACTATTAAGCAATTTTCTCACTCATAGAAATTTACTTCTTCATATTGAACTTTATTATCATGACTTAGAAGTGCATCAATATGAGAATGGATATAGCAAAGGCATGAGTTAGATTCTAATGGACAAACGCATTTATGAATATGATATTGAATGCACACTTAGTTATTTTAGGTCCAATAAAGAATCTATTCCTCACAAGGGTAGAATATGATAATTTAGATTAAATACCCATTGAGATGGGAACCAAACTTAAGAAGATGAGTTCCATACCTTTGCTTTTACCTTTCTTCCTTTGGGTGAAGATCAACCCATGTGGCTTGTGCTCTTTCTTTCTTGTAGATTTTCATAATTGAACTCAAGAGAAATGTTAGTAGCAACACAAGCACTAGTTTCCATTTTTGTAATCACTTTGATAAGGAATGGGAAGCTAGATTACTAAAACATGGAAACTTCATAGCATGAACTAGATTATCCATAGATGATGTTATGCTTAAATTTAACTCATAAAACAAGCATAAATAATCCTTTAAGATTATGGGAATAAATCTAATTCATGATGTGGAAAGCGATAAATGTGAAAGAATCAAATCCAATTTGAGCAAGTAAAAATACATCATAAACATTTGGATTGATTTTTCTTTTCATGTTAGATTACACGCTTTCAAAGAGAAACTTATTCTCTACAAGTGAGACTATTTGGGTTACTTAGATAAAAATCATTAGTCTCACTATTCTAGTTATAGAGAGAGTTTTCCTATTACAAGTGTCCTAAGGATTTGAATTCCTTACATGACACCTTATTCTTTTAAGAACATGAAATATCTCTCTATATCTAGAATCATGGCAATGATAACACACTTAGTGAAAATACATGCCATGAAAAACTTGCAACAATTTAAAGCATGTAGATTGCCATAGTATGGAAATGATGAATGTGCAATCTACCATGTGAGAGGAAATTCTTCAAAGAATGGTAATATCAAATTAAAGACATTTAAAGAGCTTCAATTTTTCTATGTGACTACACAAGACACATGAGAAATGATATTTTAAATATTTGAACTTAAAAGATAAGTGTTACCATCCTTTGGCTTTCCTCCATGCTGTAGGCTTTGATTTTTTTTTCGCATATGATATCTCTTCACTTCCTACAACATATAAAATCTTCCTCGAGATGATATGAGTTTAAGACAAAGCAAAAAAAAATAACCTTGGGTCAATCATGTATATAGATCATTGATGATTGATAGCTTGAGTTGATAAGAGTCGAATGAACTCTCTCAAGCACCCCAAGGCTTCATATCATCTCCTTCCCCTACAAAGCTTGTCAAGTATATTTTGGTACCCATCGCTTGATGGGTCCATCACGGTTAGTCAACAAAGATCTAGGAACCCAAAAGTCCTTTGTGTTAGCATTAGGTAAACTCATTACCTTTCTAGCACAAGTTGCAATTTTGGGTTGCCTAGTTACATGAGAAGTAATTGACAAGCTAGGAGTGGAAGATTTACCTATGGGACAATCCTTGCATTGATGTCCCTTCTTTCGGCATATGTAGCATAGACGATCTTCAACTCTTGAAGATTTCTTCCTTCCTTGTTTCTTGCTTGCTACATGGTTAGTGAATATTTTCTTTTCTAACCCTATGCCTTTTTGTTTTAAATGGGGACAAGATCTAAGCAAGTGTCCCTTCTTGGAGCATTTAAAACAAAGTCTATCATCCTTGTTAATAATCAAGCCATTTTTAATGTAGGGACATGACCTAATCAAGTGCCCCTCTTCAAAGCATTCACTACACCTCTTAATGTGAAGTGTGGCTTGATCATTACCTTGGATGTTACCTTTTGTGGAGGCGTGGTTGAGGCTTTTGGAGGAGGTGTTGAATTTCATCTTTTGTTTCTTCCTCTTGGTAATCCTCAAATCCTTGACATCTTCTTTAAGGGATGTAGTGCATGCCACGGTTGTTCCCGTCTCAAGCTTCTTCACCATGTGATCACGGTTATCTTGAGAAGGTTGAGCAATGCATTTCCCTTTTAGTTGTGTCAAGCTCATCTTTAGCCTCTCATTTTCTTCTTTGAGCTTTTGATATGTATCATCATTTGTTCCTGCAAATTCTAACTCAAAGGAAGATTTGCTTGTCGATGGACAACAAGCATTAGCACATGGTAATATAGCATCAATTTGAATGCATGTGCATGAGTGAGGTTGTTGGGATTTTAAGTTTTCTATCACAACCTCATGAGTCAAATTCAATATGATATGATCATCCATAAGATTTTCATGAGAACATAGAAGCATATCATATTTTTCTTGAAAAGCTAGATTTTCAACTTTTAGCTTTTCTACTTGGTCCTTAAGCAAGGTATTCCTATTTACTAATTGAGCAATACAATGTAAAGCATTATCATGCTCAATTGAAACAGTTTCATACCTTTGGACCAAATCAACATGAGAGCACTTTAGCTCCTCATGTTCTTTAGTCAACTCGTCAAAGTGTAGCATTTTCATAGAGAGAACATCTTCTAGCCTTTGACGAGCTTCGCCTTGCTCTCTCGCTCTTTCTAGAAGTTTGAGCATGACCGCCTTATCTTCTTGGCTTAGGCGAGCGTAGAGTTGCAAGAGGCTTCTTTCTTCCTCCTCATCCTCATTTGTCCTTCCGCTATAATTTTCATTAGCCACACAACACATGTGGGAATCGAAATGGGAAGACAAACCTTTTGGAGAGGTGGATTCATCGTTTGGTCTCCACCGTTCATTTTCTTCTTCTTCCTTGCAAGGGTTAGTATCACAAAGACTAAAGGAAGTAGAAGCATCAAATGAACTATCATGTTTGGACTCATCAAATTTGTTTTTAATTCTAGTCCAAATATCATGCGCATCATAGAAAGATTCGTCATAGTTTGATATGAAGGCATGATAATCTTCTCTACTAAGAGAATTAGTTAAGATGTCAAAAGCTAGATAGTTTAAGCGATAACATCTTTGATCCTCCTCGGAATTAATTTTTCCATTGAAATTAGAGGAAAAAATACTCTTGTCTATAATTTGTTCTAATCGTGGATCTATGGTTCTAAAAGCATTTATCACACTAGTAGACCATGAGTCATAATTAGAACAATCATCAAATAATATTTCAAGAGTTACCTCCTTATGAGTTACGTTTGAATGAGGAGTCTTCTTGTTCTTTTGGGATCTTCTACGAGCCATCACTTCGAGTTGTTAGACTCAAGATGAAGTGCCTAGCTCCGATACCAATTATAAGTCGCCTAGAGGGGGGGTGAATAGGCGAAACCTGAAAATTAAAACTTTATCCCCCAACTAGATCCCTTGATTAGTGGTTAGAACAAGATATACAAATATCGGAGAATAGAAACTAAGTTCTTGCTTGAAAGGAGTATTGCTAAGTAATGCGGAAGTGATAAATCAATACACTAGTAAGTTATAGAATAACAAAGCAAGAAGCCTTAGATGAGAAGAGCACTAGGACAAGTTCTTTCTTGCAATGTGTTGCTTCACTAAATGGGAATTTAACTTGAAGCAACACCAAATGATATTAGCAAATAAAGGTGCAAGAAAAACTTAGAGCAAGGGAAACAAACAAATCACAAGCAAAAACACAATGGACACGGGTGATTTGTTTTACCGAGGTTCGGCCCTCGAAGGCCTAGTCCCCGTTGAGGAGTCCACTTAAGGACGGGTCTTTTTCAACCCTTTCCCTCTCTCCCCCGATCACACAAGGATCGGTGAGCTCTTCTTCTTCTCAAGGATCACTCTCGATCCCACAAGGATCACCACAATCTTTGGTGTCTCTTGCTAGCTTTTACAAGCCTCCAAAACTTTGGAGGAAGTTCGAATGGGAGTCAAAACTCCACGCGCAAATGAACACAAAGATGAAGCACACACTATCTCTCAATGAATCTCACAAGGCACTAGTGCTAAACTCAAATGAGTAGCTCTCTTTTGCTTGCTCTCTATTTTGTGGCACTTGTGTTGGTTGTAGTGGTCTAAATCTTGTGTATAGGATGGATCAATGAATATATGTGGTTGGGAGGGCTTGAGTATGTCAACTAAATGACTTGGAATGTTGCTTGGGCTCCCACACCTTGAAGTGGCCGGTTGGGGTGGTATTTATAGTCACCACCCAAAAACTAGCCGTTGGTGAAGGCTGTCTGTTCGATGGCGCACCGGACAGTCCGGTGCAAACCGGACATGTCCGGTGCGACAGCCACGTCACCAAATAGCCGTTGGGGATGGAGCTGGTCGACCGTGGGAGGCTTTGTCCTCATGCGGCACCGGACAGTCCGGTGCACACCGGACAGTCCGGTGCCCCTCTGATCCTCTGCTCTGACTCTGCCGCGTGTACTGTTTACTGTCAGAGTCGACCGTTGGCGCCGAAGTAGCCGTTGCTCCGCAGTTACACCGGACAGTCCGGTGCACACCGGACAGTCCGGTGAATTTTAGCGGAGCGGCTGCCGCGCGAACCCGAGGCTGGCGAGTTCCGGAGACCGCGCTTCCTTGGAGCACCGGACATGTCCGGTGCACACCGGACAGTCCGGTGAATTATAGCGCGCCGGCTTCCGAGAATTCCCGAGAGCGAAGAGTTGGAGTTGGAGTCCTCTAGGCGCACCGGACACTGTCCGGTGCACACCGGACAGTCCGGTGCCTCCAGCCAGAGGTGCCCTCGGTTGCCTCGTTGCTCCTTTGTTGAATCCAAAACTTGGTCTTTTTATTGGCAAGTATGAACCTTTTGCACCTGTATAACTTGAGTACTAGAGCAAACTAGTTAGTCCAATATTTGTGTTGGGCAATTCAACCACCAAAATTATTTAGGAACTAGGTGTAAGCCTAATTCCCTTTCATCTTGTACTCATCAAGCATGGTTCTTGCCATGTCCAATAGAGTTCGATTCTTCCTCTCCACTACACCATTTTGTTGTGGAGTGTAGGGAGAAGAGAACTCATGCTTGATGCCCTCCTCCTCAAGAAAGCCTTCAATTTGAGAGTTCTTGAACTCCGTCCCATTGTCGCTTCTAATTTTCTTGATCCTTAAGCCGAACTCATTTTGAGCCCGCCTCAAGAATCCCTTTAAGGTCTCTTGGGTATAGGATTTGTCCTATAAAAAGAACACCCAAGTGAAGCGAGAATAATCATCCACAATTACAAGACAATACTTACTACCGCCGATGCTTATGTAAGCGATCGGGCCGAACAAATCCATGTGAAGGAGCTCCAGTGGCCTGTCGGTAGTCATGATGTTTTTGTGTGGATGATGGACACCAACTTGCTTCCCGGCTTGGCATGCGCTACAAATCCTGTTTTTCTCAAAATGAACATCGGTTAGTCCCAAAATGTGTTCTCCCTTTAGAAGCTTGTGAAGATTCTTCATTCCAACATGGGCTAGTCGGCGGTGCCAGAGCCAACCCAAGTTAGTCTTAGCAATCAAGCAAGTGTCGAGTTCAGCTCTATTAAAATCAACCAAGTATAGCTGACCCTCTAACACTCCCTTAAATGCTATTGAATCATCACTTCTTCTAAAGACAGTAACACCAATATCAATAAAAAGACAGTTGTAGCCCATTTGACATAATTGGGATACAGAAAGCAAATTGTAATCTAGAGAATCTACAAGAAAAACATTGGAAATAGTGTGGTCAGGAGATATAGCAATTTTACCCAAACCTTTGACCAAACCTTGATTTCCATCCCCGAATGTGATAGCTCGTTGGGGATCTTGGTTTTTCTCATATGAGGAGAACATCTTTTTCTCCCCTGTCATATGGTTTGTGCACCCGCTGTCGAGTATCCAACTTGAGCCCCCGGATGCATAAACCTACAAAACAAGTTTAGTTCTTTGTTTTAGGTACCCAAACGGTTTTGGGTCCTTTGGCATTAGATACAAGAACTTTGGGTACCCAAACACAAGTCTTGGAGCCCTTGTGTTTGCCCCCAACAATTTTGGCAACTATCTTGCCGGATTTGTTAGTTAAAACATAAGATGCATCAAAAGTTTTAAATGAAATAGCATGATCATTTGATGCATTTGGAATTTTCTTTCTAGGCAACTTGGCATGGGTTGGTTGCCTAGATCTAGATGTCTCACCCTTATACATAAAAGCATGATTAGGGCCAGAGTGAGACTTCCTAGAATGAATTTTCCTAATCTTGCTCTCAGGATAGCCGGCAGGGTACAAAATGTAACCCTCGTTATCCTGAGGCATGGGAGCCTTGCCCTTAACAAAGTTAGATAAGTTCTTTGGAGGGGCATTAATTTTGACATTGTCTCCCCTTTGGAAGCCAATGCCATCCTTAGTGCCAGGGCGTCTCCCATTATAGAGCATGCTTCTAGCAAGTTTAAATTTTTCATTTTCTAAGTCATGCTCTCTAATCTTAGCATTAAGTTGTGCTATGTGATCATTTTGTTTTTTACTTAAGGCTAGGTGATCATGGATAGCATCAACATTAATATCTCTACATCTAGTACAAATGGAAATATGCTCAACATTAGATGTAGAGGGTTTGCAAGATTTTAGTTCAACAACCTTAGCATGCAACATATCATTTTTATTTCTAAGGTCGGAAATAGTAGCATTGCAAACATCAAAATCCTTAGCCTTAGCAATTAGTTTCTCATTCTCATTTCTAAGGCTAGCAATGGAAACATTTAACTCATCAATCCTAGCAAGCAAATCAACATTATTATTTCTAGGATCAATGCAAACATGAGAATCAACCTTAGCAATTAATTTAACATTTTCATTTCTAAGGTTGGCAATAGTGTCATGGCATATGCTTAGCTCACTAGATAATTTGTTACATTTTTCTACTTCTAGAGCATACGCATTTTTAACCTTAACATGTTTCTTGTTTTCCTTGATTAGGAAGTCCTCTTGGGAGTCCAAGAGATCATCCTTTTCATGGATGGCACTAATTAGCTCATTTAATTTTTCCTTTTGTTCCATGTTAAGGTTGGCAAAAAGAATACGCAAATTATCCTCTTCATTTTTATCATCATCCTCATCACTAGATGTTTCATATTTAGTGGAGGACTTTGATTTTACCTTCTTTTTGCCGTCCTTGGCCATGAGACACTTGTGGCCGACGTTGGGGAAGAGGAGGCCTTTGGTGACGGCGATGTTGGCGGCGTCCTCGTCGTCGGAGGAGTCGCTTGAGCTTTCGTCGGAGTCCCACTCCCGACAAACATGGGCATCGCCGCCCTTCTTCTTGTAGTATCTCTTCTTCTCCTTCCTCTTGCCCTTCTTGTCATCGCCCCTGTCACTATCACTTGATAATGGACATTTAGCAATAAAGTGACCGGGCTTACCACACTTGTAGCAAACCTTCTTGGAACGGGATTTGTAGTCCTTCCCCTTCCGTTGCTTGAGGATTTGCCGAAAGCTTTTGATGATTAGGGCCATCTCCTCATTGTCGAGCTTGGAGGCGTCAATCGGTTGTCTACTTGGTGTAGACTCCTCCTTTTTCTCCTCCGTTGCCTTGAAGGCCACGGGTTGCGCCTCGGATGTGGAGGGTTCATCAAGCTCGTTGATCTTCTTTGAGCCCTTAATCATGCATTCAAAACTAACAAAATTCCCGATGACTTCTTCGGGGGTCATTTGTGTATATCTAGGATTGCCACGAATTAATTGAACTTGTGTGGGGTTAAGGAAAATAAGGGCTCTTAGAATAACCTTAACCACTTCGTGGTCATCCCATTTTGCGCTTCCGAGGTTGCGCACTTGGTTCACCAAGGTCTTGAGCCGGTTGTACATGTCTTGTGGCTCCTCCCCTTGGCGAAGACGGAAGCGACCGAGCTCCCCCTCGATCGTTTCCCACTTGGTGATCTTGGTGAGTTCATCACCCTCGTGCGCCGTCTTGAGTAGGTCCCAAATCTCCTTGGCGTTCTTCAATCCTTGTACTTTGTTGTATTCCTCCTTGCTTAGAGAGGCAAGGAGGATGGTTGTGGCTTGGGAGTTGAAGTGCTCGATTTGGGCCACTTCGTCCGTGTCGTAGTCCTCATCCCCTACGGATGGTACCTGTACACCATACTCAACAACATCCCATATACTTTTGTGGAGAGAGGTTAGATGAAATCGCATTAAATTACTCCACATAGCATAATCTTCACCATTAAAAGTTGGTGGTTTGCCTAATGGGACGGAAAGTAAAGGTGTATGTTTAGGAGTGCGAGGGTAGCGTAGGGGGATCTTACTATACTTCTTACGCTCTTGGCGTTTAGAAGTGACGGACGCCGCGTCGGAGCCGGAGGTGGATGTCGATGAAGTGTCGGTCTCGTAGTAGACCACCTTCCTCATCCTCTTGTGCTTGTCCCCACTCCGATGCGGCTTGTGAGAAGAAGATTTTTCCTTCTTCTCCTTGTGGTGAGAAGAGGAAGACCTTTTCTCCTTCCGCTTGGAGGAGTTCTTCTTCTTCTCCCTTCTCTTGGTGCGGGACTCTTCCGATGAAGTACTCCCTTGGCTTGTAGTGGGCTTGTCGCCGGTCTCCATCTCCCTCTTGGTGTGATCTCCCGACATCACTTCGAGCGGTTAGGCTCTAATGAAGCACCGGGCTCTGATACCAATTGATAGTCGCCTAGAGGGGGGGGTGAATAGGGCGCAACTGAAATTTACAAAAATAATCACAACTACAAGCCGGGGTTAGTGTTAGAAATATAAACGAGTCCGCGAGAGAGGGCGCAAAACAAATCGCAAGCGAATAAGAGTGTGACACGCGGATTTGTTTTACCGAGGTTCGGTTCTTGCAAACCTACTCCCCGTTGAGGAGGCCACAAAGGCCGGGTCTCTTTCAACCCTTCCCTCTCTCAAACGATCCCACGGATCGAGTGAGCTTTCTCTTCTTCTCAATCAAACGGGAACAAAGCTTCCCCGCAAGGGCCACCACACAATTGGTGCCTCTTGCCTTGGTTACAATTGAGATTGATCACAAGAACAAGTGAGAAAGAAAAGAATGCGATCCAAGCGCAAGAGCTCGAAAGAACACAAGCAAATCACTCTCTCTAGTCACTATGGAGTTGTGTGGAATTTGGAGAGGACTTGATCTATTTGGTGTGTCTAGAATTGAATGCTAGAGCTCTTGTAGTAGTTGAGAAGTGGAAAACTTGGATGGCAATGAATGTGGGGTGGTTGGGGTATTTATAGCCCCAACCACCAAAAGTGACCGTTGCTGGAACCTGTCTGTTCGATGGCGCACCGGACAGTCCGGTGCACACCGGACAGTCCGGTGCCCCTGCCACGTCACCATTGCCGTTGGATTCTGACCGTTGGAGCTTCTGACTTCTGGGCCCTCCTGCGTGTCCGGTGCACACCGGACATGTACTGTTTGATGTCCGGTGCACCGGCATGGGCGATCCTGACGTCTGCGCGCGCTGCGCGCGCATTAAATGCACCGCAGGGAGCCGTTGGCGCCGCAGGGAGCCGTTGCTCCGCTGGCACACCGGACAGTCCGGTGCACACCGGACAGTCCGATGAATTTTAGCGGAGCGGCTGCCGAGCGAACCCGAGGCTGGCGAGTTCCGGAGGCCGCGTTTCCTTGGAGCACCGGACATGTCCGGTGCACACCGGACAGTCCGGTGAATTATAGCGCACCGGCTTCCGAGAATTCCCGAGGGCGAAGAGTTTGAGTCGAAGTCCTCTGGCCGCACCGGACATGTCCGGTGCACACCGGACAGTCCGGTGCCTTCAGCCAGAGGTGCCCTCGGTTGCCTTGCTGCTCCTTTGTTGAATCCAACACTTGGTCTTTTTATTGGCTAAATGTGAACCTTTTGCACCTGTATAACTTATGCACTAGAGCAAACTAGTTAGTCCAATATTTGTGTTGGGCAATTCAACCACCAAAATTATTTAGGAACTAGGTGTAAGCCTAATTCCCTTTCAAGTTCGGTCCATGACGGCGAACGGCGGGGAACCGAGCTCCAGTGAGCTTGTACCGACCGGATTACTTGATGACGGGTGCTCTACTTCAGCTGAAACCAAATTCAAGCCCTAACAAGCGTTTCCCCTCAACTAATTTCACTATTGGGCCTCTAACTCACTCTGTCCACGGTGACCATATGATCAATAGACATTCTAATGCGTTCCCGGCGATCTAAGGAAGCTTACCTCAATCAAGTTGGTCGGGGAGTATCAGGGGCAGGTATGGGTACTGAAACAAGAGGGCAGAGAGCATGAACAGACCTGGAGAGGTGGCCAGTGAATTTGGGTTGGGCGCGGTGGCGGTCGGAGAAGAAATGAGTCACTAGCGCGGTGACTCGTGGCCTTCACCGTGGCAGACCCACCGGCGACGAGCCAGGACCATGGGGTGGTTTATGGTGACTCACCGTGACATAGTAAAGCGTTGAGGCACGTAGCCTGGCAGGATAACAGTGAACGCTGGTGATGCCAGCGCGATTGACCACGGCGGGACACGACGGCCGGTGAGAACAGTGGCCAGAGTTTATCTCCAGCGATGATATTTCTTACCGAGGAGCGCTATTAGTGCTTGGCCGGGCGTGAATCGCGACACCGACGCGGATCTTGGCGTAAGATCACCGGCGGCGAGGGTGGGGGGTGAATCTTGTGATCTTGTTCAGTCACTGTATCATGGTGGTTACCATTAGAGTGTCTGACAGACCATTTTGTAGGGCTTGGATCTCAATTTTTCATGTGATGACTTGCTAATCTATCTTTAAGAAAGTTGTTGTTCTACTATCCAGCTTCAATCTTGCGATAGCAATCACTCCCAAATTCTTACTAGATCATGCTCGAATCCCAGCTCAAAGATTGCTCAATCACACTGTCAGTTTGAATTCAGACTTAAGGCAATCTGACAGCCCATCTTTAGGCCTAATTATCTCAAAACATTTCATGGCACCAAGGCATAATCCCTATAGAAAAGTTGTCCTCCTTTTATAGCTCTACAAACTTGATGTGTTGACCTAGGGCAAAATCTTCATAATTTGGAAGATATAGGGCTTCAAAGTTGACCCTATTCCACTAAAATTCAGACTTAACTCAATAGAATTTAAGTGGGGCTTTTGACAAATAAGTCCAAATCTCAAGGTTTAATTTGCAAATCCACATACATGTGTATCATATGAGCTAAGGTATCCTAATTTCATTGTATTTGCACTTAGGTCCAAAATGTGCACACTTTTACAGATAACCCCCTAGGGTTTCATTCTAGTGTTTTCCAAGGTCTATTTAGGGTTTTCGGTACTTCTAGGGTTTGGATGCTACTTAAGTCCATCCATGGTGACATTTTATGATCATTACCAATAGGTTTTGAAACTTTCCCTTATTTAGACTTTATTTACTCTTCTGAGTCCAGTTTAGGGTTAAGTACCCTATTCTAGGGTTTTACCCACAACCAGTCACATCCACACAACTTGTTTGAAATTTTTGCCTGGTGAATGTATTCTAAGTGTGACAAACACATGATATACCAATGCTTATGATGTTATGCTCAAGTTTTAGTGACAGTAACACCAGGGGTGTTACAATATCTATAGTTTAATATCTGATATTCGGACCATATATCTACTTTAATTTTAAATATATTTTTATAAAGAGGATCCACTTTAATTTTATTTTTTTGTAGAGAAAGTCAATCACATTGGCTTGTCCCTCGTCCCTGGCATGTGGTACAACAATTGCATTATACCATCAAATATATTTGATGTGTCGTTACAACGCGCGTGCATTATAAAGTTTATATTTAGTTTATACACAAAGGAAAAATTGTTATAAGAGAAACATGTGGGTTATTGTTATAAATAAAGTAGCTATTACTTCTTTTTACGAGTGAGCTGATATATTGGTCGTAAAGCTTATGGCCGCTTTGGGAACAAAATTTTAGAACTTGGACTATACACATCTTTATCTTTTCTATATTAAAGCACCAGTTTCAATGGTCGTCTCGCACGGTCATCTCTAAAAGGGAAATGGACTTAAAACATTTCTTATAATCGATTTTGGTATTGTACGTCCATCACAAACCACATGGACTAACTAGTTTGCCTAGTTGCCATTTATCTCAGGTGCATAAAGTTCAACATAAACCAACAAAGAAAATAAGTTGGAAACTCTACAAAGTTTCAAGCAAAGACAAGCATTGGTGCTGCTAGTGGCGCACCGGACAATGTCCGGTATGCACCAGTGTATACCCAAAAGTGTAAATAATAAAGTTAGAGTTGATCTTTTTATTTTGTGTGAATTCTATTAGCACATGAGAACCCTCACATTTAAATTGAGCAACTAATTACTGACACCTAAAATAATTTGTGCATCATGCTGATGTTTATGTGTTTCTGCATCCAAGTATAGTAATAAGAATAGTAATAAATACAATAATGATCAAATAGATTTAAGACCTAAATTGAATATTGGAATTTGGTAAGAAAAGGAAAATATTATAAAAATACAAAATAAAAATTTATAAATAAAATTCGTACTGGTATGTTCTAATTGAACATTTAATCCAAAGATAAAATTGCCACAAAAAAATCTGAATTTAAATTGGAATTTAAATTTTGAATTTAGAAAGAGGGAAGAGGAATTAGAAAAGAAAAAATAATAAATAAAAGGGAAACCCAAAAATCCGCCGCTTAGGCCAAATCCCTGCCTCAGGCCCATTTTACATTTTACAACGGGCGGGCTACGGCTCGTGTGTGCGTGATCACTGGCGGTTGGGTCCCGCGTGTTGGTCTCAGCAGGTGCGCGCCGTGCATCAAGTCGTTGCTAGGCGGGACCGAACCGTCAGATCGGTCTTCCTTTTCCCCCTGAAAGGGAAATGTGCCCTTGGGCCATTTCTAAATATTTTGGTGATTGAGTGTCAACACAAGTGCTTAATTGTTAATCTATGCCAATTGATGGACAAAGTGCAAATCAAGAGTAAAGGTATGTTTCTAAGACTTAGTACATTGTTTTGGAGACTAATGTATTGTGTCTAAGTGTTAGAAATAGGAAAAGACCAATTTGGAAAAGACTTGGCTAAGCAGCCAAGACTCTGCACAGTCTGGGTGCACCGGACTGTCTGGTGGCGCACCGGACAGTGTCCGGTGGTGCACTGGACAGTGTCCGGTGCGCCAGGCTAGCGACTGTCAACTGGCTACTCTCGGGAAGCGATTAACGGCGTACGGCTATAAATCACCGGACTGTCCGGTGAGCCATTCACAGGCGAAGTCGTCGCTCTCGGGAAGTGATTAACGGCGTACGGCTATAATTCACCGGACTGTCCGGTGAGGCACGAACTGTCCGGTGAGCCAACGGTCAGCCGGGCCAACGGTCAGCCGAGGATTCCGCGCGTGACGCATGGCTGAGCCAACGGTCACAAGGGGACAGCGGACTGTCCGGTGCGCCAACGACTCTGAATCTTCAACGGTCGGCTGCGCCACAGAAGGAAAGAAATCCGCACCGGACAGTGTCCGGTGGTGCACCGGACTGTCCGGTGCGCCAGGCGACAGAAGGCAAGAATTGCCTTCCTGGAATGCTCTCAACGGCTCCTAGCTGCCTTGGGGCTATAAAAGGGACCCCTAGGCGCATGGAGGAGTATACCAAGCATTCTCTAAGCATTCCTAAGCACCAAGACTCCAATTCCGCGCATTCGATTCTTTGTGATAGCAACTAGAGCTCCATTTGAGTAGAGAACTCTTTAAGTTGTGTTGAGAGCTCGTGATGTGACTTATGTGCGTGTGTTGCTCTGATTTTGTGTCTTGTGTGCGTTGCTCATCCCATCCTTACTTCTGTGTTTCTTTGTGAACATCTTTGTAAGGGCGAGAGGCTCCAAGTTGTGGAGATTCCTCGCAAGCGGGATATAGTAAAGCGAAAGCAAAACACCGTGGTATTCAAGTAGGTCTTTGGACCACTTGAGAGGGGTTGAGTGCAACCCTCGTCCGTTGGGACGCCACAACGTGGAGTAGGCAAGTGTTGGACTTGGCCGAACCACAGGATAAACCACTGTGCCATCTCTGTGTTGATATCTTTGTGGTTATTGTGTTTTGCTAGAACTCCTCTCTAGCCACTTGGCTTTATTGTGCTAACTCCTAATCAAGTTTTGTGGGATTAAGTTTCAAGTTTTTACAGGATCACCTATTCACCCCCCTCTAGGTGCTCTCAATTGGTATCAGAGCCGTTCTCTTCACGAAGGGACTAATCGCCCGAAGAGATGGATCCTAAGGGCAAGGGGATTGTGATCAATGATAAGGAGAAGGAGTCCTTCGTCAACGAGCCGAAAGATGACAAGCCTACTGACTCGGGCTCGAGCCACAAAAGAAAAGACGGGAAGAAGAAGAAAACAAGGCGCATCAAGGAGATAGTCTACTACGACAGCGACGAATCTTCCTCTTCCCAAAAGGACGACGACAACGACTACGAGAAAAAGAAAACGGTCAATTCGAACTTTTCTTTTGATTACTCTCGTATTCCACAAAGTACCAATGCACATTTACTCTCCATTCCACTTGGTAAACCTCCTCACTTTGATAGAGAGGACTATGGATTTTGGAGTCACAAAATATGTAGTCACTTGTTCTCTCTCCATCCAAGCATATGGGAGAAAGTAGAGAGTGGAATGAAATTTGATAGTTCTGATAGTCCCATGTTCATTAATGAGCAAATTCACAAAAATGCACAAGCTACTACTGTTCTTCTAGCTTCATTGTGCAGGGACGAATACCATAAGGTGAGCGGCTTGGATAACGCCAAGCAGATTTGGGACACCCTCAAGATCTCACATGAGGGGAACGACATCACCATGCTCACCAAGATGGAGTTGGTGGAGGGCGAACTTGGGAGATTCGCAATGATCAGTGGCGAGGAGCCAACCCAAACGTACAACCGGCTCAAGACCCTCATCAACAAAATAAGGAGCTATGGAAGCACGCGATGGACAGACCATGATGTCGTTCGCCTAATGCTAAGGTCTTTTACTGTCCTCGATCCACATCTTGTGAACAATATTCGTGAGAATCCTAGGTACACCAAGATGTCGCCCGAGGAGATACTTGGAAAGTTCGTAAGCGGGCGGATGATGATCAAGGAGGCTAGATACGTTGATGATGCGTTGAATGGCCCAATCCAAGAGCCTCAAACGATTGCTCACAAAGCAACGAGGAGCAAGGAGGCGCTACCTAGCAAGGTGGCGCAAGTTGAGGCGGCCGGGCTTAATGATGAAGAAATGGCCCTCATCATCAAGCGTTTCAAGACGGCGCTAAAGGGTCACAAGGGGCATCCCAACAAGAACAAGACAAAGGGGAAGCGCTCATGCTTCAAATGTGGTAATATTGGTCATTTTATCGCTAATTGTCCCGATAATGATAGTGACCAGGAACAAGGGAACAAGAGGGAAAAGAAGAAGACTTACAAGAAGGCTAAAGGCGAGGCACACCTTGGCAAGGAGTGGGACTCGGATTGTTCGTCGTCCGACTCCGACAATGAAGGACTCGCCGCCACCTCCTTCAACAAATCGTCCCTCTTCCCAAACGAGCATCACACCTGCCTCATGGCAAGGGAAAAGAAGGTAAGCACTCGTGATACTAGTACTTACGCTTCCTCAAGTGATGAAGAATCTAGCGATGATGAAATAGACTATTCATGTTTATTCAAGGGCCTAGATAGAACTAAGGTTGATAAGATTAATGCATTAATTGATGCCTTGAATGATAAGAATAGGTTATTAGAAAAGTAAGATGACCTTTTGTATGAAGAACATGATACGTTTGTAGAGGCACAAAAATCCCTTGCTTTAGAAATTAAAAGGAATGAAATGCTCTCTTGTGAATTGTCTACATGCCATGACTCTATTTCTAGCTTAAAGAGCATAAATGATGATTTGAATGCTAAGTTAGAAATAGCTAATAAATCAACATCTTGTGTAGAACATGTTGCACTTTGCAATAGGTGTAAAGATTTTAATGGTGATGCTTGTAGTGAACACCTAGTTTCAATTTCTAAATTGAATGATGAAGTGGCTAGTCTTAATGCCCAACTTAAGACTAGCAAGAGTGAATTTGACAAAATAAAATTTGCTAGGGATGCCTACACGATTGGTAGACACCCCTCAATTAAGGATGGTCTTGGCTTCAAGAGGGAAGTCCAGAACTTAACAAGCCATAAGGCTTCCATCTCCGCCAAGGAGAAAGGGAAGGCCCATATGGCTAGTAGTGCTCAAAAGAACCATGCTTTCATGTATCATGATAGGAGACATTCTAGGAATGCTTATAGAAGTTATGATGCTTTTGATTCTCATGCCATGTTTGCTTCTAGTTCTTCTATTATGCATGATAGAAATTTGGCTAGGAAAAATGCTATGCCTAGAAGAAATGTTGTTCATGTTCCTAGGAAAGTAAACAATGAACCTTCTACAATTTTTCATACTTGCAATGCTTCCTTTGCTATTTATAGAAAGGATAAGAAGGTGATTGCTAGGAAGTTAGGGGCAAGATGCAAGGGAGATAAAACTTGCATTTGGGTCCCTAAGACCATTGTGACTAACCTTGTAGGACCCAACAAGAGTTGGGTACCTAAAACCCAAGCCTAAATTTGCCTTGCAGGTTTATGCATCTGGGGGTTCAAGCTGGATTATCGATAGCGGATGCACAAACCACATGACGGGGGAGAAGAAGATGTTCACCTCCTACGTCAAGAACAAAGATTCCCAAGACTCAATCATATTCGGTGACGGGAATCAAGGCAAGGTGAAAGGGTTAGGAAAAATAGCTATTTCATTCGAGCACTCCATTTCCAATGTGTTTTTAGTTGAGTCACTTGGATATAACTTATTGTTTGTGAGTCAGCTTTGTAATATGGGATATAACTGCTTATTCACAAATGTAGATGTGTCTGTCTTTAGAAGGAGTGATGGTTCATTAGCTTTTAAGGGTGTACTAGACGGCAAACTTTATTTAGTTGATTTTGCAAAAGAGGAGGCCGGTCTAGATGCATGCTTAATTGCTAAGACTTGCATGGGCTGGCTGTGGCATCGCCGTCTAGCACATGTGGGGATGAAGAACCTTCACAAACTTCTAAAGGGAGAACATGTGTTAGGTCTAACTAATGTGCATTTCGAAAAAGATAGACCTTGTGCAGCTTGTCAAGCAGGTAAACAAGTGGGAAGTACTCATCACATCAAGAACGTGATGACTACATCAAGACCCCTGGAGCTGCTGCATATGGACCTCTTCGGATCCGTCGCCTACCTAAGCATCGGGGGAAGTAAGTATGGTTTAGTAATTGTTGATGATTTTTCCCGCTTCACTTGGGTATTCTTTTTGCAGGATAAATCTGAAACCCAAGGGACCCTCAAGCGCTTCCTAAGAAGAGCTCAAAATGAGTTTGAGCTCAAGGTGAAGAAGATAAGGAGCGACAACGGGTCCGAGTTCAAGAACCTTCAAGTGGAGGAGTACCTTGAGGAGGAAGGGATCAAGCACGAGTTCTCCGCTCCCTACACACCACAGCAAAACGGTGTGGTAGAGAGGAAGAACAGGACGCTCACTGACATGGCGAGGACGATGCTTGGAGAGTTCAAGACCCCCGAGCGGTTTTGGTCGGAAGCCGTGAACATGGCTTGCCACGCCATCAACTGGGTCTACCTTCACCGCCTCCTCAAGAAGACTTCGTATGAGCTTCTAACCGGTAACAAACCCAATGTGTCTTACTTTCGTGTATTTGGGAGCAAATGCTATATTCTAGTAAAGAAGGGTAGAAATTCTAAGTTTGCTCCCAAAGCTGTAGAAGGGTTTTTGTTAGGTTATGACTCAAATACAAAGGTGTATACAGTCTTCAACAAATCATCGGGTTTGGTTGAAGTCTCTAGCGACGTTGTATTTGATGAGACTAATGGCTCTCCAAGAGAGCAAGTTGTTGATCTTGATGATGTAGATGAAGAAGACGTTCCAACGGCCGCAATACGCACCATGGCGATTGGAGATGTGCGGCCACAGGAACAAAAGGAGCAAGATCAACCTTCTTCCTCAACAATGGTGCATCCCCCAACTTAAGACGATGAACAGGTTCATCAAAAAGAGGCATGCGATCAAGGGGGGGCACAAAATGATCATGTGATGGAGGAAGAAGCACAACCGGCACCTCCAACCCAAGTTCGAGCGACGATTCAAAGGAATCATCCCGTCGACCAAATTTTGGGTGATATTAGCAAGGGAGTAACTACTCACTCTAGATTAGTTAATTTTTGTGAGCATTACTCCTTTGTCTCTTCTATTGAGCCTTTCAGGGTAGAAGAGGCCTTGCTAGATCCGGACTGGGTGTTGGCTATGCAAGAGGAGCTCAATAATTTCAAGAGAAATGAAGTCTGGACACTGGTGCCTCGTCCCAAGCAAAATGTTGTGGGAACCAAGTGGGTGTTCCGCAACAAACAAGACGAGCACGGGGTGGTGACAAGGAACAAGGCTCGACTTGTGGCAAAAGATTATGCCCAAGTCGCAGGTTTGGACTTTGAGGAGACTTTTGCTCCTGTGGCTAGGCTAGAGTCCATTCGTATTTTGCTAGCATATGCCGCTCACCATTCTTTCAAGTTGTTCCAAATGGATGTGAAGAGCGCTTTCCTCAACGGGCCAATCAAGGAGGAGGTGTACGTGGAGCAACCCCCTGGCTTCAAGGATGAACGGTACCCCGACCACGTTTGTAAGCTCTCTAAGGCGCTCTATGGACTTAAGCAAGCCCCAAGAGCATGGTATGAATGCCTTAGAGACTTTTTAATTGCTAATGCTTTCAATGTTGGAAAAGCCGATCCGACTTTATTCACTAAGACTTGTGATGGTGACTTATTTGTGTGCCAAATTTATGTCGATGACATAATAATTGGTTCTACTAACCAAAAGTCTTGTGAAGAGTTTAGCAGGGTGATGACTCAAAAGTTTGAGATGTCAATGATGGGCGAGTTGAACTACTTCCTTGGGTTCCAAGTGAAGCAACTCAAGGACGGCACCTTCATCTCCCAAACGAAGTACACACAAGACTTGCTAAAGCGGTTTGGGATGAAGGACGCCAAGCCCGCAAAGACTCCGATGGGAACTGACGGACACATCGACCTCAACAAGGGAGGTAAGTCCGTTGATCAAAAAGCATACCGGTCTATGATAGGTTCCTTGCTTTACTTATGTGCTAGTAGACCGGATATTATGCTTAGCGTATGCATGTGTGCTAGATTTCAATCCGATCCAAGGGAGTGTCACTTAGTGGCCGTGAAGCGAATTCTTAGATATTTAGTCGCTACGCCTTGCTCCGGGATCTGGTATCCAAAGGGGTCTACCTTTGACTTAATTGGATATTCAGACTCCGATTATGCTGGATGTAAGGTCGATAGGAAGAGTACATTGGGGACGTGCCAATTCTTAGGAAGGTCCCTGGTGTCATGGAGTTCTAAGAAACAAACTTCTGTTGCCCTATCCACCACTGAGGCCGAGTACGTTGCCGCAGGACAGTGTTGCGCGCAACTACTTTGGATGAGGCAAACCCTCCGGGACTTTGGCTACAATCTGATCAAAGTCCCACTCCTATGTGACAATGAGAGTGCTATCCGCATAGCGGACAATCCTGTTGAGCATAGCCGCACAAAGCACATTGACATCCGACATCACTTTTTGAGAGACCACCAGCAAAAGGGAGATATCGAAGTGTTTTATATTAGCACCGAGAACCAGCTAGCCGATATCTTTACCAAGCCTTTAGATGAGAAGACCTTTTGCAGGCTGCGTAGTGAGCTAAATGTCTTAGATTCGCGGAACCTGGATTGATTTATAGCATACATGTGTCTTATGCTTTGATCATGTTCTCTTATGCATTTTGTTTATTTATGGTGCTCAAGTTGTACAAACTCTCCCCGGACCTCAAAAGTCCATGTGTGAGTGATGCACATATTTAAGGGGAGATGTGCTACAACTTGACCCTTTTGAGACTAACCATGTGTTTGAGCTTGCTTGATTTAGCCTCAAAGGAGGATTGAAAGGGAAAAGGTGAACTTGGACCATGCAAGACTTCCACTGCACTCCGATGAGAGGGTAACTCACTCCAAGTTCATCTCCATATTCTTATTGCCTTTGTACTCTTGTTTGAAGATTTTGGTGAGGCAATGGGGTTTAAGGGCCAAGATTGATCCCGTTTTGGTGCTTGATGCCAAAGGGGGAGAAAATAAGGCCAAAGCAATAAATGGATCAGCTACCATTTGAGAATTTTGAAAATAGTAGAATAGAGCTTTCTCTTGTTGTCTCTTTTGTCAAAAGTTGGCCTCTTGTGGGGAGAATAGTTGACTATGGGAAAAGGGGGTTCTCAGATGCTATGGATTAAGAACAAGGCAACACAGAAAGAAGTTAGAGGCAAATACCCTTCGTCCTCCGACGCGTTATTTCCCTTAGGATATAACGGTCTTCAAACGAAGGTCATGAAGGACATACCTTCATGATCACAGTTTAAATTGATAAAAAGGAGAAGCATATGAAACATGAAAGAATAACATGAATAATCACATAGTACCTTAGCATATAATCATGGAAGAATAAGAACAATGTTGAATTACATTTGTACCTTCGGCTTGACAGAAGGCAAAAATACAAGCGTGACGCACGAGCGAATACCAATCAGCGTGAATCGTATGGGGGTACTGTTCATCTATTTATAGACACAGGACACAGCCTGTGAAGAATTACAATTATGCCCCTCATAAAAGTTTACAACATCGACTCAGACCTTTATGGACTAAAAGGTCATTCTATCTTTAAGTCGGTTTGTAATACCGAAGCTTCATGAAGAGAGACCTTCGGTCATCTTCTGCGGATAGCTTCAGCCGAATCTGCTTCTTCCTACAAGACCTTCGGCGCCACGAAGCATAGCCCCAACAGTAGCCCCTTTCGCGGCGCTAGATCGTTTTTCGTAACGGGCTTGATCCGTGAAAAAAGTCTCTTAAGCTTCGGGAAGCCGAAGGTCCAAAAAACACCCTCCCTGAGCTCGTTGTCGAGAAACGATTCAGTTTCCGAGCGCGTAGCAGTCCCACCTTGCAGAGTTACTGTTTGGTCTCTGCGGTCCACCGCGCAGCGAGTGCAAGCGGCTGTCCGCATGGTGTAAAAATCCTGGCGTTTCGCCTTCTTACCTGCAGCACTATATAAACAGACAAGTAGGTGTGAAGTTACCACAGCATTCATTGCTATTTGCACTGTTTTGCTGCCAAAATTTTTAACCATAGCCGAAGCTTGACTCTCGGAATCAAACGAAGCTCCAGCTTGAAGCCTACTTCGTCAGAAGAAAAAACTTCGGAAAAAAGTTTTTAGTTCCCGCGAATTCAGAATTAAATGGCCAGAGTGCGCTCTATCGCTAGGGTTGAGCATGAAGGAGGCGAAGCTGAAGGCTCGGAGACTATTCCCATCTCCGAAGCAATGCAACGATCCGGACTGGTAACTTCGGAAGGCATCCCCACTGTTGAAGCATTACAAGCAACTGCCGAAGCAGAAGATGAGAACATTGAAGAAACTGATCCCGAAGATGATTATCGTATTGCCATGCCAAGTAAGCCCAGCCACTTGGACTTCGGAAAGTCGACCGTTTCGAAGGCTGATCTCTCCAAGATGGTGAAGTCAGGTTATTTCAGTGAAAGTCAGAAGAAGCTACTTCGCTTCGGGGGGGGGGGGGGGGGGAGAAACTACCCCGAAGCCAGAGAAGGATGAAATAGTCATTTTCAAGAGCTTTCTAAAGGCTAGGTTGAGATTCCCCCTTCATAGGATTATTGCAGATGTATGGAAGAGGTTTGGTATCTACTTTCATCAGTTGACTCCTAACGCTATCGTTAGGCTTAGTGTTTATATCTGGGCCCTCCGAAGCCAGGCGGTGGAGCCGTTTGCCGATAGCTTTTGTCGAGTTCATGAGCTGCATTACCAGACGAAGGCTAGAAAAGATGGATTACATGATAACTTTGGTTGCTACAATTTTGCCTATCGGAAAACCACAAAGTTTCCTGTAATCAGCTACCGAATCAAATGGCCGGCAGGCTGGAAATCAGAATGGTTTTATGTGAGAGTTGACGAAGACAAAGAGAAGCTGGTACAAAGCCCTCTTGAATTGATCTTCGGAGAAACAAGACCACGATGCCAAATGTCATTAGAAGGTTCCACTTGGGCTGCACTGGCTGAGTTTAAAATTATTTCAGAGCATATCAGTACTAGGGACCTGGTTCAGGAGTTCTTGGCCTTCAGGGTTTTTCCTACTTTAAAAGAATGGGAAATGCCGAAGCTAGAGGGGGAGAAGAAAGAAGGGGAACTTGTGCGGTTACCTTACTATTACAAGTTTAAGAAATACTTTAAAAAACCTTGCCAAGAATGGCTGGACACAGTTGAAATAATGTGCAATGAAATACTCGGTAATTACTCCAAAAAAGAAGATCAGTTGATGACCGCGGCCTTCGGTACCCGTCCGAAGCGAAGACTAAATCGAGTGCTGGACGCCTTGGGTTTTGAATACCCTGACTACGAAAATCTGAATAAAGGTGCCGAAGGTCGGAAAAGGAAAAGGGGAGCCGAAGCTTTAAACGAAGATGAGGAAGAACCACCAAAAAAGAGAAATATTCCGAAGAAGAAGAAAATATCATCTCCGAAGCGAAAAGTATCTGACGAAGAGGAGACTCCCGCATCACGCTCTGCCACTGACGTGGAAGAGATTTTAAAGGTAATGACTGAATCCCTGCCTGCGAAGCTAAGTCCATTGGGGCCTCAACTGACAAAGTTTTTTCAGAAGGAAAAGGAGCCCGAAAAAACGAAGAAAACAACTAAAACAAAGAGGCAAAGAATCATCGCAGTGACAGAAGTCATTGACAAGACACCACCGAGAGCTTCAGCTCAAAAGATACCAGCGGCTGAAGAAATGACAAATATCGAAATCGCAGCTTCGGAGGTCGCGGCTGCCGAAGCTACCTCAACTGAAGGTTTGAACTTGGAAAGCACAATTGAACACATCGACAAAATACTGCTAGACATGGCCACGGAAGAAGCTACTGCTGCCGCCGAAGAGGCCATGGCCGCAGTGTCTGGGAAAGAAAAGGAAATTGCTGACGAAGCTTCAAAGGACGAAGCCTTCATGTTCCAAAATTTGGTTGGAGAAGAATTGTCAAAAATCGAAATAGAAGAGCTTAATGAGTATGCCAAATCCTGCGGATATAAACCAGGAGCACTCCTCTTCGGGGGTATTGACGATGAAAAATTAGACTGCATCCGGGATCAAACTGGAGCTAAAGTCATCGGTACTCTATCAAAGAGTATCGGTTTTCCGAAGCTGGAAATGGACATTAGCCGCTACCGACGACAACATATCGTTGGTAGTTTATTTTATTCCAATTTCAAGGTGAACTACTATTCCTTTGTCTTTTATTGTTTTCAATAATGTAGACCTGTCTTAACGAAGGTTGTTTTCGTGCAGAGTATGCTGCTGAGCAAAGCTTTGAAAATGCAGCAAGATCTAGAAGACAAAAAGCACGAGGTTATAATTGAAAATTTAGAGAGCAAAATAAAAGAGCAAATAGCTACTATTGAAAAGAAGAACTTTGAGCTTCAGGCAACTGAAGGCTTATTGGCAGAAGCCGAAGCTAAAATAACGGAATTGAATACAAAGCTTCTCTGCCAATCTGAACAGTTTGAACAAGAAAAACAAGAACTAAATGCGAAGCTTGAAGCCGAAGTCGAAGAAAATTCAGTTTTGAAAAAATTATTGGCAAGCCTTCAAGATAAATGTTTGGAATTTAGCAACAAATGTATTCAACGACTGAGAAAAATCTTCCACTCAGTTGGAGCTAGCAGTGAGAAATTCACCCCGTCAACTGAAGATTTACCAAAGACCTTCGAACATATTGAAGGTGAAATTGATGAGCTTGACGAAGTTATAGCCGGGCACGGTGACTTCTGTGCCTGGGTAGCTTCTCGGGGTACTGCTGCTGCTTTCCTAAAAGCTGGCTGTGACCATGGAAAAATTGTCAATAGGCCCAATTTCACTCTATCACCAACAATTTTAGATGATATTCCTGACCTCGCCCGAAGCATTTCTAACAGATTTGTAAAGATGATATGGACAAAAGGCGGGCGAGAAAAGGCTGGAGACGAAGCTCGGAGTCATCTTGAACCAGTAAAAAATCATACCTTGTGCTTACCTTTACCTTCAAACTTGGTTTTTACTCACAACACCTTAATTCATGTAGGATGACGAAGCTGAGACCGATGCTTGAAGAGTATGACGACGAAGCTGAGGCCTCATGAAGATCAATAGGAGTAGACTGTAGAAAAACTCAAGAGACTTTTGTAATAATTTTGTAAATACAGCTAAACTGTTCTTAATGATCTTTGTTCATACCTTGTAATATATTCTTACCCTTCCATCAATATATGAGGTGCTTTGATGTGGACGAAATTAGCATTTTGAGCCGAAGGCGAAAAAAAAACACCCTCCCTTCTTTTCGTACACAACAAAGCATAAAAGACAATTTTTTCTTTTTGCCAAAGCCCTTCTACACGACAAAGCACAAAAGACTGCTTTTTCTTTCTTTCTTTTTTTTCGAAGCCTTTCTTTTTTGTACACGAAGAATCTCTTCTCTTATGCCGAAGCAACTACTTATGCCATGATGATGATGATTCTACATATGCCTGGATGAATGTTTATGAATGCAAATGCTATGATGTAATGTGATGTGCGAATGAATGTCCAAACACATATCCGAAGCCATACCCTCAGCCATTATTTCCTTAGAAACAATCACACATTAGCTCTGCATTCCCTTAGGAACGACTTTGGAGCTTCTTCGCCTTTTACTTTCGGCGTAATCAGCGTTGACTTTTCGCTGTAAGCTCTGCATTCCCTTAGGAACGACTTTGGAGCTTCTTCGTCTTTTACTTTCGGCGGAATCAGCGTTTACTTTTCGCTGTAAGCTCTGCATTCCCTTAGGAACGACTTTGGAGCTTCTTCGCCTTTTACTTTCGGCACTTGATGGTGCGTTCTCAGCTTTTACATTTACATTCCTTGGGGGATTTTGCTCTTATAGAACTAAAAAAGGAAATTACATATGATGGCCCCATTAAAAACCTTTCTCCCCCTTTAGAAAGGAAAAGGGTGCCATAAAAAAGAAAAGACATAAAAAGTTACATCAAGCTACACATAATATCGCCGAAGCTCATCCGCATTCCAAGATCTGGGAATGTCGTTGCCATCCAAATCCTTCAATCTGTATGAACCGGGTCTTGATGAAGATACTACCAAAAAAGGTCCCTCCCATTTCAACTGCAACTTGCCCACTGTATCTGGGTTAGCGACTCTCCGAAGCACCAAATGTCCTGGCTCAATATTCTTCAGCCGAACCTTTCTATCACGCCACTTGATTGTTTCGGCTTGATATTTATTGATGTTCTCCACGGCTTGAAGTCTGATCCCTTCTATAGCATCTTTTTCAACAGAATGATCAGCTTCAGGTTCTGACTCTGCCGAAGCTACTACTCTTATTGATCCAGTTTTAGCTTCCTCCGGAGTTATTGCTTCGTCACCAAACAATAATTTGAATGGGGTAAAGCCTGTTGACCTTGATTTTGTCGTGTTGTGGCTCCATACTACTTTGACTAGTTGATCTGGCCACTTTCCCCTGGGTTGGTTGAAAATTAACTTCATTATTCCTGTCATTATGATACCATTGGCTCTTTCAACGAGTCCATTTGACTCCGGATGCCTGACTGATGCAAAATGGATCTTCGTGCCGATTTGATCACAGAATTCTCTGAAAGCTTCGGAGTCGAACTGTGTTCCATTATCTACAGTGATGGCCTTTGGTACTCCAAAACGACAAACAATATTCTGCCAGAAAAACTTTTGAATGGTGGCCGAAGTTATTGTGGCTAAAGGCTTTGCCTCAATCCATTTAGAAAAATATTCCACAGCCACTACAACATATCTTAAGTTTCCTTGGGCCGGTGGTAGCGGACCTAACAAGTCAAGACCCTACCTTTGCAGTGGCCATATGGGTTGTATCAGTTGAGATAGAGATGAAGGTTGTTTTTGATCTCTAGCACATTTCTGACAACCTTCGCACTTTTGAACTAATTCCGCTGCATCCGAAGCTGCCTTCGGCCAATAAAACCCTTGACGAAAAACTTTTCCAAGTAACGGCCTAGATCCAATGTGAGATCCACACAAGCCTGCATGTATTTCTTTCATCAACTCTATGCCTTCGGCTCTGGATAAACACTTGAGTAATGGAGCGCAAACTCCATGTTTGTACAACTCCCCTTCTATCATGACATATGGACGAGCTCTTGCCTCTATCCTCCTGTTATAAGTTTCGTCATCTGAAAGGAAATTACCCTGAAGGTAAGAGATGATCTCAGTTCTCCAGTCTTCACTATAAACAGGAGATATATTGAGGACTGCTCTTTCAAGAAGTTCCACTGAAGGTGCTTTTATTGTTTCGAAGAACACATCCGAAGGTAAGGGCAGCCCCTGTGCTGCTGACTTAGCTAGCAAATCAGCATGCTCATTTTGTCCTCGAGGGATATTTATGACAGAAAATCCTTCGAAGGAAGCTTCGATTCTTCGGACCGTGTCTAGATATTTTTCAAGCTTCGGATCTTTAGCTTTGCAACTTTTGTCGATGTGACCCGAAACAACCTGGGAATCAGTTTTAAGGATGGCCCTTCCGATTCCCATTGCTTTTAATTTCCGAAGGCCCAAAAGCAGGGCTTCGTACTCAGTAATATTATTTGTACAGCTAAAATCGAGTCTTGCCGCATAACAAGTTTTAACTTTGGATGGTGAGACCAACACAGCGGCTGCTCCTGCTCCGAAGGTTCCCCAAGACCCATCGCAAAACACTGTCCACACTTCGGCATCTTTATTTGTTTCTTCGTCCTGAGCCCCTGGCGTCCAATCGGCAATGAAATCTGCCAACGCTTGAGACTGAATCGAGGATCTATGCACATAATCAATGCAAAATTCATTGAGCTCTGCAGCCCATTTTCCAATCCGTCCAGTAGCTTCTCTATTTCTCATAATATCCTTCAACGGCTGCGAAGAAGGAACAACAATATTGTATGCCTGAAAATAATGCCGAAGCTTCCTGGATGCCATCAAAACAGCATATAATATCTTCTCCAATTCTGTATAATTTTTCTTTGATACACTAAGAACTTCAGATACAAAATACACTGGAACCTGCTTCTTGACTTGGCCATCAAGCTTCTCCTGGACAAGTGCTGCACTTACCGCTGAATGCGAAGCTGCTACGTATAACAACAAAGGAGCCCCTGGCGCTGGTGGAGTTAATGTTGTTAAATCTATCAAATATTGCTTCAGTTCTTCAAAGGCTTTTTGTTGGCTTGGTCCCCATTGAAAGACTTCGGCTGATTTCAGCACTTCGAAGAATGGTAAATTTCTTTCTGCTGATCTGGATATGAATCTATTGAGAGATGCCAGCCTCCCTGTCAATCTTTGGGCACCCTTTCTTGTAGTTGGTGGCTCCATTCGAAGTATAGCTTCAATTTTACTTGGATTAGCTTCAATTCCCTTTGTTGAAACCAAGCATCCAAGAAATTTCCCCTTCTTTACTCCGAAGACACATTTTTCTGGATTTAACTTTAAACCAGCTTGTCTGAAACTGGCGAAGGTCTCCTGCAAATCAGCAATATGATTTTCCTGTTTCGTGCTTTTTACAATGATGTCATCAACATAAGTTAGCACATTTCTGCCTATTTGAGACTGGAGAACCTTCGCAGTCATTCTGCTGAAACTTCCTCCAGCGTTTTTGAGCCCCTCAGGCATCCGAAGATAGCAATATGTGCCACTTGGGGTTATGAAGCTAGTCTTCGGCTCATCTTCCTTCTTCATCCAGATTTGGTGATAGCCTGAGTAACAGTCTAGCAGACTCATAAGCTCTAAAGAAGCTGCTGCATCAACTAAAGAGTCTATCCTTGGCAATGGGAATTCGTCCTTCGGACAAGCCTTGTTGAGATCTGTAAAATCGATACACATTCGCCACTTGCCATTGGCCTTTTTGACCATAACAGTGTTAGCCAGCCATTCTGGGTACTTTACTTCTCTGATAACTCCTGCACTGAGGAGTCTTTTTACTTCATTACGAGCACCTTCGGCCTTATCATCAGACATTTTCCGAAGCCTCTGCTTTCTGGGTCTGAAGGATGGGTCAACATTAAGCGAGTGTTCAATAACATCCCTATTTACTCCACAGAGGTCATTGGCTGACCATGCAAAAACATCTTTGTTGTTGAACAAAAACCTTATCAAGGTTTTCTCCTGTTCTTCGGATAACTGAGAGCCCAACAGTACCCTCTGCTCTGCTATGTCCTCACATAAGAGCATAGGTTTCGGCTGATCTGCTGAAGCTGCTTTCTCCCTTCTGAATTTGTACTGTTCACAAGCTTCAGCTCCATCTATGTTATGGATTGCTTTTGAGTCAGTCCAGTTTCCTTCGGCCCTTCTGGCAGCTTCCTGACTTCCATGAATAGCAATGGGTCCTTGATCCGAAGGTATCTTCATACAAAGATAGGCAGGATAAAGAATTGCTTCGAAAGCATTGAGGGTGCCACGACCAATAATTGCATTGTAAGGGTATTCCATGTCAACAATGTCAAACACAACTTGCTCAGTTCTGGTGTTGTTGATGAACCCGAAGGTCACTGACATGGTGATCTTGCCCAGCGCTATAATCTGTCTTCTTCCGAAGCCACATAGAGGGTGCGTAGCATCATGAATCTTGTCTTCTGGCTCTTGCATTTGCCTGAAGGCCTTAGCAAATATGATATCTGCTGCACTGCCTGTATCAACCAAGACATTGTGGACCAAAAATCCTTTGATAACACAAGAGATAACCATGGCATCATTGTGTGGGTAATCCTTGAGTTGAAGGTCCTCTTGAGAGAAGGTAATAGGAATGTGAGACCATCTCGACTTGATGAAGGGTCCCTGCACCCCAACATGCTGTACCCTTCTCTGTGCTTCCTTCTTCTGCTTCTTGTTGGCTGGCTCTGAACATGAACCGCCTGTTATCGGGAGTAGCAGCTTCGGAGCCGAAGCAGCTCCAGCTTGATTGTTGAACGAAGCCATCAGCTCAAAAAAGTGGAAGTAGGTTCACCGGAGGTGGGCGCCAATGTTGGGAACTTGTTCTCAGATGCTATGGATTAAGAACAAGGCAACACAGAAAGAAGTTAGAGGCAAATACCCTTCGTCCTCCGACGCGTTATTTCCCTTAGGATATAACGGTCTTCAAACGAAGGTCATGAAGGACATACCTTCATGATCACAGTTTAAATTGATAAAAAGGAGAAGCATATGAAACATGAAAGAATAACATGAATAATCACATAGTACCTTAGCATATAATCATGGAAGAATAAGAACAATGTTGAATTACATTTGTACCTTCGGCTTGACAGAAGGCAAAAATACAAGCGTGACGCACGAGCGAATACCAATCAGCGTGAATCGTATGGGGGGTACTGTTCATCTATTTATAGACACAGGACACAGCCTGTGAAGAATTACAATTATGCCCCTCATAAAAGTTTACAACATCGACTCAGACCTTTATGGACTAAAAGGTCATTCTATCTTTAAGTCGGTTTGTAATACCGAAGCTTCATGAAGAGAGACCTTCGGTCATCTTCTGCGGACAGCTTCAGCCGAATCTGCTTCTTCCTACAAGACCTTCGGCGCCACGAAGCATAGCCCCAACAGGGAGTTTTTGAAATCTTTGATCAATTTCTCTTGGAACAACTCTCTTTATGTCTTAACAAGGGTGTTTGACTTAGAGATAGGAAATTGAGGTTGATTTGCAAAAACAAAACCAAGTGGTAGCAAAGAATGATCCAAATATGCCAAATTTGAATCAAAACAGATTTGTGTTCTCATTTGCATTGATGTTGCACTTCTTTAGTTGCTTTTTGTTGTGTTGGCATAAATCACCAAAAAGGGGGAGATTGAAAGGGAAATGTGCCCTTGGGCCATTTCTAAGTATTTTGGTGATTGAGTGCCAACACAAGTGCTTAATTGTTAATCTATGCCAATTGATGGATAAAGTGCAAATCAAGAGTAAAGGTATGTTTCTAAGACTTAGTACATTGTTTTGGATACTAATGTATTGTGTCTAAGTGTTAGAAACAGGAAAAGACCAATTTAGAAAAGACTTGGCTAAGCAGCCAAGACTCTGCGCAGTTTGGGTGCACCGGGCTATCCGGTGGTGCACCGGACAGTGTCCGGTGCGCCAGGCTGGCGACTGTCAACTGGCTACTCTCGGGAAGCGATTAACGGCGTACGGCTATAAATCACCAGACTGTCCGGTGATGCACCGGACTGTCCGGTGAGCCATTCACAGGCGAAGTCGTCGCTCTCGGGAAGTGATTAATGGCGTACGACTATAATTCACCGGACTGTCCAGTGAGGCACCGGACTGTCCGGTGAGCCAACGGTCAGCCGGGCCAACGGTCAGCCGAGGATTCCGCGCGTGACGCATGGCCGAGCCAACGGTCACAAGGGGACATCGGACTGTCCGGTGTGCACCGGACAGTGTCCGGTGCGCCAACGGCTCTGAATCTTTAACGGTCGGCTGTGCCACAGAAGGAAAGAAATCCACACCGGACAGTGTCCGGTGCGCCAGGCGACAGAAGGCAAAAATTGCCTTCCTGGAATGCTCTCAACGGCTCCTAGCTGCCTTGGGGCTATAAAAGGGACCCCTAGGCGCATGGAGGAGTATACCAAGCATTCTCTAAGCATTCCTAAGCACCAAGACTCCAATTCCGCGCATTCGATTCTTTGTGATAGCAACTGGAGCTCCATTTGAGTAGAGAACTCTTTAAGTTGTGTTGAGAGCTTGTGTTGTGACTTGTGTGCGTGTGTTGCTCTGATTTTGTGTCTTGTGTGCGTTGCTCATCCCATCCTTACTTCCGTGCTTCTTTGTGAACATCTTTGTAAGGGCGAGAGGCTCCAAGTTGTGGAGATTCCTCGCAAGCGGGATATAGTAAAGCGAAAGCAAAACACCGTGGTATTCAAGTAGGTCTTTGGACCACTTGAGAGGGGTTGAGTTCAACCCTCGTCCGTTGGGACGCCACAACGTGGAGTAGGCAAGTGTTGGACTTGGCCGAACCACGGGATAAACCACTGTGCCATCTCTGTGTTGATATCTTTGTGGTTATTGTGTTTTGCTAGAACTCCTCTCTAGCCACTTGGCTTTATTGTGCTAACTCCTAATCAAGTTTTGTGGGATTAAGTTTCAAGTTTTTACAGGATTACCTATTCACCCCCCCTCTAGGTACTCTCACCCCCTCGCTCGCAAGAACTCGCCGTGAACTCGGGCGCGCTTCTCGGACGCCGTTGCAACCTCCGCGTGGAAACTGGGTCCGGGGTCCACTGAAGCTGGGGATAAATTCCTGGTCGTCTTGCGGTTAGTTCCCCTTCCCCACTATTCCTCGCACGAGAGCATAGAACACAACCATTGTGGGGGTTGGGAGTGTACCACGTTTCGGCCGCCGCTATTGACACCATGGTTGGTGTCGCGAAGGAAGCACTGTGTCGGTGGAAAGGAGGCTGGGAGTATACTCTGGGATCTCGTGGATTCTTGCGCGCTGATTGCTGGCCATCGCCGCATCGGGTGGTGGAGTCAATTCTTCATCGAAGTTCCGGTCATCCTCCGCGTCGCCTCGGACCGTAGAGCGAATCATCACCACTGGGAATCGAGGTAATAAAATCCTTCATCTAGTTCGTGATTACCTCCACTGTGCACAAAGCCTGGGAACCGGGGTAGTGGGTGTTGGAGACTTGTTCTCAAGTGCTATGACTTAAGAACAAGGCAACACAAAATGTCAAATGTTAAGGTCCTCCGTCCTTTGAAGCATTATCTCCCTCAGGATATAATGATCTTCAGACGAAGGTCATGAAGGACATACCTTCATCATTATAACACATTTTGTATAAAAGACGAAGCATATGAAACATGAGAAACAACATGAATAAATATATGATATCATAATATATATTTCTTATTACATAATCATGAATAAATATGAACAATATTGAATTACATTTATACCTTCGGCTTGACAGAAAGTGATGATACAAGCGTGACGCGAAAGCAAATGCCAAGTCAGCGTGAACAGTACAGGAGCACTGTTCATCTATTTATAGGCACGGGACGTAGCCCATGTAAAATTACACTCATGCCCTTTACATTTGCTAATGACTTTGTAGTAATTCATCGAGGTCTAAATAGCCTTTTCCCTTTTAAGTCAGTTCTCCTTTCTGCTATCATGCCGAAGGTCCCCTGCGCATAGCTTCAGCTTTGCGCCAACCTTCGCATTCTTTGTACTTCTTCACATTGTGGTTCTGATCCAAGCCCGAAGGTACCTGTTCATGCATCGTACTCTAGAAACATTGTTAAATCATGTTTTTGAGGACCTTCGGAAGACGAAGGCCCCCAACAGTAGCCCCTCACAAGGTTAATTTGTTAGAATAACGAATTCAGATTGCGATACGACCGAAAGCCCTAAGTCGAAGGTCCGAAAAAACACCTTCCCTTTGCTAGAATAGCAACAGTCAATGACAGATGGGGCCCTCCAACTTGGAGCGTGCTGGGCGTATAAATAAGAACTCACCCCGAGCACATTTGGTATGCATGCTTTGCTTTGCTTTATTTCTTAGCTTTTGCTTTCCATCAGTTGCTTAGTTTCTTAAATTTTCTAAGCTTCGAATTTAAGGTCATATTTTCGTCAGTTCCGAAGATAAGATGTCTCACGACAAGAAGACAGTTGCTGGAACGAAGCTAACTGAAGAGGAGAAGCTTCTTGAGGAAAAGACTGTTGGATTCATTGAGTCAATTGCAAAGACAAATACATAAAAGATTACAAAAGAAATTCTAGAAGGCTTATCTGAAGATACCGATGACAGCGATAGTTATGATGCGGAAAGTGGGGGCGAAGACTCCAAAGATCGGCCCTGGCAACCAAGTCACACAGTCTTCGGGAAATCAACTATCAGACAGAGTCATCTTAATAACATGAGAGGAAGGTATTTTCGAGACATATCTATTGTGAGGGCTGACAACGGAGACAGGACTGTTCCTGTTCCTGAAGAGAATGAAGTCGTAATCTTCCGAAGCTTCTTCAAGGCTGGGCTTCGGTTCCCCTTAAGCAGATTTGTTGTTGAAGTTTTAAAGATATATGAGATTTTCCTTCACCAGATTACTCCCGAAGCAATTATCAGAATGGGGATCTTCGTCTGGGCCGTGAGGAGTCAAGGTTTGGAGCCAAGTGCAAAATGTTTCTGTAGCATGCACGAACTTTCGTATGAGACGAAGCCCTGGGGTAAGGAACAATATCATAAAAATTTTGGTTGCTATAGCTTCGTTGCTCGCTCAGGCTCAAGTTTCCTAGTGCCAACATTTCGGAAAAAATGGCCCGGAGACTGGATGAAAGAATGGTTCTATGTGAAGAATGATTTAAAAGCAAGAGAAAATATTACAAAGATCATTATGCACCCCATTTGGTCTCGCTTCGGCCTCCGGAAATCGAAGGTAGAAATTGATGAAGCAGCCGAAGAATGCCGAAGGGCCTTCCGCATAGTTTGCTCTTTCATCGGAACGAGGGATTTAGTTCAAGAACATGTGGCCTACAGGATATGGCCATTAATAGACAACTGGGAGATGCCAAAAGAGACCATCAGCAATCTTAACGAAGGTGGTTTGGTTCGATTGAAATATACCTTCAGGTTTGGAGACCAATTTATCGAACCAGACGATGACTTGCTGAAATGTGTTGAAAATACCAGTGATGAACTACTTGGAGCCTACTCCAAGTCTGAAGATAACGCGCTATCTGTAGCCTTCGGGAACCGAAAAAAGAAGAGGCTAAATAGAGTTTTTTATGCTATTGGATTTATGTACCCTGACTATCGCTACCCGCCATGGGGGCAGAAGAGAAAGAGTGGATCTTCTGGGAAGGATGTTGCTTCAGCTGCCTCAAGTGAGCCCGCGTCGAAGAGGAAAAAGGTGAAGGTTCTTACTCACAGTCCGCACTACATTGAACCGGCCATAGTGCCTGACTTTGGTGGTGAGACCTCTTTGGCTACTGAAGCCGAAGGGCTTGCCCTTACGCAGAGGATTGAAGAGCCGGCTGCAATGCTGAAGGCTGACAAAATTGAAGAACCAATACCCGAAGACGCAAAAACATCAGAAACTCTAAGCCCTTCGGTAAGAGTGGAGGTGCCGAAGATACAAAAAGATCCGACAGTAACCCCAAAGAGAAAAAGGATGGCTAGTGTGTTAGATGTGCTGGAGATGATAAAAACTTCAAGTTCTACTCCAAGGAAAATTGCCAAGGTTTCAAAAGGACAGGTTGAAATCGAGACAAAGCTGGCCGAATCCGAAGCTACAATTAGCCGGGCCGATGCTGAAACTGGGCCTGCAGAGCCCATCAAAGAGAAATCCTCAGAAATTGGAGAAAAGGCAGCGAAGGAAGAAGTTATAGAACAAATTTTGCCTGAAAAATGTGCCGCTCCTATTCCCGAAGCTTTGAAAGAGAATACTGAATATATTATCCGTCATGCTTCGGGAAAAATCTCTCTACAGAAGAAAAGCGAGAAGCTCAACACTATGCCCAGAAATTGAAATATCCAAAGGGGGCATTGGTATTCAACGGCAGCGGAGAAGAAGATTTCTTGTATTGTCTCCCAGACAGCAAGGAGATTTCTATGTGCCGGGAGTTGAGCAGAAGCTTCGGATTCCCGACACTAGAAGTCGGGCTTTCGGTGCTATCGAAAGATGAATTGGCGGATAGCTTAGCGTATAATAGTTTAAAGGTGTGAGAATGAATTTTTTGTACTTAAATTTTTTTATTTGCTTATGCTTAATATCACACTTCTTTTGCAGGGCCTGATTCTTAGCAATGCCCTCAGGGCGCAGAAAAATGCCGAAGACGAAGGATGCACTATTGCTCTGAACAACCTTCGTTCAGAAGTAATTGAACTAAGGAACGAAGGTCTTGAAAAATATAAAATATTAAATTCATTGGTGAGCAAAATAAAAGAAGACGAAACTACTTCCAGAGCCCAAGCTGAAGCATAGAAATGTGAAATTGAGGACCTTCAGAAACAGCTGGCTGAAGCAAAATTAAAATGCGCTGTTGCCGAAGCTGAACGAGATGCCAGTGATTACTGGAAAAATTACTGGGAAAAACAGTTGCAGAACTTCGGGCATCAAAAGAAAAATGTTTTGAAAAATCTGTAGAATGTGTAAAAAAGATAAAAATTAGCTTCGCCAATGATGGCGCATATTCAAGTGAAGATAACTTCATACAAGGCGACCCCGAAGGCCCAATTGAGTGGATCAGCAACGAAGCCGAAGCTTTTGAAGAAATTTTGAACGACCGCGGGGACGTCTATGCCTTCTCTGGTGTAAGAGGAGTTGCAGCTATTCTGGAAAGAGCAGGGTGCGAACATGTGAAAACTTTGGCCCAAGCCGAAGCTGCTCTATCGGTTGATGATACAAAGGACCCCTCAGCCGAAGCAAGCTTAGTGGGTGGAAAAATTTTCACTGACATCTGGGAAAATGGCGGCCGAGGGATGGCCCATGAAATAATAAAGAAGAGCGAAAAAGATACTCATGACGCTAGGGAAGCAATGAAGGCAGCTGATAAAGCTGTGGAACTCGAAAGGCGGATATGTATTGCTTAATGGGTTTTAACTTTATTGTTTATTTTTGTGACTTCAAATTGATTTACGTTTTCTACCACAGCTGAACTATCTCCTCCCCCCGAACCCTTTGAGTCATTGGCCGACCCAGAGGCAAAGGCATCAGCAGAAATTGTTAGGATGGCTGAAGCTATTGTAGATGAAGTTGTTACCCAACTGCTGACCGAAGCTACAGATGAAGTTTTGAAAGAAGAATAGCTATTGTAAAAACATTGCTGGAATGTTAATGCAGCATTTGCTGAACTATGTTTGTAATATTCGGTGCTCATGTGTTTTGAATGTAATATATGAATGGTTTTGTAATTTATTTCTTTACGATGCATGAAACTTTTATGTACATACCGTTTTTTAGCCTTTAGCGAAAAAACACCTTCCCTTCTTTTCATGCTTCGTAAAGAAGATCTTTTATGCTTCGTGAGAAATCCTCCAATCATGGCAGAAACATTAATGCTTCGTCAATAATGGATTTTTGCCTCCATATCAAAGCTGATGAAGTTGTATTTCTTCAAGACTTCTTTTGTGCCATGTCACAATCTCATTTTTTGGAAGCATTCTCCAAAGGTCAACATTGTATCCCCTTCTTGTGCCATTGATGCAATATGATGTATGATGTTATGTTATGCGAATGATGTGATGATGTTATGCTATGCAAAATGATATTTGTGCCGAAGACACACACATATCCCCATAGTGGAATACTCAATCTCTTTACCGTTTATTTTTCGGCTTCACCGCTTATTTTTCGGTGTATCAGCGCTGACTTTTCGCTGTAAGTTCTGCATTCCCTTAGGAACGTCTTTTGAACTTCTTCGCCTTCTATTTCGGCGGTATTTGCGTTGACTTTTCGCGCTTCGCCTTATATTTCGGCGGTATTTGGCTCTGCATTCCCTTTGGAACGACTTTTGAGTAGAAAACTTACACTGCGCTCCCTTAGGAACGACTTTTTGTAGCTTTGGCAAACTTACTCTGCATTCCGTAGAACGACTTTTTGTAGCTTCAGAGATACTTATGATGTAATTTTTAGCCACACGTTCTCTTAGAAACAACTTTTTGTGCTTCAGCGACTTTGTTAGACTCCGTAAGTCTGTGGAGAAGATGTATTTTCACTATGGCAAAAATGAAGCTATTACAAGGAATTGAAAATGACAAGACAACTAGGTTTTCGATAATTGTTCCTTAGTAAGAAAGAAAATGATAACGAATGTAAAAGCTATTTCAGGGGTAGGATATCTCTCAGTAGATATGCTTCGATTCTGGCACAATACTGTTGACTGTGTGAGCTTTAGACTCCTCCCTGAAATCTCGCTGTTGGTGGGTCTGTTGGCTCTCTTCTGGCTGCTGACCTCGTGGATACGCAGGTTGTAGCGGTGGCGGAGGTGGAGGCTGTGGCCAGGATGCCTGCGGCTGACTAGCCGAAGCAACAGACGCTGCAGGATGGTTACCCACATACTCTGGTATGTAGGGTTAGTGATACGAAGCAGTATGCATGACCTGCTTCGGCTGGTTCTGCTGAGTTGCAGCTTCTGCTATTTCTTTCTGTTTCTGTATGGTGACATGGCACATTCTTGTAGTATGGCCCTTGTCCTCACCATAGAATAAGCAATAAATTTTCCTAGGTTGATCCCCAAACCTTCCTCCAAAGCCCCTGGCGCCTCTGCCCCTTGGAGCTAACGGCCGAGGATAGCTTTGTTGCTGCCCCGAAGCTTGCGAGGGATATTGTGGCCTCTGCTGTTGACTTCCTCTATTGTCACTCTGGGTGGAGTGGATGGACCTGACATGTCTTGGGTGAATTCTCCCTCCGAAGCCCCTGGTCATCTCAGAGAACCTATAAGCTTCCTCCCTTCTCTAACGAAAATCATTGTCAGCGCGGATGTATTCATCCATCTTTTGAAGCATCTTCTCCAAAGTCTGTGGAGGCTTTCTAGCGAAATACTGGGCAGTAGGTCCTAGATGAAGCCCCTTGATCATGGCCTCAATGACAATTTCATTAGGCATTGTAGGCGCCTGTGCTCTCAGACGCAAGAACCTTTGGACGTATGCCTGAAGATACTCCTCATGATCTTGCGTGCATTGAAACAGAGCCTGAGCTGTGACTGGCTTCGTCTGGAAGCCCTGGAAGCTTGTCACCAGCATGTCCTTGAGCTTCTACCATGAGGTGATAGTTCCTGGCCGAAGAGAAGAATACCATGTCTGGGCCACATTCTTAACTGCCATGACGAAGGATTTGGCCATGACAGCTGCATTGCCTCCATATGAAGATATGGTTGCTTCATAACTCATCAAAAACTGCTTCGGGTCTGAATGCCCATCATACATTGGAAGCTGAGGTGGCTTGTATGATGGGGGCCACGGGATAGCCTGCAGTTCTGCTGCCAAGGGAGAAGCATCATCAAAAGTAAAGGTATCACGATTAAAATCATCATACCATCCATCGTCATTGAACAAGTCCTCTTGATGAAACTCCCTATGCTGGGGCCTTCGTTCTTGTTCATCTTGAGCAAGATGGCGTACTTCTTCAGTGGCTTCGTTGATCTGCCTTTGAAGGTCGGCTAGTCGAGCCATCTTCTCCTTCTTCCTTTGTACATGTTGATGAAGCATCTCCATGTTTCTGATTTGTTGGTCCAACTCGTCCTACTGGGGTGTTGGACTAGTGGCCTTCCTCTTCTGGCTTCGTGCCTCTCGAAGAGAAAGGGTCTCCTGATTCGGGTCCAGTGGTTGCAGAACGACAGTCCCTGTCGCTGAAGCTTTCTTCGGTGGCATGACGAAGGTTAGTGCTTGCCGAAGGTGGTCGAAAAGGATTCACCGGAGGTGGGCGCCAATGTTGGAGACTTCTTTTCAAGTGCTATGAGTTAAGAACAAGGCAACACAAAATGTCAAATGTTAAGGTCCTTCGTCCTTTGAAGCATTATCTCCCTCAGGATATAATGATCTTCAGACGAAGGTCATGAAGGACATACCTTCATCATTATAACACATTTGTATAAAAGATGAAGCATATGAAACATGAGAAACAACATGAATAATTATATGATATCATAATATATATATTTCTTATTACATAATCATGAATAAATATGAACAATATTGAATTACATTTATACCTTCGACTTGACAGAAAGTGATGATACAAGCGTGACGCGAAAGCAAATGCCAAGTCAGCGTGAACAGTATGGGAGCACTGTTCATCTATTTATAGGCACGGGACGTAGCCCATGTAAAATTACACTCATGCCCTTTACATTTGCTAATGACTCTGTAGTAATTCATCGAGGTCTAAATAGCCTTTTCCCTTTTAAGTCGGTTCTCCTTTCTGCTATCATGCCGAAGGTCCCCTATGCATAGCTTCGGCTTTGCGCCAACCTTCACATTCTTTGTACTTCTTCACATTGTGGTTCTGATCCAAGCCTGAAGGTACCTGTTCATGCATCGTACTCCAGAAACATTATTAAATCATGTTTTTGAGGACTTTCAGAAGACAAAGGCCCCCAACAGTGGGTGGTCGAGAGGCTCGTTTGCCTAGCTCCGGCATGGCGCGCCGCTGTGGGTGGATAGTGCCACCATGCGGGAACGGCTGGTGAGGGTAGATGGCGAGGGACGAATCGGTGACTGTTGGATCCATCACCAACACTCCTGATTAGATCGCGAACATTTTGTGTCACTACCGTTGATCAATCAACTAACGGTCCTGATTTAATCTGGCGTATCATTTCGATCATGCGTGCCCTGACCGTCGATTAGTGATCGGTCGGATGCTGTGCAATCCGCACAACTTAGAACCCTAGCGGTTCGATCCAAATCCAGGGGCCCGAGAAGCGCGATGTGTCCCACAATTGTAGATCTAGTCCTGGTCGTAGGCATGTAATCCACCGGCCGTGAATCCGCCTTACCCCTTCGACCGAGAACTTTTGCCTAAGAAACCGTGCGAAAGATAGAAATAAACTCGCAGTCCACGGCATAGGAGTCTGAGTCTCGAGTTTTTTATGAGGAAGCCCCAACACTTCTCAGTTTTTGGGGCTCAGTCCAGAGACTAGAGGGATTCGATAATTAATAATAGAAATTGATTTTTAATGTAAAAATAATCACTAGAACTTGTTTAATTCCTAGAAAATTCATATTTACTCCAAATTATTCTATTCTAGTTCCTATAATTTTGTAATAATATTGTTCATCACATAGTGCCTCTGTTTTGATATGAAAACTATATTAAAATTAATATCTTAATTTATCTTGTACCAAATACATGAAACCTTCGTAAAATCATATCTTAACATCCGTAACTCCGAATTTAGTGATTCTTTTTCCTATGATCTTATTTTAATGCGTAGGTTATTAATATGTATTTTGTATACATGTTTGGTGTGATGTTAATTTCTCCTTTTGTACTATGCTTGTTTGTATTGTGGCAAGTAGAAGAGCTAGTGGCCGAGGATCTGGGTGTTCAGCAGGTAGAAGTTGCTGAGCAGGAGCTCATTGAAGGCAAGTTATGCCTTTGACCACTTTTATTACCCAATAATGTTCTTTATTATCACTTATTCATGCATATGCTTAATTTTGATGGGACACAATAGGTCACCCTAGTCTGGTTATCTTTTCACCTTCCTGAACTAATTGGGTAGTTTTGCTATTGCTCTATATGGTTTTGGGTTTAATATTACATTATGTTCATGTTCCAATTATACTGTTATTTTATTTATTGTTCATGACAAGATCATTATTTTAATTGGAACACGAAGCTTAACTTGAGAAACACATGCCACCACAAGGGTGGAATGGGACGCTGTCGGAGAGAAAATCCACCGGCCAGGTGGCGGAATGCACTCGCCCTAATCCTAAGATGAGGAGGGGGCCTAAGCGTTTTGCCTGTTAGGTGGATTGTTGATGAACACAAGAACACACGAGGGTTTATAGTGGTTCAGGCCGCTGGAGCGTAACACCCCACCTCCACTATATGTATGTTGTATTGAGTGTGTGTTTGAGCGTGTATCTGAGTCTGTCGAGCAAGTGAGCTTGTCTAAGAGTCTGTTGAATCTGTCCCTTGTAACGCTGTGTGCCTTCCCTTTTGCCATTTAAGGGAGGCATATACAAGGATGCTGATGAGGACATCACTACCATGGATACAAACAACACTCCCCTAGTTGATGTTCAAGGTCCAATTACTTGCGCACGCGCAAGACAATTGAATTTGCAGGTGAGCTCGTTCCTATGTACTTATTCTTGTACATTTGAGAATAGTGTGCTACCTAATGAATTAATTGTACTTAGGAATGAAGGAAAGGACCAGCAAGGACATGGTGAAGGACTTGGAGGCGTGGAAGGCCAGCAAGGACGTTCGGATCAAGGTGGAGGACCAAACCGACGTCCGTAATCTGTCTCGGTGCTGCGACACCATAAATGGGCCTTTGGGCCGTGTATCTTTGTTGGGCCCATTAGGGCGCATCCAGGGAGGGAGTCCGCTCCTAACCCTTATATAATCAGTAGCCGCCACCACATTAGGGCAGGTTTTGCTTTAGTTAATCTGTCGAGAACAGTTTGCCATTTAGATCGGTTTGTGAGACCCCAACTCGAGAGCGTAATTCATACATCCGCAATTTTTAGATTGTGTTCTTTCTTGTTCTTGCTTGTGTCTTCGATTTGTAGGCAAGGATTAGCCCTCGTGGCAAGGTCAATCGAGCAGCGCACGGTTGATAACCAGAGGAGAAGTGGTGCTGTGATTGCGGGGTTCTAGTCTTGTTGATTGGAAGCCGGATCGTCTGTGTGACATCTCCACCAAATCGATAGTTATCTACATCTGACGGAAGATCGGGCACCCCGTTCCTATCAAGTGGTATTCAAAGGCTCAGGTATTACCGTCAGGCTTACCCTAGTTTAGTTTAGTTTTTCATCCTATAACTCCAGATAATTGTCGTACAAAAAAATTTTTGTTGTCCTAGAACCCTTGTTTAGCCTTTGCAATTTCGTTTCCAGTTTGGCTTTGTTTAGTTCGTGTCCGTGGTCGAGTCGTGTTGCTGGTTTAGGGTATATCTTCATCGTAGATCAACTGCCCTCGCTAGCCGCTATCCCATCCACCATTACCCAGATCACAAGTCGATCCATCCATTAATCGACTTGCCCTCGCTAGCCGCCGCCGCGCCAGGCCTAGATAGATTGTAGATACGCCGCTATTCCATCCACCATTACCTAGATCACAAGTCGATCCACCCCATTAATCGCTGTGATTGCAGATAGGGATTTTTTGCCCTAACTGCCGCCTTCTAGTCGTGCCTCCCAAAAACATAACTTGAGGTACCTTCCTTAAACCGAGCATAACTTTTCGCTCGGGTGTCCAAAAAATCTGAAATTTTTACAGGAGCTTGGTGACGCGATTCTGAGTCCAGCCAAACTCGCCTTCGGCCTGTTTGGTTTCGATAAAAGTGTCAACAAAATTCAGGAAAATAAAGAAAAAAATTTGTCAAAGCTCTTGCACGCTTTTCAGAGAATTTGCTGATTTTCTGTACACCACATCTGATCTCTGTTTTAGGTCAAACTTGGTGTAGCTCCTATTTTGTTGCTTCTTGTGCTGAGAAAAATATCAAAAAAATCATACAAAAAAGAAAAGCAAAATAACCTGTGATTCCTACTAGTGCCTTTTTGGCCTCGCTAGTACAATATTTACGGTACTGCCATTCTGCTAGTTCCATTGCTCTTTGTTCCAACCTTGTTGTGCTACACCTCGGATACATCTCTTAGCCAGCAATTGTGACTTGTGCTTTGGATATTTATTGAACTTCGCTCATCTGCACTCGATTTTGTTCCACATTCACATACATATTGTGCCTGTCCTACAGCTCCACATACTATATCTTCTGATCAATACAGATTTGACCTTGCAATCGCGGTTTCACTCCCTCTTGGTAAGTATCACGAACCAGCCTCCGATTGTACCATCCTTTTCTTGTATTTTCGTCAGACACTTGTAAGAGCTTGGTAAGATACAATAGAGCGTGTTCCTGTGTTCCACCTGAGAGGAGCGTGTAGTGAAATTATTAGGGATAACCTTCACTATTTGTTTCCTGTTTTTGTGTTTCAATGGCAGGGATCCCTACAGACTTCGATGAATGTGTTAGCCGCCAAGATCTTAAGGCAAACAACAAGCTCCTGAAGGAGCAAATGGAGGAGATGGTCCACAAGTCAGTGCATGATGCCTTCATTGACATGAACCTTGGCAAGACTTACGAGAGGCTGGATCGACGATTGTCCGAGATCGTCGACAGATTTGCCGTGTTGGAGATGCAACAACAAGCACTGCCACCACCACCTCCTCGTCCACGTCTTCCCGATGATGCGGTGTTTGATGAAGAAGGTAATTATGATGAAGCGGCCACCAGAGATTTGCGCCTACGTCGCCGTCTTCATCGAAACACAGAAGGTATGCACCGCCAGCAAGGTAATAACAATCGTGCTCCTGACGACCCTTATGCTAAGATTAAATTTACTATACCATCTTTTTCGGGTCATTATGATGCTGAGGGATATCTTGATTGGGAGATGACGATAGAACAGAAATTTGCTGCCCACCTTGTACCTGAACGACATCAAGTTAGACAAGCCACTAGTGAATTTAAAGATTTTGCTATTGTCTGGTGGACTGGTCTAGTTGGGGATGGTAGAGCACCTACGACTTGGGAAGATCTTAAGGTAGCTATGCACGATAGATTTGTTCCCCCATCTTATCATAGAAAATTGCGTAAGAAATTGATGCGTTTAGAGCAAGGGGATAAATCTATTCAAGATTATTATGCTGAGCTTCAGAAGGGATTGCAACGTTGTGGCATAGTAGAGGGACATGAGGACGCTCTTTGCCGTTTTTATTCAAGTTTGCGGCGTGATATTCAGGACATTGTGGATTACAAAGAATTTAACACTGTCAACAAGTTGTTCCAGTTTGCTATGCTTGTAGAGAAGGAATTGCAGGGACGCCAACATCGACCTAGGGCTACTTTTGGTGCCTCCTCTACATACGGACGCACACACCTGCCTCGAGTCATACACCTTCGACCACTCCAGCGTCCACACGACCTCCCTCGACACCTGCTGCACATGTTGGTAAACTTCCTTTGCAGGGACCCACCAAGAAACAGAATTCACGAGCACCTGCAGCACCTTCCAGTGGTCGTTCTTCGAGTATTGTTTGCCACCGTTGTCATGGGATTGGTCACATAAAGAAGGATTGCCCGAGTCAGCGAACATACATTGCTACGGATGATGGCTACATCAGTGCTTCCGATGATGAGGATGACGATGATGACTCTAGTGATGTTGCTGCTAATGATGATGTCATGCTTGGTGCTGCTGCTACGGTGAACCTTCGAAGCATCATGGTGCAGCGTGTTCTTAGTTCTCAGCCTGAATCATCAGAGAAGCAGCAACACCATAATTTGTTCCAGACCTTCTTCGCCATCGAGAATCAGCGTGCACGTGTTATTATTGATGGTGGAAGCTACAATAATTTGGTGAGTTCAAATTTGGTCAAGAAGCTTGGCCTGACCACACGTCCAGGGCCACATCCATACCACATTCAGTGGATCAATGATTCAGGCATGGTTAAGGTAACACACATGGTACGAGTGCATTTTTCCATTGGTATGTATTCTGATTATGCGGATTGCGATGTAGTACCTATGGAAGCTTGTTCTCTTTTGTTGGGTAGACCTTGGGAATATGATACTGATGCACGTCACCATGGTAGGAGTAATACATACACTTTTAGGCATAAAGATAAAAACATTACTTTGCTACCTTTGACTCTTGCTGAAATTGTACAAGCTGATAAAGATAGAGCTGCAAGTACCTATAAGGAACCAACTAATGAGACAGAAATTCAGCAACAAATTAAATTGAAAGCTCCTGTCATGCTTGCTACTAAATCTGATCTTCTTGAAACTCATGCTACTGATGCCTGTTGCTATGCCTTGGTTTGCAAAGATGCTTTCTTTTCTATTGATGATATTCCAAGCACTTTGCCTACATCTGTGACTAACCTTTTGCAGCAGTTCCGAGATGTTTTTCCCTCTGAGTTACCTCCAGGACTTCCTCCCATTCGTGGGATTGAGCACCAGATTGATTTGATTCCTGGAGCGAGCTTGCCCAACCGTGCTGCATATCGAGCAAATCCTGAGGAGACTAAGGAGATTCAGCGCCAAGTCCAAGACCTTTTGGACCGCGGGTATGTATGCGAGAGCCTTAGTCCTTGTTCTGTTCCTGTCATTTTGGTTCCAAAGAAAGATGGCAGCTGGCGCATGTGTGTACATTGCAGAGCCATTAACAACATCACTATCCGGTACCGTCATCCTATTCCTAGATTAGATGATATGCTTGATGAGTTAAGTGGTTCTAAAATATTTTCTAAGATTGATTTGCGCAGTGGGTACCACCAAATTAGAATGAAATTAGGCGATGAATGGAAAACTGCTTTCAAAACCAAGTTTGGCTTGTATGAGTGGTTAGTGATGCCTTTTGGATTAACTAATGCCCCTAGTACTTTTATGCGTTTGATGTACGAGGTTTTGCGCCCATTTATTGGAAAATTTGTGGTGGTTTATTTTGATGATATCTTCAACACTTGCTTATCTGAACATCTTGACCATCTACGTGCTGTTTTTGATGCTTTGCGTGCCGCGCGCTTATTTGCTAACCTTGACAAATGCACCTTTTGCACCGAACGAGTATCGTTTCTTGGCTATGTTGTCACTCCACAGGGTATTGAGGTTGATGAGGCCAAGGTGCATGCTATTCAGAGTTGGCCAATGCCATCGACGGTGACACAAGTGCGGAGTTTTCTTGGACTTGCAGGATTTTATTGTCGTTTCATGAAGGATTTCAGCACCATCGCTGCCCCATTACATGAGTTGACCAAGAAGGGTGTTTCATTTAATTGGGGGCAGTCACAAGACGATTCTTTTGCTCTTTTAAAAGAGAAGCTTACTCACGCGTCACTACTCCAACTTCCTGACTTTGGTAAGACTTTTGAACTCGAATGTGATGCAAGTGGAGTTGGCATTGGTGCTGTTTTGTTGCAAGGAGGTAAACCCGTTGCCTATTTTAGTGAGAAATTGAATGGCCCTGTTCTTAATTATTCTACTTATGATAAATAATTATATGCTCTCATACGATCTTTGCAAACATGGAAACATTATTTTTGGTCTAAGGAATTTGTTATTCATTCTGATCATGAGTCACTTAAGCATCTTCGTAGTCAAACAAATCTGAACCGTAGACATGCTAAGTGGGTAGAATTTCTTGAAACTTTTCCTTACATCATTAAGCATAAAAAGGGGAATGATAATGTGATTGTCGATGCTTTGTCTAGACGCTATGCTATGTTGTCTCAACTTGATTGCCGTATTTTTGGACTTGAAACAATTAAGGGACAATATGCTTTTGATGATGATTTTAAAGAGGTTGCATTAAATTGTAAAGAGGGCCATACATGGAATAAATTTGTGCTAAATGATGGATACTTGTTTAGAGCTAACTGCCTATGCATTCCAGTTGGTTCGGTTCGTCTTTTGTTGTTGCAGGAAGCACATGGTGGTGGTTTTATGGGTCACTTCGGTGCCAAGAAGACGGAGGCTGTGCTGTCCACACACTTCTTTTGGCCTCGAATGCGGCGTGATGTTGAGCGCTTTGTAGCAAGATGCACGACGTGTCAAAAAGCTAAGTCACAATTGAACCCACATGGTTTGTATATGTCTCTTCCTATTCCTTCAGTTCCGTGGGTGGATATTTCTATGGATTTTATTTTGGGATTGCCTAGGATGAAGAGGGGGAGCGATAGTGTTTTTGTTGTGGTTGATCGTTTTTCTAAGATGGCACATTTTATACCTTGTCACAAAACAGATGATGCCATTCATATTGCTAACCTCTTTTTCAAAGAGATTGTTCGTTTGCATGGTATGCCTTCTACTATTGTTTCAGATCGTGATGTAAAATTCTTGAGTCATTTTTGGCGTACTCTATGGAACAAATTAGGGACAAAATTGCTGTTTTCTACTACTTGTCATCCCTAAACTGATGGACAAACGAAAGTTGTGAATAGAACATTGTCTGCAATGCTGCGAGCAATATTGAAGAAAAACTTGAAAATGTGGGAAGAGTGTTTGCCGCATGTGGAGTTTGCATATAATCGGGCGGAACACTCCACCACCAAGGTAAGTCCTTTTCAGGTAGTGTATGGTTTTAACCCTCGTGCTCCTATTGATCTTTTGCCTCTACCTACTACCGAGCAAGTACATAGTGATGCTAAGGAGCGTGCTGACTTTATTTTGAAACTTCATGCTTCAACTAAAGCAAACATTGAAAAGATGACTGAAAAATATAGAATTGCTGGTAGTCAAGGTAGAAAACAAGTTAAGCTTGAAGTGGGTGATTTAGTGTGGTTGCACTTGAGAAAAGATAGATTTCCAGAGTTAAGAAAGTCTAAATTGATGCCACATGCTGCTGGTCCATATAAGATTTTGGAGAAAATAAATGATAATGCATATAAACTTGAGTTGCCTCCCGAGTTCCAGGTTAGTGCTACATTTAACATTGCAGATTTGAAACCGTATTTGGGGAACGAAGATGAGCTTGAGTTGAGGACGATTCCACTTCAAGAGGGGGAGGATGATGAGGACATCACTACCATGGATACAAACAACACTCCCCTAGTTGATGTTCAAGGTCCGATTACTCGCGCACGCACAAGACAATTGAATTTGCAAGTGAGCTCGTTCCTATGTACTTATTCTTGTACATTTGAGAATAGTGTGCTACCTAATGAATTAATTGTACTTAGGAATGAAGGAGAGGACCAGCAAGGACATGGTGAAGGACTTGGAGGCGTGGAAGGCCAGCAAGGACGTTCGGATCAAGGTGGAGGACCAAACCGACGTCCGTAATCTGTCTCGGTGCTACGACACCATAAATGGGCCTTTGGGCCGTGTATCTTTGTTGGGCCCATTAGGGCGCGTCCAGGGAGGGAGATGGCTCCTAACCCTTATATAATCAGTAGCCGCCACCACATTTGGGCGGGTTTTGCTTTAGTTAATCTGTCGAGAATAGTTCGCCATTTAGATCGGTTTGTGATACCCCAACTCGAGAGCGTAATTCATACATCCGCAATTTTCAGATTGTGTTCTTTCTTGTTCTTGCTTGTGTCTTCGATTCACAGGCAAGGACTAGCCCTCGTGGCGAGGTCAATCGAGCAGCGCACGGTTGATAACCAGAGGAGAAGTGGTGCTGCGATTGCGGGGTTCTAGTCTTGTTGATTGGAAGTCGGATCGTCTGTGTGACATCTCCACCAAATCAATAGTTATCTACACCTGACGGAAGATCGGGCACCCCGTTCCTATCAGATGCTGAGCCCTAACATTAGGGCCCAGGAAGCATAATGGTAGGAATACATTATGTGAATAGTAAATATTGACAGCACACAAAGATCCTCCGCCTTAGTAACACATGAGTAATCAGCGGGAGTCATGATGACCGCTGTCCATACAGCATTGATAGTCAGTAACGTGCGAGTAATTGTGAGTAATAGTTCGGCCCACGTATCATGGACTGAGCATGCCGCCTGTCAATGGAATGGACAGGCACACGTCTTATCCGCAATGAATGTGGAGGCGCACGTAGCCTAGAGGCGTCACACTAGGTTCTGCCCGTTGGCTTATGCCGTGCGCAGTATGCCATGTGGCAGCATCGGGTCTCCGCTTGAGCGGGGAGCAGGAGTGTATGCGGATAGGTTCGGATCCCACCAGACCAGGTCTAGACACATGACAGCACCGGACCTAAGGCCCAGGTGTGTTCTGTCCTAGAACCCTAGGACCCGGATCCCATTCCAGGGGTCCGGTTCGTACACGTGGGGGTCCTGGACCAATCTTGGAGGTCCGGACTATATATCCAGGGGTCCGGCACTTTCCCATGGAGGTCAGGGTTTACTGTTGATACCTTGGAGTATATCACTTTCTCTGGACACGTGGCGGCCCCAGACCTGCCCATGTGGTGGGGTTAGGCGCTGTTGCGGACCCAGAGTAGTCGCCCAAGGTTGGAGCGAGTCATGGCCTGGTCCCACATACAGCTCTTTACCACGTGACTAAAGATAGCCGCGTGGGTACTGCTTCTTTATACAGTAGCAAGGGGTACCCTAGTTTCAGGGTACCGACAGTGGCCCCCAGGCCCACCTCAGAGGAGGATGTGAGCCTACAGGTGGGGCCAAAGCTTGTACTTTGCCGCTGTATGGCCTGATTGGAGATTGGCGCGCCGTTTAAGCACGTCTGCTGACGCACCCTCTATCAATCAACTTCAGTCACGCCAACTGCCATATATGTCCCCGCGGCTGACTGACGCACGGCCCCCATGCCTGGTGGTTTCGTTAGGCCACGCGCGGGGCGCCTCGTTACCGCTTCATTGGTTTAAAAAATTACCTTTTGTCTTGTACAGCGGCCTAAGAAGGCGCACTACCGGCATGTGCGACGGTTCGCTCTTTCCGCACCCGAAACCTGGCACACCGAGTGTATGACTTGTGGACCCGGGCCCCCATGTCATAGACTAGGCTGCCTAGGTCCTAGAAACCCATCGAGCAGGATTTCCTGTGGCGATTCAGGGGTGCGCGGAAGGGTTTCCCTGAACAGGGACTCAGGTTTCCTTGAAAAAGGATTCACCCCGCGTGCAGCAGTTACCTTTTCGCATTCTCTTCCAATCGACTACGCCTCTTTGCCTTCATGCTCTTCTGCTCTACACCCGCGTCGCCGCACACACCATGGCTTCGCTTGGTCATCCCGACCGCTTTCAGTCTGAGGAAGCGCTTAACCTGGTGCGTGGCCTGCTTGGGTGGAGCGCGCTGGGGCTTGCCGGAAGAATCCGTGCCGGTGCTGTCCCCCTCGGTGATCTCGCCGCCAGGGAGTTCATGCTATTCACCTCCTACATCTCTTGTGGGTTGGCGCTGCCGATCTCGCCCTTCTTCCTGCTGCTGCTGGAGGAGTTCGGGCTTTAGCTTCAACACCTCACGCCCCACTCCATCCTCTAGGTGGCCATCTTCATCCACCTCTGCGAGATGTTCGTAGGTGTGGCCCCCTGTACTTCCCTCTTCCGCTACTTCTTTGTGCTTGTCAAGTCCGGGAAGACTAGGGACCACATCGGTGCCTACTACTTCAAGATGAGGCCAGATCCAGCCGTCGTCTACATCCCACCCTTGGTGGATTGAGGTGGGAGAACTGGCGAAGCGACTGGGTGATTGCCAGCGCCGAGGCCAATGACCGCCTCGTCCTGCCGTCCAATGGGTCGGCCCTCAACCGCAAGCAGTGGAGGACCAAGCCATCCCTGTTGCCAGAGTTCCTGCCCATATTGGACAGGATCAAGGTCTTGGCCACAGATGGCCTGACGTCAATGCACGTGGTCGGCGACCTCCTGAAGCACCGGATCATGCCGCTGTAGAGGAGGCCACCCCTGTGCTGCTGGTTCACCGGCCCGAACGACATCGGTAGGATCCAGCGTGGGCCGGGCACTGATCAGTCTTGGGACGAGCTAGCTGTCCTAGTGGGAGGGATTATCGGGGAGACTTTTGTCCCTGAGTCCCTGATACTCCCCCAAGCCACCCTAGCACTCTGCGATGACCCAGGCTTGAGGACAGCAATCTTGGCCACGCTGCTGACCCTTGATGATAGCGGCGTGGCAGTTCGCTAGACTGGCGGCCGGGACCCCCTTTGCGGGATCTAGATCTTCGATGCACCGACTGGAGGTCCCTAGCCAGCTGGAGTGGCTCCCTGCGCTAACCCCACCGTGACCCCCAGCCCCTTGGACAAGGGCAAAGGGGCTGCAACCAGTGCCTCCGCCCCAGGTAGCTCCGGGGGGTCGGAGGAGGAGAGGCGGCGCAGGCTGCGTCGGGCTGATGGGTCGCTTGTTTCGGACCCTCCAAAAGCGCCAGAGGATTGCTGGTGGGACCGAGGAGGCCAGCTCCCAGGCCCATGGCACGCAGTGGCGCGTCAGTCCTCCGATGCCACCGCCACCACCACCATCTAGGGGTGATCACCCCAGGGGCACCAGCAGCAGCAACAGCAGCAGCAGCAATAGCATCGGTCGCCCCGCTTCCAGGGTCACTGGAAAGTCTAGGGCCCTAAGTAAGTGTAGCCCCTTTTTCCATTAGTCTAATCATCATGCCGACAAGTCTTAACCCATCATCTGTTCGCCAGGGCTTCTTCCTCCACTACTCCTAAGGTCACGCCTCCTCCGCCAGGTACCAGGCCCACCGATGGGTCTGGCTCTCAGCAGCAGGAATCTGCTAGGAGTGGTGCCGGTGGTCCACCTCGAGTTGCTGCCAAGACAGCACCAGCGGCTTCCCATGCCCCAGCCAGGGGTCCGGCGACAGCGGCGCCAGCATCAGGCAGCGTCGCAGTGACAGAAAAGGTCCTAGCTGGGGGATCCACGCCCACTCCTGACACCGAGGGTGACACCGGAGGCACATCCAGCTCCAACCCCTCGCCTGCACCGGAGGAGATGGAGGTGGTGTTTGGACGACGGCTCCGGTCGGGTGTCGAGGAAGAAGCTACGCCAGTCCCCCTCCCCCGCATGCTGTCCCGCGCCCACTAGGTCCTCAGTGACACTGGGGCAGCAATCTTGCAGGAGTGGGAGGCGCTTGAGGCTGAGCACCAGCGCCTCAGTGACTAGCGCACCCAACTGGAGGAGCGCACCAAGACGGCATACCGTCAGTTCATCTCCGAGTGGTCCCAACTCGAGCTGGACCACAAGGAGTACAAGAGGGACCTCCAGAAGGTGTGCGCCAGGGAGCTAGAGGCGCACCGGAGGGAAAAGAAGGTGGCCAGGAGGGAGGAGGCCGTCACCCAGAGGGAGGCCCTTAAAACAGAATACCAAGCCAAGCTGAGTGCCCTGGACCAAACTCTGGAAGCGCAGCGGGCCCAGTAGGTCAAGGCTGTGGAGAGGCTGCAAAAGTGGCATTAGGAGCTCGAGGGCAAGGCCAGTGACGCCGCCCTCATCGAGGAGAACCTTAAGGCGAAGGAGCAGTCCCTGGACAGGCGGGAGACGGACCTCGCCAGGCGAGAGACGAACCTCGCCTTCAGAGAAGAAATGCTCACCCGGCGAGGCGAGTTGCTGGCTGAGCATGAGCTCGAGGCGGAGAAAAAAGAAAGGGAGCTAGAGGAGCAGATCCGCCAGTTCAATGCGGCGCAGGCGGCTCCGGGTCCCCAGGCGGTGGAGGCCAGCAGTAAGGCCCTTGAAGATCTCCAAGCAGAGCACCGCGCCAGGGTCCAACGCATTGCCGCGTGGGCCGGTGAGGCAAGCACGACACTGGTGCCGCTAGGGATGAGCCCCATCCCAGTGTCGGAGCTGCCAGCGTCAATCTCCAATGCGCTCCCGGTGCTGGACTCCGCTGCCGATCGCCTCCACCACCTGGATCAGATCCTCGGCGCCCGCTTGGAGGCAGAGGGCAGCAAGCTCTGCCGGGTGGTGGTTGAATATGTCCTGACGTGCTTCTGGAGTCACAACCCTGCCATATCATTGGCGCCGGTGATCGCTGGTCCGGTAGCTGCCATGGAAGACGTCGCCCGAGAGAGCATACAAGACATCGTGGAGCTGGTGGCCGAGCGCTTCCAGCGTGATCCTGCTGACGACGAGTAGCCGAATCTACAGAGACAAAACAAGGGTTCCGCTGGGAAGTGGTTGTAATCACTTTTGGTCTTGTAACATACTTTAAGAACCGTTTAATCAAGTAAAACTGGAACTTATCTTGTATGTTATTTGTCCTTGTTGTGTGTAGCGTTATCAACTTCTCCCTGGTACTTAGGGATGGCAGTTGGACCCGTGGGTATGGATACCCGCGGGTTTCATACCTGGTGGATATGGATATGGGTTGAAAAACTCATCCGCGGGTCCTATCGGGTCGGATACCCGAAATATATCGGTTGGGTATGGGTAAAATACTTTACCCGCGGGTATCCAGTGGATATCCAAGATATCAATATACCTCTTTAAATGTGCTACATCCACTAAAAATTAAGGACCATAATAGAATGGAGCCAAAAAAATACACAGCAATCCTGGTTTTGTTGCATGCTGGTTGCTGCTACTTCACCATGGACACAGGCATGACCACGGGCTGTTGTTGCTAGCGGCAGGCTGCTGCTACTATACACCATGTCACGGGCTGCTGGAGCCGGTTGCTGCATGATGTTTTTATTTATCAATTTATCATGGCGCATGTGTTGTTGATTAATGAATATTAATTTGTGTTGTGTTAACAGTCAACTGTAATGTACTAGAGACCAATGAGACATTAACGATGTTATGACTGTCAACTGTCATAAACTCATTAAGCTTTTATTCTCTGTACTCGAATTTAAATCTATTGGATGTGATAATTATGAGTTGAGATATTGTATCGATGTGTAGCCAAATATAGTCATTCTCGTGTTGTACTGGTGCTTAGATGGAAACTAAAATATTTTATGCATTTGTTATAACACTAACTGAATGTTATTTAGTCTACAATAACATATCCATTGGATACTCGATACCCGGTGGATACAGGTACGGGTACAGTTTCTCGCACGATTGGCTTGGTGGGTATGGATATTTGTAGAAGTCTCGGGTACAATTTCGGGTCAGGTATTATTATACCCGAACAAAATCTGACCCGCTGCCATTCCTACTGGTACTTGTACTTGGCCCCCCTAGGAGGTAGGCTCGACGTGTCGAGGCTGGATACCAGTATACCAAAAAGAGAAAATTGGTTGCCTGGTCCCTAGGAGGTAGTCTCTACGGCGTGAGACTACCTACCTCTGGACTAGGAGCTAAACCTGCACACAGCTTCGGCTTTGAAGTGTTAGGAGCACACCCATAGGACCCATCATCTGGTATCTGTCATCCTTTGATTCATGCAATAGGACCTGCAGGATTTAGCCTGGGAAGCCAAGTCGTATGCCCGGACCTACAGGACCATAGCTCCAAATACTAGGGTACCCGTTGCAGAGTGGTGGAGCATGCAGGCTTAGGGTACGGAACCAGGCTAAGCGGCTACACAGCTCTGGACCACTCTAGGAAACGAGCGCCCATTCTCTAGAACTGGTCCGCAGGTTGCCAGACCCCCTGCAGCATTGGAGGGGTCCTGAACTACAAGCCTGGCTACTCAATTCGGATGTCATCATACCAGCAAGGGCGGGAAACTGTATGGGTGGGTTAGATAAAAAAATAATGCTTGAAAACTGTAGTGAAATAAAACCATCACAAAAGCACATCTGGGGGGTAAATCTCTTCCTTATAACTTGATATACATGGGTGCAGACCAACAGGCCAGGCTTACGAGGGCAGACCTCATCGGATTGACGTACACATATGCACAACCCAGTTACAAAGGAAGAAAACTCAACCCCCCAGTTTTGCTTCTATGGATAGAACTTATAGAGATGCTCTATATTCTAGGGATTGGGAAGAGGTACTCCTTCTGTTGTGGCAAGACGGACACACCCAGGTCGGCATATTTCCATCACCTTGAAGGGTCCTTCCCAACTGGGGAGAGTTTATGGAGCCCTTCTCGGTTTAGTACTCGCCTTAGGACTAGGTCCCCGACCCTGAGCTCCCTACTATGCACAAACCGTTGGTGGTAGCGCCTGAGCGCTTGGTTTTACCGTGCATTTTGGATCGCTGCTTGCCATCTGTGTTCGTCGATGAAGTCCACGTCCTCACGCCGTAGCTGTTCTTGCATAGACTCATCAAAAGACTGGACCCATGGGGAGCCCATAATGATTTTCGGGGGAAGACAGGCTTCGACCCCGTAGACCAGGAAGAACGGGGTCTCCCCGGTAGCTCGGCTAGGTGTGGTCCGGTTCCCCCACAGTACGGACGGAAGCTCGTTGACCCAATTTGCACCATGCTTTTTTCAAGCAGTCATAGGTGCGTGTCTTGAGTCCCCTGAGGATTTCTGTGTTTGCCCTCTCAGCTTGGCCGTTGCTCCTGGGATGAGCCACAGACGCAAAGCAGAGCTGGGTGCCGATGCCCTCGCAATACTCCTGGAAGAGCCGACTTGTAAACTGAGTCCCGTTGTCCATAATGATACAGCCTGGGACCCCAAATCTACAGACAATTGACTTGAGGAAAGCAATAGCAGCACCCTGGGTGATACTGACCATAGGGTTGGCCTCCATCCACTTTGTGAACTTGTCAATTGTGACGAAGAGGAAACTGTACCCGCCGATAGCCCTGGGGAATGGTCCTAGGATATCCACCCCCCATACAACAAATGGCTAGGAGGGTGGAATCATTTGCAGAGCTTGAGCTGGTGTGTGTATCTGTTTTGCATGGAACTGACATGCTTTGCAGGACTTTACCAACTTAGTTGCATCCTGGAGAGCGGTTGGCCAGTAGAAGCCGTGCTAGAAGGCCTTACCGACCAGTGTGCGGGATGACGAATGACTTCTGCACTCACCTCCATGGATCTCCATGAGCAACTCATGGCCCTCCTTCTGGGTGATGCACCACATGAGAATGCTGTTGGCGCCATGGCGGTAGAGATCCCCTTCTACCACCGCGTATCGTTTAGCCAACCGCACTATGCGCTCTGCGGACACATGATCTTCAGGAAGGATATTTTCTTTCAGGTAGTCCCAGATCTCGGAGGTCCATGCATCAGGACCACTCTAAGATACTGGATGTGGTGCTAAGAGGTTGGTTGGACCCCTTGTAGCACACACAATCCTTGGTGGGTTCTGCAGATGTAACGCCACTGGGACCGCTAGCTTTGAGGTGCTAGTCTCGCCCCCTTCACCCGGTTCGGCAGGCTAGGCGGTAGGTCTCAGCAGCCATCTTTCAAAGATCCCCTTGGGCACGGGTGCCCAAGTTGATGCCCTCATGGAGAGTTCATCCGCCGCTGAGTTGTTGGCCCGAGGAACATGTTGCAGTTCCAGGGCAATGAAGTCCTTTTCTAGCTTCCTTACGTGGAGGAGGTAAGCCGCAAGCCTGGGTTCGTTGCAGCTACATTCTCCGTGGACCTGCTTGATGACATCTGGGAGTCACCCTTCACGAGGAGCTGTCGGATCCCTAGGGATAGGGCCGCAGACAAGCCGAAGATTAGTGCTTCGTACCCTGCCATGTTGTTGGTGGCCTTGAATTCAAGGTGCACCATGTACTTCACTTGATCTCCGCTTGGGTCAACAAGGACCACTCCAATGCCGCCACCCTGCTGGCAGGCGGATCCATCGAAGAAGAGCGTCCAGTGGGGCTCGATGAAGACCGTAGCCCTGGGCTCCGCAGGTGTGGGGTCCGAATCGGGATCCGGACCCCTAGGAGCGCTCGGGGGAGGGGTCCACTCCACGATGAAGTCAGCCAGGACTTGGCTCTTGACAGCGTGGCGAGGCTGGAAGTCCAGTTGAAACTCAGCAAGCTCTGCTGCCCACTTGGCGATGTTGCCTGTGGCGTTAGAGTTGTGGAGGATGGCCCTTAACGGGAAGGAGGTCACCACCATGACCCTGTGTCCCTGAAAATAGTGGCGCAACTTCCTGGACGCAACAAGCACAGCATAGATAAGCTTGTGCGTCTCAAGGTACCTGGCCTTTTCTTCACGGAGGACCTCGCTGACGTAGTAGACCAGCTTTTGGATGGTCCGGACCCCTGTCGTTGGTCCCGAGCCCTCAAGCTCCGTGGTGGTCGGACCACCACCTTCTCCTAGGGGAACTTTCTGACTCCCCTGGGGTTGTTGTGCCATCCTTTCGACGACTAGCACCATGCTCACCGCCTCTATAGCCGCTGCAATGTACAAGTACAGCGGCTCCCCTGGCTCTGGATCTACCAGTATTGGTAGGGACACAAGGTGCTGCTTCAACTCTTGGAAGGCTCGCTCTGCCTCCTGGGTCCAAGAGAATGGGCCGGACTTCCGTAAGAGCTTGAAGAAGGGCAGCGCCCTCTCAGCCAGCCTTGAGATGAAGCGGCTAAGGGCGGCTAGTGACCCCATAAGCTTCTGGACGTCCTTGATCTGGGCCGGAGGCCTCATTGCCTCAATTGCCTTGATCTTCTCCAGGTTTGCTTCAATGCCCCGGTGCGAAACCAGGAAGTTGCCTAGTTGCCATTTATCTAACTAGTTTACGTCCATCACAAACCACATGGACTAACTAGTTATAGGAAATCTTGGCAAACTAATTAGTTTGCAATTAGTTATAGGAAATCTTGGCAAACTTAATTCCCCGATTGAATTTCTTTGTTGGTTTGTGTTGAACCTTATGCACCAGAGATAAAAGACATCTTGGCAAACTAATTAGTCCATGTGGTTTGTGATGGGCGTCAACCACCAAAATCGATTATAGGAAATGATTAAGCACATTTCCCTTTGAATCTCCCCCTTTTTGGTGATTGATGCCAACACAAACCAAAGTAAATATAGAGTGTAAAACTATAACTAGTTTGCAATTGTGATTGATGTGCATACGTTACTTAGATTTAAACCAATTTAAAGACTTTACACATAGAATGGATGTGATTGCTTTCTTCTATTTAGCATTTTGGACCATATTTGCACCACTTGCTTGTTTTGCAAATCCTTTGGAAAAGTCTTTTAAAAATTCTTTTGCAAATAGCCAAAGGTATAAGAATATGATTTCAAGAAGCATTTTTCAGATCTGAAATTTCTCCCCTGTTTCAAATGCTTTTCATTTGACTAAATAAAATCTCTCCCTGAAGAAATTCTCCCCTTAGTTTTCAAGAGGGTTTTTGAAATGATTTTCCCTTTTTGAAATATATACCAAAATGAAATTATACCAATTGAAATTTTTATACTAATTGAAAATTTGAAATCAAATGATATACCAATTGAGGATTTGAGACTAACTGAAACACCAATTGAAATCTAAAATATCAATTGAAATAATTTCTTCCTTTGAAAATTTTAAGTTGGTGGTGCGGTCCTTTTGCTTTAGGCTTAATACTTTTTCCCCCTTTGGCATTAATCGCCAAAAATGGAGAACTTGAGAGCCCTTTAAATTCTCCCCCGTTGGTAATAGAAATATGAGTGAAGGGTTATACTAATTGAGAGTTTCCTGAGTAACGACAAAGAATGAATGATACCGTCAGAGTTGGAGTGGAAGCCTTGTATTTGCCGAATACTCCATTTCCCTTTCAATGTAAGACTAAGCATAGAAATGCACTTGAAAGCACATTAGTCTTAACCTTGGCACAAGAAGAATAAGAAATATGCATTTGTACCAAATGAAAGAGACATGATCAAAGGTATATACGTGAGCTATGTGTGCAATGTTTCAATCAAAGTTCCGAGAATCAAGTATATTTAGCTCATTCCTAAGTTTGCTAAAAGTCTTTTCAGCTAGTGGCTTAGTAAATATATCGGCTAATTGGTTGTGGGTGCTAACATAAGCAATTTCGGTATCCCCCTTTTGTTGGTGATCTCTCAAAAAGTGATACCGGATGTCTATGTGCTTAGTGCGGCTGTGTTCAACGGGATTATCCACCATGTAGATTGCACTCTCATTATCGCATAGGAGAGGGAGTTTGCTTAATTTGTAGCCATAGTCCCTAAGGGTTTGCCTCATCCAAAGTAACTGTGCACAACAATGGCCTGCAACAATATACTCGACTTCGTCGGTGTAAAGAGCTGCTGAGTTTTGTTTCTTTGAAGCCCAAGACACCAGGGATCTTCCCAGAAACTGACAAGTCCCTGATGTGCTCTTCCTGTCAATTTTACATCCAGCATAATCAGCATCGGAATACCCAATTAAATCAAATGTAGATCCCCTGGGGTACCAAAGCCCAAACTTAGGAGTGTAAACTAAGTATCTCATGATTCTTTTCATGGCCCTAAGGTGAACTTCCTTAGGATTTGACACGAACCTTGCACACATGCATACAGAAAGCATAATATCCGGTCGTGAAGCACATAAATAGAGTAGAGAACCTATCATCGACCGGTATACCTTTTGATCTACAGACTTACCTCCCATGTCGAGGTCGAGATGCCCATTTGTTGCCATGGGTGTCTTGATGGGTTTGCCATTCTTCATTCCAAACTTCTTGAGTATATCTTGAATGTACTTAGTTTGGCTGATGAAGGTGCCCTCTTGGAGTTGCTTGATTTGAAATCCAAGGAAATACTTCAACTCCCCCATCATTGACATCTCGAATTTCTGTATCATAATCCTACTAAACTCTTCACAAGATGACTTGTTAGTAGACCCAAATATAATATCATCAACATAAATTTGGCATATAAACAAGTCTTTAGCAATAGTTTTAGTGAAGAGAGTAGGGTCAGCTTTTCCAACTTTGAAGCCATTAGTGATAAGAAAGTCTCCTAGGCATTCATGCCATGCTCTTGGGGCTTGCTTGAGCCCATAAAGCGCCTTTGAGAGCTTATAAACATGAGAATGGTACTCACTATCTTCAAACCGGGAGGTTGCTCAACATATACCTCTTTCTTGATAGGGCCATTAAGGAAGGCACTCTTCATGTCCATTTGATATAACTTAAAGCCATGGTAAGTAGCATAGGCAAGTAATATGCGAATTGATTCAAGCTTAGCTACGGGTGCATAGGTTTCATCAAAATCCAAACCTTCGACTTGTGAATAACCTTTGGCAACAAGTCAGGCTTTGTTTCTAGTCACCACACCATGCTCATCTTGTTTGTTGCGGAATACCCAATTGGTACCTACAACATTTTGGTTAGGACGTGGAACTAAATGCCATACCTCATTTCTCATGAAGTTGTTGAGCTCCTCTTGCATTGCCACCACCCAATCTGAATCTCTTAGTGCATCCTCTACCCTGTATGGCTCAATGGAGGACACAAAAGAGTAATGTTCACAAAAATGAGCAACTCGAGATCTAGTGGTTACCCCTTGTGGATGTCACCAAGTATTGAGTTGATGGGGTGATCTCTTTGAATTGCTTGATGGACTCTTGGGTGTGGCGGTCTTTGATCCCGAATCTCTTGATCATCTTCCTTCTCATCATTATCTTCATCTCCCCCTTGATCAATGTCCTCCTCTTGAGATGGCTCATTGTCTTGGTCTTCATCCTCTTCTTCTTGAGTCTCATCCTCATCTTGATTTGGTGGAGATGCTTGTATGGAAGATGATGGTTGATTTTGTGCTTGTGGAGACTCTTAGGATTCTTTTGGACACACATCCCTGATGGACATGTTCCTTAGCGCGACACATGGAACCTCTTCATCATCTAATTCATCAAGATCAACTTGCTCCACTTGGGAGCCATTAGTCTCATCAAACACAATGTCACAAGAAACTTCTACTAATCTAGTGGACTTATTGAAGACTCTATATGCCCTTGTGTTTGAGTCATAACCAAGTAAAAAGCCTTCTACTGCTTTAGGAGAAAATTTAGAGTTTCTACCTCTTTTAATAAGAATAAAGCATTTGCTTCCAAAAACTCTAAAGTAAAAACATTGTGCTTTTTACCAGTGAGGAGTTCATATGATGTTTTCTTGAGGATTCGGTGAAGATATAACCGGTTGATGGAGTAGCAGGCGGTGTTAATCGCCTCCACCCAAAACCGGTCCGGTGTCTTGTACTCATCAAGCATGGTTCTTGCCATATCCAATAGAGTTCTATTCTTCCTCTCCACTACACCATTTTGTTGAGGTGTGTAGGGAGAAGAGAACTCATGCTTGATGCCCTCTTCCTCAAGAAATCCTTCAATTTGTGAATTCTTGAACTTCGTTCCATTGTCGCTTCTAATCTTTTTTTATTCTCAATCCGAACTCATTTTGAGCTCGTCTCAAGAATCTCTTTAGGGTCTCTTGGGTTTGAGATTTTTCCTGCAAAAAGAATACCCAAGTGAAGCGAGAATAGTCATCCACAATTACAAGACAATACTTACTCCCGTCGATGCTTATGTAAGCGATCGGGACGAATAGGTCCATGTGGAGTAGCTCAAGCGGCCTGTCGGTTGTCATGATGTTTTTGTGTGGATGATAAACTCCAACCTGCTTTCCTGCTTGACATGCACTACAAATCCTGTCTTTCTCAAAATGAACATTGGTTAGTCCTAAAATGTGTTCTCCCTTTAGAAGTTTGTAAAGATTCTTCATCCCAACATGGGCAAGTCGGCGATGCCTGAGCCAGCCCATATTAGTCTTAGCAATTAAGCAAGCGTCTAGTTTAGCCTTGTTGTCATTAAAATCAACTAAATATAGCTGACCATCTAACACTCCCTTAAATGCTATTGAATCATCGTTTCTTCTAAAGACAGTAACATCAATATCAGTAAAAAGACAGTTGTAGCCCATTTTACATAATTGAGAAACAGAAAGCAAATTGTAATCTAATGAATCTACAAGAAAAAACATTAGAAATGGAATGGTCAGGAGATATAGCAATTTTACCCAAACCTTTGACCAAACCTTGATTCCCATCCCCGAATGTAATAGCTCTTTGGGGATCATCATTTTTCTCATATGAGGAGAACATCATTTTCTCCCCTGTCATGTGGTTTGTGCACCCGCTATCGATTATCCAACTTGATCCACCGGATGCATAAACCTACTAAACAAATTTAGGCCTTGTTCTTAGGTACCCAAATGGTCTTAGGTCCTTCGACATTAGAAACAAGCACCTTGGGTACCCAAAGACAAGTCTTTGGACTCTTGTGTTTGCCCCTAACATATTTGGCAACTACTTTGCCTGATTTGTTAGTGAGCACATAAGATGCATCAAAAGTCTTAAATGAAATATTATGCTCATTTGATGCATCAACAATTTTCTTCTTAGGCATTTTGATATGATTGGAATGCCTAGAGCTAGAAGCCTCATTTTTATACATAAAAGCATGGTGAGAAACATTATGAGGTTTTCTAGCATGAATCTTTCTAATCTTAAGCTTAGGATAGTTTTCAGGGTATAAAATGTAACCTTCTCTATCCTGAACCATGGGAGCCTTACCCTTAACAAAATTAGATAGTTTCTTAGGGGCATTAAGTTTGGTGTTGCTTTGACTCCCTTGTTGGAAGCCAATACCATCCTTAATGCCCGGGCGTCTCCCATTATAAAGAATACTTCGAGCAAATTTAATTTTTTCATTTTCTAATTCACGCTCGACAATTTTAGCATTTAATGTAGCTATGTGATCATTTTGTTTTTAATCATGGCAAGGTGATCATCAATAGCTTCAACATTAATATCTCTACATCTAGTGCAAATAGAGACATGCTTAATAGTAGATGTAGGTGGTTTGCAAACATTCAATTCTTCTATCTTAGCATTTAAATTAGCATTCTCATCTCTAAGACAGGAGATCGGATCATTGTAAATGCTAAGCTCCTTATATAAGTTTTCACATTTTTCTACTTCTAAAGCATAAGCATTCTTCAACTTAACAATTTTTTTATTTTCTTTAACAAGCAAGTCTTCTTGGCATTCCAAGAGATCATTCTTCTCATTAATGGTTTCTATTAATTCATTTAATTTTTTCTTTTGGTCCATGGTAAGGTTGGCAAAGAGAGAAATTAAATCATTATTTTCATCACTAGAGCTACCCTCATCATCAGATGTAGTGTATTTGGGGGTATCTCTAGAATGTACCTTCTTCTTTTTGCCGTCCTTAGCCATGGGACACTTGTGGCCGACGTTGGGAAGAGGAGGCCTTTGTTGATGGCGATGTTGGCGACATCCTCGTCGTCGGAGGAGTCGGTGGAGCTCTCATCGGAGTCCCATTCCCGCCCCATGTACGCCTCGGCACCCTTCTTCTTGTAGTATTTCTTCTTCATCATCTTCTTCCCTTTCTTGTCGTCATCCCTGTCACTGTCACTTGTATATGGACATTTTGCAATAAAGTGACTGGACTTACCACATCTATAGCACACCCTTTTGGAACGGGGTTTGTAGTCCTTCCCCTTCCTTTGTTTGAGGATTTGTCGAAAGCTCTTAATGATAAGAGTCATCTCCTCGTTGTCAAGCTTGGAGGCGTTGATTGGAAGTCTACTTGGTGTAGACTCGTCTTTCTTTTCTTCCGTTGCTTTGAATGCAATGGGTTGCACCGCGGGTGTGGAGGTGGCACCTTGCTCCAAGTTAACAATATGTTTGGAGTCTTTGATCATTAGTTCAAAGCTCACAAACTTGCCAATCACTTCCTCGGGAGACATCTGTTTATATCTAGGTTCCCCACGAATTAATTGTACTTGAGTAGGATTACGAAAAATAAGGGATCTTAGAATAACCTTGACCATTTCATGGTCATCCCATTTGGTGCTCCTGAGGTTGCGCACTTGATTGACCATCATCTTGAGCCGATTGTACATCACTTGCGGCTCTTCTCCTTTGTTGAGAACGAATCGACTGAGCTCTCCCTTGATCGTCTCGTGTTTGGTGATCTTGGTCACCTCGCCCCCTTCGTGTGCCATTTTGAGGATGTCCCAAATATCTTTGGCATTTTTAACCCTTGCACCTTATTATACTCCTCTCGACACAAGGAGGCGAGGAGTATAGAAGTTTCTTGGGAATTAAAATGCCTAATTTGGGCGGCCTCGTCCGAGTCATAGTCCTCTTTGCCCACCTGTGGTGCCTGCGCTCCAAACTCAACAATATCCCATATGCTTTCGTGGAGTGAGGTTAGATGGTGCCTCATTTTATCACTCCACATACAATAATCTTCACCGTCAAAATATGGTGGTTTGCCTAGGGGTACCGAAAGTAGAGGAGCGCGTTTAGGATGCAAGGATAGCGAAGAGGCATCTTACTATACTTCTTACGCTCGTGGCGCTTGGAAGTTGTAGACTCGGCACTGGATGTGGAAGGTGATGAAGAGTCGGTCTCATAGTAGACCACCTTCTTCATTTTCTTTTTCTTCTTGTCACCCTTCCTTAGTGACTTGATGGAGGAAGAGGATTCCTCCTTGTATTTGTCGCCGGACTCCCTTGATAGAGTCCTTCCCGAGCCCATGGCATTGTCGCCTGTGACAATCTCCCTCTTGGTGTGATCTCTAGACATCACTTTGAGTATGTTAGACTCTTAATGAAGCACTGGCTCCGATACCAATTGAAAGTCGCCTAGAGGGGGGTGAATAGGCGAAACCTAGAATTTATAAACTTATACTTGGACTAAGGCTGGGGTTGAAAGAGAAATGTGCCCTTGGGCCATTTCTAAGTATTTTGGTGATCAAGTGCCAACACAAATGGTTTAAGTGTGAAACTATGCCAAATAGTGGATGAAGTGAAAATCAACACAAAGGTATGATTCTAGACTTAGTACATTGGTTTTTGTGTACTAACATATTTGTCTAAGTGCTAGAATCAGAGAAAATACAATTGGAAAAGACTTGGCTCTACCAGCCAAGACTCTGCTCAGTCTGGGTACACCAAACTGTCCGGTGGTGCACCGGACAGTGTCCGGTGCGCCAGGCTGGCGTCTGGTCAACTGGCTGCTCTCGGGTCTCGATGGTGGCGTACGACTATAAATCACCGGACTGTCCGATGAGTCGGCTGCGGCGAAGCCGCCGCTCTCGGGAATCAAGTCAATAACGTACGGCTATAATTCACCGGACTGTCCGGTGGTGCACCGGACTGTCCGGTGAGCCAACGGTTGGCCGGGCCAACGGTCGGCCGCGCAATCCACGCGTGACGCGTGGCCGTGCCAACGGTCAGATGGGGGCACCGGACTGTTCGGTGTGCACCGGACAGTGTCCGGTGCGCCAACGGCTCCAAATCTCCAACGGTCGGCTGCGTCAAAATAGGAAAGAAATCAGCACCGGACAGTGTCCGGTGGTGCACCGGACTGTCCGGTGCACCAACCGACAGAAGGAAAGAATTCCCTTCCTAGATTGCTCTCAACGGCTCCTAGCTGCCTTGGGGCTATAAAAGGGACCCCTAGGCGCATGGAGGAGCACACCAAGCATACTTTGAGCATTCTTGATCATTCACACTCCGTCTTTGCGCACTCGTTTGACATTCTTAGTGATTTGAGCTCCGTTCTAGTGAGAACCTTGTGATATTCATTTGAGCTCGAGTCTTGGCCGTGTGTGTGCGTATTGCTGTGGATTTGTGTGTGTTGCTTCCCTCCCTTACTCTAGTGCTTTCACTTTGATTCTTATTGTAAGGGCGAGAGACTCCAAGTTGTGGAGATTCCTCGCAAACGGGAAAGAGTAAAGAAAAGAAGAACACCGTGGTATTCAAGTTGATCATTGGATCACTTGAGAGGAGTTGAGTGCAACTCTCGTCCATTGGGACGCCACAACGTGGAGTAGGCAGGTGTTGTACTTGGACGAACCACGGGATAAATCCTCGTGTCTCTTGTGCTTGTTCTCACTGTGTCGATTGTGCTTCACAAGAGCTCTCCTTAGCCACTTGACTTCATTGTGCTAACTCCTAATCAAGTTTTGTGGCTTTAAGTTTCAAGTTTTTACAGGATCACCTATTCACCCCCCTCTAGGTGCTCTCAATTGGTATCAGAGCCGTTCTCTTCAAGAAAGGGACTAATCGCCCGAAGGGATGGATCCTAAGGGAAAGGCGATGGTGATCAACGACAAATAGAAGGAGTCCTTCATCAATGAGCCAAAAGATGACAAGCCCACTGACTCGGGCTCAAGTCATAAGAAGAAGGACGGGAAGAAGAAGAGGCGCATCAAGAAGATCGTCTACTACGACGACAGCGACGAGTCTTCTTCTTCCCAAAAGGACGACGACGACAACGACTACGAGAAAAAGAAGACTGTTAATTCGAACTTTTCCTTTGATTATTCTCGTATTCCGCAAAGTTCCAATGCTCATTTGCTTTCCATTCCCCTTGGTAAACCTCGTCACTTTGATGGAGAGGACTACGGATTTTGGAGTCACAAAATGCGTAGCCACTTGTTCTCTCTCCATCCAAGTATATGGGAGATAGTAGAAAATGGAATTCAATTTGATAGTACGGATAGTCCCATGTTCATCAATGAACAAATTCACAAAAATGCACAAGCTACTACTGTTCTTTTAGCGTCATTGTGCAGGGATGAATACCATAAGGTGAGCGGCTTGGATAACGCCAAGCAAATTTGGGACACCCTCAAGATCTCGCATGAGGGGAACGACGTCACCATGCTCACCAAGATAGAGTTAGTGGAAGGCGAACTAGGAAGGTTCGCGATGATCAGGGGGGAGGAGCCAACCCAAACGTACAATAGGCTCAAGACCCTCGTCAACAAAATAAGGAGCTATGGAAGCACGCGATGGACGGACCACGACGTTGTCCGACTTATGCTAAGGTCCTTCACCGTCCTTGATCCTCATCTTGTTAACTCTATTCGTGAGAATCCTAGGTACACCAAGATGACGCCTGAAGAAATACCTGGGAAGTTTGTGAGCGGGCGAATGATGATCAAGGAGGTGAGATATGTTGATGAGGCGCTAAATGGCCCAATCCATGAGCCTCAAGCCATTGCTCTCAAGGCAATAAGTAGCATGGAGGCGCTACCTAGCAAGGTGGCGCAAATTGAGGCGGCCGGGCTAAACGAGGATGAAATGGCCCTCATCATCAAGCGCTTCAAGACGGTGCTCAAAGGTCGCAAGGAGCATCCCAACAAGAGCAAGACGAAGGGAAAGCGCTCCTGCTTCAAGTGTGGTAAGGTTGGTCACTTTATTGCTAACTGTCCCGATAATGATAGTGACCAGGGACAAGAGAAAAGCGGGAAGAAAGAAAAGAAGAAGGCGTACAAGAAGGCTAAGGGCGAGGCACACCTTGGAAAAGAGTGGGACTCGGATTGTTCTTCGTCCAATTCCGACGACGAGGGGCTCGCCGCCACCGCCTTCGACAAATCATCGCTCTTCCCCAACGAGCGCCACACTTGCCTCATGGCAAAAGAGAAGAAGGTAAACACTCGTAATACTATTACTTACGCTTCTTCAAGTGATGATGAATCTAGTGATGATGAAGTAGACTATGCTAGTTTATTCAAAGGTTTAGATAGAACTAAAATTGATAAAATCAATGAATTAATTGATGCCTTGAATGAGAAAAACAGATTGTTAGAAAAGCAAGAGGATCTTTTATATGAAGAACATGATAAACTTGTAGATGTTCAAAAATCTCTTGCTTTAGAAGTTAAAAGAAATGAAATGCTTTAATGTGAATTATCTACGTGCCATGAATCTATTTCTAGCTTAAGGAGTATCAATGATGACTTGAAGGCTAAGTTAGAAATAGCTAATAAATCAACATCTTGTGTAGAACATGTTGTAATTTGCAATAGGTGTAAAGATTTTAATGTTGATGCGTGTAGTGAACACCTAGTTTCCATTTCTAAATTAAATGATGAAGTGGCTAGTCTTAATGCTCAACTTAAGACTAGCAAAAATAAATTTGATAAACTAAAATTTGCAAGGGATGCCTACACTATTGGTAGACACCCCTCAATTAAGGATGGGCTTGGCTTTAAGAGGGAAGCCAAGAACTTAACAAGTCATAAGGCTCCCATCCCCGCTAAGGAGAAAGGGAAGGCTCCTATGACTAGTAGCAATCAAAAGAATCATGCCTTCATTTATAGCGATAGGAAATTCTCTAGAAATGCTTGTAGGAATTATTCTTATGATTCACATGCTATGACTGCTTCTAGTTCTTCTATGCATGGTAGAAATATGGCTATGAAATACTCTAGAAATGTTCATTATGATAGGAGTTATAATGCTTTTGACTCACATGCCATGACTGCTTCAAGTTCTAATGGTAGGCCTAGGAGAAACTCTGTGTCTCATGCACCTAAGAATGTGTGTAATGGATCTACCACTGTATTTCTTGCATGCAATACTAAATTTGTTCTTTCATGCAAAAATAAAAAGGTGATTGCTAAAAAGGTGGGGGTCAAATGCAAGGGAGACAAAACTTGCATTTGGGTCCCAAAGATGATTATAACTAACCTTGTAGGACCCAACAAGAGTTGGGTACCTAAAACCCAAGCCTAATTTGCCTTGCAGGTTTATGCATCCGGGGGCTCAAGCTGGATTATCGACAGCGGATGCACAAACCACATGACGGGGGAGAAGAAGATGTTCACCTCCTACGTCAAGAACAAAGGTTCTTAAGGCTCAATCATATTTGGTGACAGGAATCAAGGCAAGGTTAAAGGACTAGGAAAAATAGCTATTTCTTCCGAGCATTCCATCTCTAATGTGTTTTTAGTTGAATCGCTCGGATATAACTTGTTGTCCGTTAGTCAATTATGTAATATGGGATATAATTACTTATTCACAAATGTAGATGTGTCTGTCTTTAGAAGGAGTGATGGTTCACTAGCTTTTAAGGGTGTACTAGACGACAAACTCTATTTAGTTGATTTTTTGAAAGAGGAGGCCGATCTAGATGCATGCTTAATTGCTAAGACTAGCATGGGCTGGCTATGGCATCGCCGTCTAGCACATGTGAGGATGAAGAACCTTCACAAACTTCTAAAGGGAGAACATGTTTTAGGTCTAACAAATGCAACTTTCGAAAAAGATAGACCTTGTGCAGCTTGTCAAGCAGGTAAACAGGTGGGAGGCTCTCATCATATCAAGAATGTGATGACCACGTCAAGACCTTTGGAGTTACTTCACATGGATCTCTTCGGACCCGTTGCCTACCTAAGCATAGGAGGATGTAAGTATGGTCTTGTTATAGTTGATGACTTTTCCCGCTTCACTTGGGTATTCTTTTTGTAGGATAAATCTGAAACCCAAGGGACCCTCAAGCGCTTCCTAAGAAGAGCTCAAAATGAGTTTGAGCTCAAGGTGAAGAAGATAAGGAGCGACAACGGGTCCGAGTTCAAGAACCTTCAAGTGGAGGAGTACCTTGAGGAGGAAGGAATTAAGCACGAGTTCTCCGCTCCCTACACACCACAGCAAAATGGTGTGGTAGAGAGGAAGAACAGGACGCTCATAGACATGGTGAGGACGATGCTTGGAGAATTCAAGACGCCCGAGCGGTTTTGGTCGGAAGTTGTGAACATGGCTTGCCACATCATAAATCGAGTCTACCTTCATCGCCTCCTCAAGAAGACGTCATACGAGCTTCTAACCGGTAACAAACCCAACGTTTCTTATTTTCGAGTTTTTGGGAGTAAATGCTACATTCTGGTGAAGAAAGGTAGAAATTCAAAATTTGCTCCCAAAGCTGTAGAAGGGTTTTTGTTAGGTTATGACTCAAATACAAAGGCGTATAGTGTCTTCAACAAATCATCGGGTTTGGTTGAAGTCTCTAGCAACGTTGTATTTGATGAGACTAATGGCTCTCCAAGAGAGCAAGTTGAGCTAGATGATGTAGATGAGGATAATGTTCTAACGGACGCGATTCGTACCATGGTGATTGGAGACGTGCGACCACAGGAACACAAGGAGCAAGATCAACCTTCTTCCTCAACAACGGTGCACCCCCCAACTCAAGATGATGAACAGGTACCTCAAGAGGAGGCGTGTGATCAAGGGGGAGCACAGGATGTCCAAGTTGAAGAGGAAGAAGCACCACAGGCCCCTCCAACTCAAGTTCGAGTGATGATTCAAAGGAACCATCCCGTCGACCAGATTTTGGGTGACATTAGCAAGGGAGTAACCACTCGCTCTAGATTAGCCAATTTTTGTGAGCATTACTCTTTTGTCTCTTCTATTGAGCCTTTCAGGGTAGAAGAGGCCATGCTAGATCCGGACTGGGTGTTGGCCATGCAGGAAGAGCTCAACAACTTCAAGCGAAATGAAGTTTGGACACTAGTGCCGCGTCCCAAGCAAAATGTTGTGGGAACCAAGTGGGTGTTCTGCAACAAACAGGACGAGCACGGGGTGGTGACAAGGAACAAGGCTCGACTTGTGGCAAAAGGTTATGCCCAAGTCGCAGGTTTGGACTTTGAGGAGACTTTCGCTCCTGTGGCTAGGCTAGAGTCGATTCGTATTTTGTTAGCCTATGCCGCTCACCATTCTTTCAGGTTGTACCAAATGGATGTGAAGAGCGCTTTCCTCAACGGGCCAATCAAAGAGGAGGCGTACGTGGAGCAACCCCCTGACTTTGAGGATGAACGGTACCCCGACCACGTGTGTAAGCTCTCTAAGGCGCTCTATGGACTTAAGCCAGCCCCAAGAGCATGGTATGAATGCCTTAGAGACTTTTTAATTGCTAATGCTTTCAAGGTTGGGAAAGCCGATCCAACTCTTTTCACTAAGACATGTGATGGTGACTTATTTGTGTGCCAAATTTATGTCGATGACATAATATTTGGTTCTACTAACCAAAAGTCTTGTGAAGAGTTTAGCAGGGTGATACTCAGAAATTCGAGATGTCGATGATGGGCGAGTTGAACTACTTCCTTGGGTTCCAAGTGAAGCAACTCAAGGATGGCACCTTCATCTCTCAAACGAAGTATACGCAAGACTTGCTCAAGCGGTTTGGGATGAAGGACGCCAAGCCCGCAAAGACTCCGATGGGAACCGACAGACATGTCAACCTCAACAAAGGAGGTAAGTCCGTCGATCAAAAGGCATACCGGACTATGATAGGGTCTTTACTTTATTTATGTGCTAGTAGACCGGATATTATGCTTAGCGTATGCATGTGTGCTAGATTTCAATCCGACCCAAGGGAGTGTCACCTTGTGGCCGTTAAGCGAATTCTTAGATATTTAGTCGCTACGCCTTGCTTCGGGATCTGGTATCCAAAGGGGTCTACCTTTTTGACTTGATTGGATATTCAGACTCCGATTATGCTAGATGTAAGGTCGATAGGAAGAGTACATCAGGGACGTGCCAATTCCTAGGAAGGTCCCTAGTGTCGTGGAGTTCTAAGAAACAAACTTCCGTTGTCCTATCCACCGCTGAGGCCGAGTACGTTGCTACAGGACAGTGTTGCGCGCAACTACTTTGGATGAGGCAAACCCTCAGGGACTTTGGCTACAATCTAAGCAAAGTCCCACTCCTATGTGACAATGAGAGTGCTATCCGCATGGCGGACAATCCTGTTGAACACAGCCGCACAAAGCACATAGACATCCGACATCACTTTTTGAGAGATCACCAGCAAAAGGGAGATATCGAAGTGTTTTATGTTAGCACCGAGAACCAGCTAGCCGATATCTTTACCAAGCCTTTAGATGAAAAGACCTTTTGCAGGCAGCATAGTGAGCTAAATGTCTTAGATTCGCGTAACTTGGATTGATATAGAGCATACATGTGTTTTATGTTTTTGATCATGTTCCTTTACGCACTTTATTGCTTATTTATGGTGCTCAAGTTGTGCAAGGGATCCCCCGGACCTCACAAGTCCATATGTGAACGATGCACATATTTAGGGGGAGAAATGCTACAACTTGACCCTTTGAGACTAACCGTGTGCTTGAGTTTTCTTAATTTAGTCTCAAAGGAGGATTGAAAGGGAAAAGGTGAACTTGGACCATGCAAGACTTCCACTGCACTCCGATGAGAGGGTAACTCACTCCAAGTTCATCTCCATATTCTTATTCCTTTTTACTCTTATTTGAAGATTTTGGTGAGGCAATGGGGTTTAAGGGCCAAGATTGATCCCGTTTTGGTGCTTGATGCCAAAGGGGGAGAAAATAAGGCCAAAGCAAGAAATGGATCAGCTACCACTTTAGAATTTTGAAAATAATAGAATTAGAGCTTTTGGTTTGTCAAAATACTCTTATTGTCTCTTATTGTCAAAAGTTGGTCTCTTGTGGGGAGAATGTTTGATTATGGAAAAAAGGGGGAGTTTTTGAATTCTTGATCAATTTCTCTTGGAATACCTCTGAAAGGGAATTAGGCTTACACCTAGTTCCCAAATAATTTTGGTGGTTGAATTGCCCAACACAAATATTGGACTAACTAGTTTGCTCTAGTGCATAAGTTATACAGGTGCAAAAGGTTCACATTTAGCCAATAAAAAGATCAAGTGTTGGATTCAACAAAGGAGAAACGAGGCAACCGAAGGCATCTCTGGCTGGAGGCACCGGACTGTCCGGTGCGCCCAGAGAACTCCAACTCAAACTCTTCGCCCTCGGGAATTCTCGGAAGCCGGCGCGCTATAATTCACCGGACTGTCCGATGTGCACCGGACATGTCCGGTGCTCCAAGGAAACGCGGTCTCTGGAACTAGCCAGCCTCGGGTTCGCGCGGCAGCCGCTCCGCTAAAATTCACCGGACTGTCCGGTGTGCACCGGACTGTCCGGTGTGCCAGCGGAGCAACGGCTCTCTGCGGCGCCAACGGCTCCCTGCGGTGCATTTAATGCGCGCGCAGCGCGCGCAGACGTCAGGCACGCCCATACCGGTGCACCGGACATCAAACAGTACATGTCCGGTGTGCACCGGACACCCAGGAGGGCCCAGAAGTCAGAAGCTCCAACGGTCAGAATCCAACGGCAATGGTGACGTGGCAGGGGCACCGGACTGTCCGGTGTGCACCGGACTGTCCGGTGCGCCATCGAACAGAAGCCTCCAGCCAACGGTCATGTTTGGTGGTTGGGGCTATAAATACCCCAACCACCCCACATTCATTGCCATCCAAGTTTTCCAACTCTCAACCACTTACAAGAGCTAGGCATTAAATTCTAGACACATACAAAGAGATCAAATCCTCTCCAATTCCACTCAAGCCTTTAGTGACTAGCGAGAGAGATTTGCCGTGTTCTTTTGAGCTCTTGCGCTTGGATCGCTTTCTTTCTTTCTCACTTGTTCTTGTGTTCGTCACTCAATTGTAACCAAGGCAAGAGGCACCAATTGTGTGGTGGCCCTTGCGGGGAAGTTTCGTTCCCGGTTGATTGAGAAGAAGAGAAAGCTCACTCGATCCGTGGGATCGTTTGAGAGAGGGAAGGGTTGAAAGAGACCCGGCCTTTGTGGCCTCCTCAACGGGGAGTAGGTTTGCGAGAACCGAACCTCGGTAAAACAAATCCGCGTGTCACACTCTTATTCGCTTGCGATTTGTTTTGCGCCCTCTCTCGCGGACTCGTTTATATTTCTAACGCTAACCCCGGCTTGTAGTTGTGATTATTTTTTTGTAAGTTTCAGTTTCGCCCTATTCACCCCCCCCCCCTCTAGGCGACTATCAATTGGTATCAGAGCCCGGTTCTTCATTAGAGCCTAACCGCTCGAAGTGATGTCGGGAGATCACACCAAGAGGGAGATGGAGACCGGCGATAACAAGCCCACTACAAGCCAAGGGAGCACTTCATCGGAAGAGTCCCGCACCAAGAGAAGGGAAAAGAAGAAGAACTCCTCCAAGCGGAAGGAGAAAAGATCTTCCTCTTCTCACCACAAGGAGAAGAAGGAAAAATCTTCTTCTCACAAGCCGCATCGGAGTGGGGACAAGCACAAAAGGATGAGGAAGGTGGTCTACTACGAGACCGACACTTCATCGACATCCACCTCCGGCTCCGACGCGGCGTCCGTCACTTCTAAACGCCAAGAGCGTAAGAAGTATAGTAAGATTCCCCTACGCTACCCTCGCACTCCTAAACATACACCTTTACTTTCCGTCCCATTAGGCAAACCACCAACTTTTAATGGTGAAGATTATGCTATGTGGAGCAATTTAATGCGATTTCATCTAACCTCTCTCCACAAAAGTATATGGGATGTTGTTGAGTATGGTGTACAGGTACCATCCGTAGGGGATGAGGACTACGACACGGACGAAGTAGCCCAAATCGAGCACTTCAACTCCCAAGCCGCAACCATTCTCCTTGCCTCTCTAAGCAAGGAGGAATACAACAAAGTGCAAGGATTGAAGAACGCAAAGGAGATTTGGGACCTACTCAAGACAGCGCACGAGGGTGATGAACTCACAAAGATCACCAAACGGGAAACGATCGAGGGGGAGCTCGGTCGCTTCCGTCTTCGCCAAGGGGAGGAGCCACAAGACATGTACAACCGGCTCAAGACCTTGGTGAACCAAGTGCGCAACCTCGGGAGCGCAAAATGGGATGACCACGAAGTGGTTAAGGTTATTCTAAGAGCCCTTATTTTCCTTAACCCCACACAAGTTCAATTAATTCGTGGCAATCCTAGATATCCACTAATGACCCCCGAGGAAGTTATCGGGAATTTTGTGAGTTTTGAATGCATGATTAAGGGCTCCAAGAAGATCAACGAGCTTGACGAGCCTTCCACATCCGAGGCGCAACCGGTGGCCTTCAAGGCAACGGAGGAGAAGAAGGAGGAGTCTACACCAAGTAGACAACCAATTGACGCCTCCAAGCTCGACAACGAGGAGATGGCCCTAATCATCAAGAGCTTTCGGCAAATCCTCAAGCAACGGAAGGGGAAGGATTACAAATCCCGTTCCAAGAAGGTTTGCTACAAGTGTGGTAAGCCCGGTCACTTTATTGCCAAGTGTCCTATGTCTAGTGATAGTGACAGGGGCGACGACAAGAAGGGCAAGAGGAAGGAGAAGAAGAGATACTACAAGAAGAAGGGCGGCGATGCCCATGTTTGTCGGGAGTGGGACTCCGACGAAAGCTCAAGCGACTCCTCCGACGACGAGGACGCCGCCAACATCGCCGTCACCAAGGGCCTTCTCTTCCCCAACGTCGGCCACAAATGTCTCATGGCCAAGGACGGCAAAAAGAAGGTAAAATCAAGGTCCTCCACTAAATATGAAACATCTAGTGATGAGGATAATGATAAAAATGAGGAGGACAACTTGCGTATTCTTTTTGCTAACCTCAACATGGATCAAAAGGAAAAATTAAATGAGCTAATTAGTGCCATCCATGAAAAGGATGATCTCTTGGACTCTCAAGAGGACTTCCTAATCAAGGAAAATAAGAAACATGTTAAGGTTAAAAATGCTTATGCTCTAGCAATAGAAAAATGTGAAAAATTGTCTAGTGAGCTAAGTACTTGCCATGAGACTATAGACAACCTTAGAAATGAAAATGCTAATTTGATAGCTAAGGTTGATTCTCATATTTGCAATGTTTCAATTCCAAATCCTAGAAATGATAATGATGATTTGCTTGCTAGGATTGAAGAATTGAATATTTCTCTTGCTAGTCTTAGAAATGAGAATGAGAAATTAATTGCTAAGGCTAAAGATTTTTATGTTTGCAATGCTACTATTTCCGACCTTAGAACTAAAAATGGTATGTTGCATGCTAAGGTTGTTGAACTTAAATCTTGCAAACCCTCTACATCTAATGTTGAGCATGTTTCCATTTGTACTAGATGTAGAAATATTAATGTTGATGCTATTCATGATCACCTAGCCTTAATTAAAAAACAAAATAATCACATAGCACAACTTAATGCTAAGATTAGAGAGCATGACTTAGAAAATGAAAAATTTAAACTTGCTAGAAGCATGCTCTATAATGGGAGACGCCCTGGCATTAAGGACGGCATTGGCTTCCAAAAGGGAGACAATGTCAAAATTAATGCCCCTCCAAAGAACTTATCTAACTTTGTTAAGGGCAAGGCTCCCATGCCTCAGGATAACGAGGGTTACATTTTGTACCCTGCCGGCTATCCTGAGAACAAGATTAGAAAAATTCATTCTAGGAAGTCTCACTCTGGCCCTAACCATGCTTTTATGTATAAGGGTGAGACATCTAGTTCTAGGCAACCAACCCGTGCCAAGTTGCCTAGAAAGAAAATTCCTAATGCATCAAATGATCATAGCATTTCATTTAAAACTTTTGATGCATCTTATGTTTTAACTAACAAATCCGGCAAGGTAGTTGCCAAGATTGTTGGGGGCAAACACAAGGGCTCCAAGACTTGTGTTTGGGTACCCAAAGTTCTCGTTTCTAATGCCAAAGGACCCAAAACCGTTTGGGTACCTAAAACAAAGAACTAAACTTGTTTTGTAGGTTTATGCATCCGGGGGCTCAAGTTGGATACTCGATAGCGGGTGCACGAACCACATGACAGGGGAGAAAAAGATGTTCTCCTCCTATGAGAAAAACCAAGATCCCCAACGAGCTATCACATTCGGGGATGGAAATCAAGGTTTGGTCAAAGGATTGGGTAAAATTGCTATATCTCCTGACCATACTATTTCCAATGTTTTTCTTGTAGATTCCTTAGATTACAATTTGCTTTCCGTATCCCAATTATGTAAAATGGGCTACAACTGTCTATTTACTGATATTGGTGTTACTGTCTTTAGAAGAAGTGATGATTCAATAGCATTTAAGGGAGTGTTAGAGGGTCAGCTATACTTGGTTGATTTTGATAGAGCTGAACTCGACACTTGCTTGATTGCTAAGACTAACTTGGGTTGGCTCTGGCACCGCCGACTAGCCCATGTTGGAATGAAGAATCTTCACAAGCTTCTAAAGGGAGAACACATTTTAGGACTAACCAATGTTCATTTTGAGAAAGACAGGATTTGTAGCGCATGCCAAGCCGGGAAGCAAGTTGGCACCCATCATCCGCACAAAAACATCATGACTACCGACAGGCCACTGGAACTCCTACACATGGATTTATTCGGCCCGATCGCTTACATAAGCATCGGCGGTAGTAAGTATTGTCTTGTAATTGTGGATGATTATTCTCGCTTCACTTGGGTGTTCTTTTTGCAGGACAAATCTCATACCCAAGAAACTTTAAAGGGATTCTTGAGACGGGCTCAAAATGAGTTCGGCTTAAGGATCAAGAAAATTAGAAGCGACAACGGAACGGAGTTCAAGAACTCTCAAATTGAAGGCTTCCTTGAGGAGGAGGGCATCAAGCATGAGTTCTCTTCTCCCTACACTCCACAACAAAATGGTGTAGTGGAGAGGAAGAATCGAACTCTATTGGACATGGCAAGAACCATGCTTGATGAGTACAAGACACCGGATCGATTTTGGGCCGAGGCGGTCAACACCGCCTGCTACGCCATCAACCGATTATATCTTCACCGAATCCTCAAGAAGACATCATATGAACTCCTAACCGGTAAAAAGCCCAATATTTCATATTTTAGAGTTTTTGGTAGCAAATGTTTTATTCTTGTCAAAAGAGGTAGAAAATCTAAATTTGCTCCTAAAACTGTAGAAGGCTTTTTACTAGGATATGACTCAAACACAAAGGCATATAGAGTCTTTAACAAGTCCTCAGGACTTGTTGAAGTTTCTTGTGACGTTGTGTTTGATGAGACTAACGGCTCTCAAGTAGAGCAAGTTGATCTTGATGATATAGGTGAAGAACAGGCTCCATGCATAGCGCTAAGGAACATGTCCATCGGGGATGTGTGTCCTAAGGAATCCGAAGAGCCTCCAAATGCACAAGATCAACAATCCTCCTCCACGCAAGTATCTCCACCAACTCAAGTTGAGGATGAGGCTCAAGATGTTGAACAAGAAGATCAAGAAGATGAGCCACCTCAAAATGACGGCAACGATCAAGGGGGAGATGCAAATGATGAAGACAAGGAGGATGAACAATCAAGGCCGCCACACCCAAGAGTCCACCAAGCAATACAACGAGATCACCCCGTCGACACCATCCTTGGCGATATTCATAAGGGGGTAACTACTCGATCTCGTGTTGCTCATTTTTGTGAACATTACTCTTTTGTTTCCTCTATTGAGCCACACAGGGTAGAGGAAGCACTTCAAGATTCGGATTGGGTGATGGCGATGCAAGAGGAGCTCAACAATTTCACGAGGAACGAGGTATGGCACTTAGTTCCACGTCCTAACCAAAATGTTGTAGGAACCAAGTGGGTTTTCCGCAACAAGCAAGACGAGCATGGTGTGGTGACTAGGAACAAAGCTCGACTCGTGGCCAAGGGATATTCACAAGTCGAAGGTTTGGATTTTGGTGAAACCTATGCACCCGTAGCTAGGCTTGAGTCAATTCGCATATTATTGGCCTATGCTACTTACCATGGCTTCAAGCTCTATCAAATGGACGTGAAGAGTGCCTTCCTCAATGGACCGATCAAGGAGGAGGTCTATGTTGAGCAACCTCCCGGCTTTGAAGACAGTGAGTATCCTAACCATGTTTATAGGCTCTCTAAGGCGCTTTATGGGCTCAAGCAAGCCCCAAGAGCATGGTATGAATGCCTTAGAGACTTCCTTATTGCAAATGGCTTCAAAGTCGGCAAGGCCGATCCTACTTTATTCACTAAGACTCTTGACAATGATTTGTTTGTATGCCAAATTTATGTTGATGATATCATATTTGGGTCTACTAACAAATCTACATGTGAAGAATTTAGTAGGATCATGACACAAAAATTCGAGATGTCGATGATGGGGGAGTTGAAGTATTTTCTAGGATTTCAAGTCAAGCAACTCCAAGAAGGCACCTTCATTAGCAAAACGAAGTATACTCAAGACATTCTAAGCAAGTTTGGAATGAAGGATGCCAAGCCCATCAAGACACCCATGGGAACAAATGGGCATCTCGACCTCGACACGGGAGGTAAGTCCGCGGATCAAAAGGTATACCGGTCGATGATTGGTTCATTGCTTTACTTATGTGCATCTCGACCGGACATTATGCTTTCTGTTTGCATGTGTGCAAGATTCCAAGCCGACCCTAAGGAATCACACCTTACGGCCGTAAAACGAATCTTGAGATATTTAGCTTATACTCCTAAGTTTGGGCTTTGGTACCCTCGGGGATCCACTTTTGATTTGATTGGTTATTCGGATGCCGATTGGGCAGGGTGTAGGATCAATAGGAAGATCACATCGGGGACTTGCCAGTTCTTGGGAAGATCCTTGGTGTCATGGGCTTCAAAGAAGCAAAATTCGGTCGCTCTTTCTACCGCCGAAGTCGAGTACATTGCCGCAGGTCATTGTTGCGCGCAATTGCTTTGGATGAGGCAAACCCTGCGGGACTACGGTTACAAATTAACCAAAGTCCCTTTGCTATGTGACAATGAGAGTGCAATCAAAATGGCCGACAATCCCGTCGAGCATAGCCGCACTAAGCACATAGCCATTCGGTATCATTTTCTTCGGGATCACCAACAAAAGGGGGATATCGAGATTTCTTACATTAACACTAAAGATCAATTAGCCGATATCTTTACCAAGCCACTTGATGAACAATCTTTTACCCGACTTAGGCATGAGCTCAATATTCTTGATTCTAGGAATTTCTTTTGCTAAACTTGCACACATAGCACATGAATATACCTTTGATCATGTCTCTTTTGTATATGCTATGACTAATGTGTTCTCAAGTGTATTTCAAACCAAGTCATAGGTATATTGAAAGGGAATAGGAGTCTTCGACGAAGAAAAAGGCTTCCACTCCACTCTACTACTCATCCTTCGCCGTCACTCCGCATCATCTCTCCAAACTTTGGTATAATCTTCACTCATTCGTTTCATGACCAAAGGGGGAGAAAGTACTTCATTGGGCTCTAATGATTCCGTTTTTGGCGATTCATGCCAAAGGGGGAGAAAATATGAGCCCAAAGCAAAAGGACCGCACCACCACCTAATTTTATAAATTTGATGATTTTAAATTGGTAAAATTTCAAAATTGGTATCTCTTTATGTTCTAAAAGGGGAGCAACTAGTATTTTCAAAATTGATGTCTTAAAACCCTCTTGAACACTAAGAGGAGACCTTATTTGAGGGGGAGTTTTGTTTAGTCAAAGGAAAAGCATTAGAACAAGGGAAGAAAATCTCAAATCTTGAAAATGCTTTGAAAATCTTATTCATCTACCTTTGACTATCTTGCAAAATGACTTTGAAAAGAATTTACAAAAGAGTTTGCAAAAACAAAACTTATGGTGCAAATGTGGTCCAATATGTCAAAAATAAAGAAAACAATCCATGCGCATCATATAAGTATATATTGGCTCAATTCCAAGCAACCTTTGCACTTACTTTATGTAAACTAGTTCAACTATGCACTTCTATATTTGCTTTGGTTTGTGTTGGCATCAATCACCAAAAAGGGGGAGATTGAAAGGGAATTAGGCTTACACCTAGTTCCCAAATAATTTTGGTGGTTGAATTGCCCAACACAAATATTGGACTAACTAGTTTGCTCTAGTGCATAAGTTATACAGGTGCAAAAGGTTCACATTTAGCCAATAAAAAGATCAAGTGTTGGATTCAACAAAGGAGCAACGAGGCAACCGAAGGCATCTCTGGCTGGAGGCACCGGACTGTCCGGTGTGCACCGGACAGTGTCCGGTGCGCCCAGAGAACTCCAACTCAAACTCTTCGCCCTCGGGAATTCTCGGAAGCCGGCGCGCTATAATTCACCGGACTGTCCGGTGTGCACCGGACATGTCCGGTGCTCCAAGGAAACGCGGTCTCCGGAACTAGCCAGCCTCGGGTTCGCGCGGCAGCCGCTCCGCTAAAATTCACCGGACTGTCCGGTGTGCACTGGACTGTCCGGTGTGCCAGCGGAGCAACGGCTCTCTGCGGCGCCAACGGCTCCCTGCGGTGCATTTAATGCGCGCGCAGCGCGCGCAGACGTCAGGCACGCCCATACCGGTGCACTGGACATCAAACAGTACATGTCCGGTGTGCACCGGACACCCAGGAGGGCCCAGAAGTCAGAAGCTCCAACGGTCAGAATCCAACGGCAATGGTGACGTGGCAGGGGCACCGGACTGTCCGGTGTGCACCGGACTGTCCGGTGCGCCATCGAACAGAAGCCTCCAGCCAACGGTCATGTTTGGTGGTTGGGGCTATAAATACCCCAACCACCCCACATTCATTGCCATCCAAGTTTTCCAACTCTCAACCACTTACAAGAGCTAGGCATTAAATTCTAGACACATACAAAGAGATCAAATCCTCTCCAATTCCACTCAAGCCTTTAGTGACTAGCGAGAGAGATTTGCCGTGTTCTTTTGAGCTCTTGCGCTTGGATCGCTTTCTTTCTTTCTCACTTGTTCTTGTGTTCGTCACTCAATTGTAACCAAGGCAAGAGGCACCAATTGTGTGGTGGCCCTTGCGGGGAAGTTTTGTTCCCGGTTGATTGAGAAGAAGAGAAAGCTCACTCGATCCGTGGGATCGTTTGAGAGAGGGAAGGGTTGAAAGAGACCCGGCCTTTGTGGCCTCCTCAACGGGGAGTAGGTTTGCGAGAACCGAACCTCGGTAAAACAAATCCGCGTGTCACACTCTTATTCGCTTGCGATTTGTTTTGCGCCCTCTCTCGCGGACTCGTTTATATTTCTAACGCTAACCCCGGCTTGTAGTTGTGATTATTTTTTTGTAAGTTTCAGTTTCGCCCTATTCACCCCCCCCCCCTCTAGGCGACTATCAACCTCTCTCTATGCCTCAACAAGTGTGTTTGACTTAGAGATAGGAAATTGAGTTTGATTTGCAAAAATAAACCAAGTGGTGGCAAAGAATGATCCAAATATGCCAAATTTGAATCAAAACAAATTTGTGTTCTCATTTGCATTGATGTTGCACTTCCTTTAGTTGCTTTTTGTTGTGTTGGCATAAATCACCAAAAAGGGGGAGATTGAAACAGAAATGTGCCCTTGGGCCATTTCTAAGTATTTTGGTGATCAAGTGCCAACACAAATGGTTTAAATGTGAAACTATGCCAAATAGTGGATGAAGTGAAAATCAACACAAAGGTATGATTCTAGACTTAGTACATTGGTTTTTGTGTACTAACATATTTGTCTAAGTGCTAGAATCAGACAAAATACAATTGGAAAAGACTTGGCTCTAGCAGCCAAGACTCTGCTCAGTCTGGGTACACCGGACTGTCTGGTGGTGCACCGGACAGTGTCCGGTGCGCCAGGCTGGCGTGTGGTCAACTGGCTGCTCTCGAGTCTCGACGGTGGCGTACGGCTATAAATCACCGGACTGTCTGATGGGGCAACGCACTGTCCGGTGAGTCGGCTGCGGCGAAGTCGCCACTCTCGGGAATCAAGTCAATAGTGTACGGCTATAATTCACCGGACTGTCCGGTGGTGCACCGGACTGTCCGGTGAGCCAACGGTCGGCCACGCAATCCGCGCGTGACGCGTGGCCGTGCCAGCGGTCAGATGGGGGCACCGGACTGTCCGGTGTGCACCAGACAGTGTCCGGTGCGCCAACGGCTCCAAATCTCCAATGGTCGGCTGCGCCAAAATAGGAAAGAAATCAGCACCGGACAGTGTTCGGTGGTGCACCGGACTGTCCGGTGCACCAACCGACAGAAGGAAAGAATTGCCTTCCTGGATTGCTCTCAACGGCTCCTAGCTGCCTTAGGGCTATAAAAGGGACCCCTAGGCGCATGGAGGAGCACACCAAGCATACTTTGAGCATTCTTGATCATTCACACTCCGTCTTTGCGCACTCGTTTGACATTCTTAGTGATTTGAGCTCCGTTCTAGTGAGAACCTTGTGATATTAATTTGAGATCGAGTCTTGGCCGTGTGTGTGCGTATTGCTGTGGATTTGTGTGTGTTTCTTCCCTCCCTTACTCTAGTGCTTTCACTTTGATTCTTATTGTAAGGGCGAGAGACTCCAAGTTGTGGAGATTCCTCACAAATGGGAAAGAGTAAAGAAAAGAAGAACATCATGGTATTCAAGTTGATCATTGGATCACTTGAGAGGAGTTGAGTGCAAGTCTCGTCCATTGGGACGCCACAATGTGGAGTAGGCAGGTGTTGTACTTGGCCGGACCACGAGATAAATCCTTGTGTCTCTTGTGCTTGTTCTCACTGTGTCGATTGTGCTTCACAAGAGCTCTCCTTAGCCACTTGACTTCATTGTGCTAACTCCTAATCAAGTTTTGTGGCTTTAAGTTTCAAGTTTTTACAGGATCACCTATTCACCCCCCTCTAGGTGCTCTCAGGGGTTAGTATTAGAATTAAAATGGAGTGCGGAAGATTGTTTCTCTTGTTATGAGTTGCTCAAATTGATGTGGATAACTATGGGAGCAAACTCAAAACAATATTAGCAAGGAAACTTTTAGAGAGAGGAAAGAGGGAAAACAAATCAAATGGAAATCAACACAAGTGAACACGGTGATTTATTTTAACGAGGTTCAGTTCCAAAGAACCTAGTCCCCGTTGAGGAGGCCACAAAGGCCGGGTTTATTCCAACCCTTTCCCTCTCTCAATCGGTCACTTAGACCGGTCGAGCCTTCTCCTTAATCACTTGAGTCACTAAGACCCCGCAAGGATCACTACACACTTATGTGTCTCTTGCTAGCTTTACAAAGCACTTAGACGAATAAGAATGGGGAAGGAGAAAGCAATCGAAGCAACAAGAGCAACAAAAGAACATAAAACACCCTCTCTCAAGTCACTATGGAATTGAGTTGATTTGGAGGCTTGGAGAGGATTTGATCTATTGAATGTGTCTTGGAGTGATGTCTTTTGCTCTTACAATGAAGATTGAGTTCAGAAACATTGGATGCCATTGAAGGAGGTGGTTGGGTTGTATTTATAGCCTCCAACCACTTCCTAGCGTTGGCTGATTTTACTGTTGATGGGCACACCGGACAGTCCGGTGGCGCACCGGACAGGAACTGTTCACTGTCCGGTGCGCGCCATGTCAGCACGCTCATTGGGGTTTGGAGCGGTTGACCGTTGGAAGCCTTTGTCCTGTAGTTGCACCAGACAGTTTGGTGCCACACCGGACATGTCCGGTGTGCTTTGACTTCTCTGCTCTGACTTCTGTCGCGCACTGTTCACAACTGTTCACTTTTGGCAGATGACCGTTGGTGTAGGTTACCGTTGCTTCGTTGGCTCACCGGACATGTCCGGTGCACACCAGATAGTCCGGTGAATTATAGCGGAGCGCACCCTGCAGAAACCCGAGAGTGGCGAGTTTGTTTGGTTCTTAGCCTGGTGCACTGCACACTGTCCGGTGCGCCACTGCAGCACACTCTCAAGTCCTTTGCTCCAAATTTATTTGAGTCTCCAACTGAATTTCTTTCTTGGTTTGTGTTGAACCTTATGCACCTGAGATAAAAGACATCTTGGCAAACTAATTAGTCCACATGGTTTGTGATGGGCGTCAACCACCAAAATCGATTATAGGAAATGATTAAGCCCATTTTCCTTTCATGACCGCTCTCGGGTTTTTCCCAGAGGCGCTCCGCTATAATTCACCAGACTGTCCGGTGTGCACCAGACATGTCTGGTGATCCAACGGAGCAACTGTCAAACTGCGCCCAATGGTCGACTAATGTGAACAGTGAAGAGTGCACATTGCAGAAGTCAGAAGTCCGAGCAACAAAGTCATAACGCACCGGACTGTCCGATGTGCCACAAGACTGTCTGGTGCCACAAGAGAACAAAGGACTTCAACGGTCAACCGGTCCAAACCCTAACAGGCCGCTGATGTGGCCAGTGGCGGAGGACGCGAGAAAATCAAGGTGTGGCTCAAACAGTGTCACAGGAAAAAATATCTTGCAATTGAAAACATAAGTATCATATTAAAATGACATAACACAGTTGAAAATAGACAACAAAAGCAAAGTACCCTATATAAAGGAAGGGATCAATGTACATAATTTTGATCAATTATAATATAGTACTAAAAATCTACAAAAAATAAAAAAGAGTTAATAATTATATACTTTGTTTTTACGATTAACTTTCTCACTATTGTCCTCTTAAACATGTGTATTTCTAGAACATATACAATCTCTTCTTCCACCTCTACTTCATGTTCATGATAAGCTTCAACTTCACTAGCCCGATTACTTAGTCCACTTCCACTACAACCTTAACGAAAATAGCTTTTCAAATCTAACAATTATCAATCATCAACCATGTATTAGACTCTAGAGTAATCAGTTGTGGAATCAGAGTTATCAAAATTGAAAACAAAAGTACCATATTAAAAGGACATAAGCATCTCCAATAGTTATGTAAACAACTAACTAAATATAAATTTAAGAAGTTTTCGAGAAAAACTCTTCTCCAACAGTTATGTAAAGCAGATCCCTAAATGTACAAACTCTCTACAAAACCCAAATTCATCCCTACATACATTTATCAACCTTGTTAGGACTCCATAAATTGATGTTGGTGCTAAGTCCATCATGATAAGCATACTCCAGCTGTTGTTTCATACCGTCCCACCGCTCCATTGACCATAAATCTATCTCTAACGCCCAGACATCTTTGACACCGTCATCGCTAGACAACCTCTTGTGTTAAAACGTCAAGAGAGCACCTGTTTTGTGCTCCTTCACGGTGTCGCATGACCGTCTGGTCTTCCATCGACAACTCCAACCTCCCAAGATGTTAGAGAATATTGTTGATATTTATATCAGGTGGCCGACAGCAACTATCTCAGATGAGCAGTCGAGCGTCGAGGCAGTCAAGGTTAGGGGCTTGAACACCTGATATTTAGAGCTAGTTGGGCCAAGGCAAGGTATTGCTTAGGCAATACAAAGCCACATTGGCTCCTCCGCCGCTGGAGGCAGTCAAGGTTAGGGGCTTGGACACCTGGTATTTAGAGCTAGTTGGGCCAAGGCAAGGTATTGCTTAGGCAATACAAAGCCACATTGGCTCCTCCGTCGCTGGATGTGGCACGCACCGGACAATGAACAGTGCCATGTCTGGTGCACCACTGGACTGTCCGGTGTGCCCGTAGACAGCAAAGTCAGCCAACTGCTAGGAAGTGGTTGGTGGCTATAAATACCCCCCAACCACCACCATTCAAGCCACCCAAGTTTTCTGAATTCCACATTCAATAGAAGAGCAAAAGCATTCACTACAAGACACATTCAAAAGATCAAATCCTCTCCAAGCCTCAAAATCAACTCAATTGCTTAGTGACTTGAGAGAGGGTGTTTTGTGTTCCTTTTGTTGCTCTTGTTGCTTGGATTGCTTTCTCCTTCATATTCTAATTCTTCTAAGTGCTTTGTAAAGCTAGCAAGAGACACCTAAGTCTGTGGTGATCCTTGTGGGGTCTTAGTGACCCAAGTGATTAAGGAGAAGCACTCGACCGGTCTGTGTGACCGATTGAGAGAGAGAAAGGGTTGGAATAGACCCGGCCTTTGTGGCCTCCTCAACGGAGACTAGGTTCTTTGGAACCAAACCTCGGTAAACAAATCACCGTATTCATTTGTGTTGATCTCGACTCGATTTGTTTCTCCTCCCTTCCTCTCTTTAAAGTTCCCTTGCTATTATTGATTTGAGTTTGCTCCCAAAGTTATCCACATTGATTGAGCAACTCATAGCAGGGAGAACTCTCTTCTGCACTCCGAATTATTTCTAACACTAACCCCGGTCATAGTGCGAGTTCAAAGTTTATAATTTTCAGGTTTTGCCTATTCACCCCCCTCTAGGCGACTTTCAATTAGTATCAGAGCCAGTGCTTCATTAAGAGTCTAACAAGTCGAATTGATGTCAGGAGAACACGCCAAGAGGGAGATGGTCACCGGCGAAAATCTTGAAGGCTCGGGAAAGAAGAACGATGAATAGACTCTATCAAAGGATGTCGGCGACAAGCACAAGGAGGAATCCGCTTCCTCCATCAAGTCACATAGGAAGGGTGATAAGAAGAAAAAAATGAAGAAGGTGGTCTACTATGAGACCGACTCTTCATCACCTTCCACATCTAGTGCCGAGTCTACCACTTCAAAGTGCCAAGAGCGCAAGAAGTATAGTAAGATACCTCTACGCTATCCTTGCATTCCTAAACGTGCTCCTCTACTTTTCGTACCCCTAGGCAAACCACCATATTTTGATGGTGAAGATTATTATATGTGGAGTGATAAAATGAGGCACCATCTAACCTCACTCCACAAAAGCATATGGGATATTGTTGAGTTTGGAGCGCAGACACCACAGGTGGGCGACGAGGATTATGACTCCGATGAGGCCACCCAAATAAGGCATTTTAATTCCCAAACAACCTCTATACTCCTCGCCTCCTTGTGTCGAGAGGAGTATAATAAGGTGCAAGGGTTGAAAAATGCCAAAGAAATTTGGGATGTCCTCAAGACGGCGTATGAAGGGGACGAGGTGACCAAGATCACCAAGCGTGAAACGATCGAGGGAGAGCTTGGTTGATTCGTCCTCAACAAAGGAGAGGAGCCACAAGCAATGTACAACCGGCTCAAAACAATGGTCAACCAAGTGCGCAACCTTGGGAGCACCAAGTGGGATGACCATGAAATGGTCAAGGTTATTCTTAGACCTCTTGTTTTTTGTAATCCCACTCAAATGCAACTAATCCCTAGAGAGCCTAGATATAAACAGATGTCTCCCAAGGAAGTAATTGGCAAGTTTGTGAGCTTTGAACTTATGATCAAAGACTCCAAACACATTGTCAACTTGGAGCAAGGCACCACCTCCACACCCGAGGTGCAACCCGTTGCATTCAAAGCAACGGAAGATAAGAAGGAAGAGTCTACACCAAGCAGACTCCCAATTGACGCCTCCAAGCTCGACAATGAAGAGATGGCTCTTACCATCAAGAGCTTCCGGCAAATCCTCAATCAAAGGAAGGGGAAGGACTATAAACCCCGCTCTAAGAGGGTTTGCTACGGGTGTGGTAAATCCGGTCACTTTATTGCAAAATGTCCATATACATGTGACAGGGACAGGGACGACGACAAGAAAGGGAAGAAGAAGATAGAGAAGAAAATATATTACAAGAAGAAGGATGGCGAGGCGCACATGGGGCGGGAATGGGACTCCGACGAGAGCTCCACCGACTCCTCCTCCGATGTGGATGCCACCAACATCGCCATCAACAAAGGGCTTCTCTTCCCCAACATCGGCAACAAATGCCTAATGGCTAAGGACGGCAAAAAGAAGAAGGTACATTCTAGAGATACCCCCAAATATACTACTTCTGATGATGAGGGTGGCTCTACTGATAATGAAGATGATTTAACTTCTGTTTTTGCTAACCTTACCAAGGACCAAAAGAAAAAGATAAATGAATTGATAGAATCCATTAATGAGAAGGATGATCTCTTGGAATGGCAAGAGGACTTGCTGGTTAAGGAAAATAAGAAGTTTGTTAAACTAAAAAATGCTTATGCTCTTGAAGTAGAAAAATGTGAAAATTTATCTAAAGAGCTTGATATTTGCAATGATTCAATTTCCTGTCTTAGAACTGAAAATGCTAGTTTAAATGCTAAGATAGAAGAATTAAATACTTGCAATGTTTTTACATCAACTGTTGAGCATGTCACCATTTGCACTAGATGTAGAGATATTAATATTGATGCTATGAATGATCAACTTGCTATAATTAAAGAACAAAATGATCACATAGCTAAATTAACTGCTAAAATTGCTGAGCATGAGTTAGAAAATGAAAAATTAAAATTTGCTCGTAGCATGCTTTATAATGGAAGGCGCCCTGGCATTAAGGATGGCATTGACTTCCAACAAGGGAGCCAAAGCAACATCAAGCTTAATGCCTCCAAGAACAGACTCTCTAATTTTGTTAAGGGTAAGGCTCCCTTGGTTCAGGATAGAGAAGGTTACATTTTATATCCTGAGAACTATCCTGAGCACAAAATTAGGAAAAATCATGCTAGAAAATCTCATACTATTTCTCATCATGCTTATATGTATAGTAATGAGGATTCTAGCTCTAGGCATTCAACTCATATCAAAATGCCTAAAAAGAAAATTGCTAATACATCAAATGAACCATGCATTTCATTTAAAACTTTTGATGCATCTTTTGTGCTAACTAAAAAATCAGGCAAAGTAGTTGGAAAATATGTTGGGGGCAAACACAAGAGTCCCAAGACTTGTGTTTGGGTACCCAAGGTGCTTGTTTCTAATGTGAAAGGACCCAAGACCGTTTGGGTACCTAAGAACAAGACCTAAAATTATTTTGTAGGTTTATGCATCCGGTGGAACAAGTTGGATAATCGATAGCGGGTGCACAAACCACATGACAAGGGAGAAAAGGATGTTCTCCTCATATGAGAAAAATCAAGATCCCCAAAGAGCAATTACATTCGAGGATGGAAATTAAGGTTTGGTCAAAGGTTTGGGTAAAATTGCTATATCTCTTGACCATTCCATTTCCAATGTTTTTCTTGTAGATTCTTTAGATTACAACTTGCTTTCAGTTTCTCAATTATGTAAAATGGGCTACAACTGTCTCTTTACTGATGTTGGTGTTACTGTCTTTAGAAGAGATGATTCAATAGCTTTTAAGGGAGTGTTAGATGGTTAGCTATACTTAGTTGATTTTAACGATAACAATGCTGAAATAGACACTTGCTTAATTGCTAAGACTAATATGGGCTGACTCTTGGATCGCCGAATTGCCCATGTTGGGATGAAGAATCTTCACAAGCTTTTAAAGAGAGAACACATTTTTGGACTAACAAATGTTTATTTTGAGAAAGACAGGATTTGTAGCGCTGTCAAGCAGGGAAGTAAGTTGGAGCTCATCATCCACACAAGAACATCATGACTACCGACAGGCCACTTGAATTACTCCACATGGATCTCTTCGGCCCGATTGCTTACATTAGCATCGGCGGGAGTAAGTATTGTCCTGTTATTGTGGATGATTATTCTCGCTTCACTTGGGTATTATTTTTGAAGGAAAAATCTCAAACCCAAGAGACCTTAAAGAGATTCTTAAGATGAGCTCAAAATGAGTTCGGATTAAGAATAAAAAAGATTAGAAGCGATAATGGAACAGAGTTCAAGAATTCACAAATTGAAGGATTTCTTGAGGAGGAGGGCATCAAGCATGAGTTCTCTTCTCCCTAAACACCTCAATAAAATGGTGTAGTGGAGTGGAAAAATATAACTCTTTTGGATATGGCAAGGACCATGCTTGATGAGTACAAGACACCGGACCAGTTTTGGGCGGAGGTGATTAACACCGCTTGCTACTCCATTAAATGACTCTACCTTCATTGAATCTTCAAGAAGCAATCCTATGAACTCCTAACCAGTAAAAGGCGCAATGTTTCTTATTTTAGAGTTTTTGGGAGCAAATTTTTTATTCTTATTAAGAGAGGTAGAAATTCTAAATTTGCTCCTAAAGTAGTAGAAGGCTTTTTACTTGGTTATGACTCAAACACAAGGGCATATATACTCTTCAACAAGTCCACTAGATTAGTTGAAGTTTCTTGTGACTTTGTGTTTGATAAGACTAATGGCTCTCAAGTAGAGCAAGTTGATCTTGATGAATTAGATGATGAAGAGGCTCCATACGTCGCACTAAGGAACATGTCCATTGGGGATGTGTGTCTAAAGGAATTCGAAGAGCCTCCATAAACACAAGATCAACCATCGTCTTCCATACAAGCATCTCCACTAACCCAAGATGAGGAATTAGCTCAAGAAGAAGAGGATGAAGATCAAGACGATGAGCCACCTCAAGAGGAGGACATTGATCAAGGGGGAGATGAAGATAATGAAGAAAAGGAAGATGATCAAGAGATTCAAGATCAAAGACCACCTCACCCTAAGTCCACCAAGCAATTCAAAGAGATCACCCCGTCAACTCCATTCTTGGTTACATCCATAAGAGGGTAACCACTAGATCCTGAGTTGCTCATTTTTGTGAACATTACTCTTTTGTGTCTTCTATTGAGCCATACAGGATAGAGGATGCACTAAGAGATCCAGACTGGGTGGTGGCAATGCAAGAGGAGCTCAACAACTTCACGAGGAATGAGGTATGGCATTTAGTTCCACGTCCTAACCAAAATGTTGTAGGTACCAAGTGGGTATTTCGCAACAAACAAGATGAGCATGGTTTGGTGACTAGGAACAAAGCCCGACTTGTTGCCAAAGGTTATTCACAAGTCGAAGGTTTGGATTTTGATGAAACCTATGCACCCGTATCAAGGCTTGAGTCAATTCGCATATTACTTGCCTATGCTACTTACCATGGCTTTAAGTTATATCAAATGGACATGAAGAGTGCCTTCCTTAATGAGCCCTATCAAGGAAGAGTTATATGTTGAGCAACCTCCTGGCTTTGAAGATAGTGAGTACCCTTCTCATGTTTATAAGCTCTCAAAGGCGCTTTATGGGCTCAAGCAAGCCCCAAGAGTATGGTATGAATGCCTAGGAGACTTTCTTATCACTAATGTCTTCAAAGTTGGAAAAGCTGACCCTACTCTCTTCACTAAAACTATTGCTAAAGACTTGTTTATATGCCAAATTTATGTTGATGATATTATATTTGGGTCTACTAACAAGTCATCTTGTGAAGAGTTTAGTAGGATTATGATACAGAAATTCGAGATGTTAATGACGAGGGAGTTGGATTTCAAATCAAGCAACTCCAAGAGGGCACCTTCATCAGCCAAACTAAGTGCATTCAAGACATACTCAATAAGTTTGGAATGAATAATGCCAAACCCATCAATACACCCATGGGAACAAATGGGCATCTTGACCTCGACACAGGAGGTAAATCCTTAGATCAAAAGGTATACCGGTCGATGACAGGATCTTTACTCTATTCACATGCTTCACGACCAAATATTATGCTTTTGTATGCAGGTGTGCAAGGTTCCAGGCAAATCCTAAGGAAGTTCACCTTAGGGCCGTGAAAAAAATCATGAGATATTTAGTTTACACTCCTAGGTTTGGGCTTTGGTACCCCAAGGGATCTACCTTTGATTTAATTGGGTATTCCGATGCCGATTATGCCAGATGTAAAAATTGATAGGAAGAGCACATCAAGGGCTTGTTAGTTTCTGGGAAGATCCCTGGTGTCTTGGGCTTCAAAGAAACAAAACTCAGTAGCTCTATCCACTACTGAAGCCGAGTATATTGCTGCAGGACATTGTTGTGCACAATTACTCTGGATGAGGCAAACTCTTAGGGACTATGGCTACAAGTTGAGCAGAGTCCCTCTCCTATGTGATAATGGGAGTGCAATCCGCATGGTGGATAATCCGGTTGAACACAACCGCACTAAGCACATAGACATCCGATATCACTTTCTGAGAGATCACCAACAAAAGGGGTATATCGAATTGCTTATGTTAACACCCACAACCAGTTAGCCAATATCTTTACCAAGTCCCTAGATGAAAAGACTTTTTGCAAACTTAGGAATGAGCTAAACATATTAGATTCTCGAAACTTTGATTGAAACATTGCACACGTTGCTCATTTATATATACCTTTGATCATATCTCTTTCATTTGGTACAAATGCATATTTCTTATTCTTCTTGTGCCAAGGCTAAGACTAATATGCTTCCATGAGTATCTCTATGATTAGTCTTAGATTGAAAGGGAAATGGAGTATTCGGCAAAGGCAATGCTTCCACTCAACTCTGTCGGTATCACATATCCTTTGCCCTCCTCATAAACTTTCACCCGTATCCTTTTTACCAAAGGGGAGAAAATAGGCGCAAAAAGGGGAGAATTGAAAGGCCTCTCAAGATTCTTCGTTTTTGGCGATTAATGCCAAAGGGAGAGAAATTAATAGGCTCAAAGCAAAAGGGCCGCAACACCACCCTATTTTTCTAAATATGTTTTTGTAAAGGGGGCAAAATTTGCAAAAAGGGGGTATTTCAAATCACAAAAACCCTCTTGACAGCTAAGAGGAGAACGTCTTCAGGGGGAGCTTGTATTAGGCCAAAGGAAAAGCATTTGAAACAGGGGAAGAATTTTTCAAAATCTTGAAATTACTTTTTTAAATCATATTCTTATACCATTGGCTATTTGCAAAATAATTTGAAAAAGACTTTTCCAAATGATTTGCAAAAACAAGCAAAGTGGTGCAAATGTGGTCCAAAATGTTAAAATAGGAGAAAGCAATCTAGTTACAATACTACACTTTATATTTGTTTTGGCTTGTGTTGGCATCAATCACCAAAAAGGGGGAGATTGAAAGAGAAATGTGCTTAAAACATTTCCTATAATCGACTTTGGTGTTTGATGTCCATTACAAACCACGTGGACTAACTAGTTTTGCCTAGTTTTCATTTATCTCAGGTGCATAAAGTTCAACATAAACCAGCAAAGAAAATAAGTTGGGAACTCTACAAAGTTTGGAGCAAAGACAAGCATTGGTGCTGTCAGTGGCGCACCGGACAGTGTCCGATGTGCACCAGACACTGTCCGGTGCCCAGGCCAAGCATCTCCATGAACAGCCCGCTCTTGGGTTTTTCCCATAGTCGCTCCGCTATAATTCACCGAACTGTCCGGTGTGCACCGGACATGTCCGGTGAGCCAACGGAGCAACGGTCAAACTGTGCCCAACGGTCGACTGCTATGAACAATGAACATTACATAGTGCAGAAGTCAGAAGTCAGAGCAGCGAAGTTAGAACGCACCAGACTGTCCGGTGTGCCACCGGACTGTCCGTTGCCGCAAGAGGACAAAGGACTTCAACGGTCAACCGCTCCAAACCCCAACAGGAAGCTGATGTGGCACGCACCGGACAATGAACAGTGCCATGTCCGGTGTACCTCGGGACTGTCAGGTGTGCCCGTAGACAGCAAACAGCTAGAAAGTGGTTGGAGCCATTAATACCCCCCAACCACCACCATTCAAGCCACCCAAGTTTTCTGAACTCCACATTCAATACAAGAGCAAAAGCATTCACTACAAGACACATTCAAAAGATCAAATCCTCTCCAAGCCTCAAAATCAACTCAATTGCTTAGTGCCTTGAGAGAGGGTATTTTGTGTTCCTTTTGTTGCTCTTGTTGCTTGGATTGCTTTCTCCTTCCTATTCTAATTCTTCTAAGTGCTTTGTAAAGCTAGCAAGCGACACCTAAGTGTGTGGTGATCCTTGTGGGGTCTTAGTGACCCAAGTGATTAAGGAGAAGCACTCGACCGGTCTATGTGACCGATTGAGAGAGGGAAAGGGTTGGAATAGACCCGGCCTTTGTGGCCTCCTCAACGGGGACTAGGTTCTTTGGAACCGAACCTCGGTAAACAAATCGCCATGTTCAGTTGTGTTGATCTCCACTTGATTTGTTTCCTCTCCCTTCCTCTCTCTAAAGTTCCCTTGCTCATATTGATTTGAGTTTGCTCCCAAAGTTATCCACATTGATTGAGCAACTTATAGCAAGGAGAACTATCTTCCACACTCCAAATTATTTCTAACACTAACCCCGGTCATAGTGCGTGTTCAAAGTTTATAATTTTCAGGTTTCGCCTATTCACCCCCTCTAGTCGACTTTCAGTCTCACGTCATCTTTTTACAAATAACCACTAACATCTATTTTAAATTAACCCGCTGCACGTCATCCTCTCCGCGCAACCAACCTCCACGTTCCAAACCAAACCTTCGCATATAGATGGACAAATGGCGGCCTATCACTGGCCCGCTAGGCCTGACACCCACGGGCCGCAGCTCCCACCCAGCCATGCCACGCGGGCCTACTAACCATGTCAGGGTGGCCCATTAGCCCATCCGGCCATTTGGTTAAATCAGCATAAAATGTTAAAAAGCGGTGAAGGAGTTGGGGTTTGAACCCACGTACTTTTGCAGGACAGAGTCCAGGTACTACGTGTTTCAAGTGTGGGAAGACTGGTCATTATGCAAATGTCTGCCCACAGAGGATTGCTACTACGCCAGCTCAGAACAAGCAACAGACCCCTGGCAAGGGATATTCTATAGCCAGGGTGAATCAAGTTAGCGTTGATGATACTCCTGATGGTGGGGACCTCGTAATTGGTATGTTTTATGTTAATGCAATTCCTGCAACAATATTATTTGATTCTGGTGCTACACATTCATTCATGTCTGCTAGATATGCCAACACAAATGAAATACCACTGCTAAATATGAGAAAACCCATGATAGTAATTACACCTAAAGGGCCTGTTGAGGCGAATCAAATGACCCGTAGATTGACATTGACCATTATGGGTAGAGAATTTGGAGCTACTGCTATAATATTAGAGTCAAGCAGTATAGATCTGATCCTTGGTATGTCATGGCTAAGAAAGGCAAAGGCCGTTATAGCATGTGGTAGAGGTACCGTAGAGCTCACTACCACTAAAGGAGAAAGATTTCAAGTTAATATTGCAGTAACCTCCTCATCCATGCGTGCAATGTTCTTTATGCCTGAGGAGTTTGTTGGTGATAACATCCGGGTGCTTAGAGATTTTCCGGATGTCTTTCCAGAGGAGTTACCAGGGATGCCACCTGATAGAGAAGTTGAGTTTGTTATTGATCTCTTACCTGGAACCGCCCCTATTTCTAAACGGCCATATAGAATGTCCGTAGAAGAGTTGAAGGAACTTAAGAAGCAGTTGACGGAGTTAGGTGCCTGTGCAGGACAGAGACACTAGGTGATGCTATCTAACCAGTAGAACATCATGCTCGTGTGTTTTTAATAATGAACTAGTTAGGTGCCTGTGCATTGCAACGACATAAAAAATATTCGACAAAATGTTAGTGTACAAAGATTACATAAATGCAAACGCCACATATTATCATCAACCTCAAATCTCACAATTTTTTGGCAGCAACCAATACAGAACAAAACTTATACAAATTAGATTATACTTTAGTGCGAATAACAAATTCTTTGGCAACCATCAATACAGAACTAAACTGATACCTTGAAGCTGCTCCATCCGTAGGATTAGACGAAACATGTCTCTACAATTTCAAAAGTTCGACAAAATTCCCACAAGTTTTACTTTATTATGCAAATGAATAAGGCAATTCCCACAAATTTTGTTTTATTATGCAAATGAAGAGAACAAGGATGAAAGATTAGCTAAAAAAGTTAGCACACCGATCGAGAGCAACTTACAGAACTTTATGGCCGTCTGAAATTGCTTGTTGATGTCATCCGAGTAGCATGTTCGTTTGGCTTTAATCCGTACCGTCTTCTACTATTTCTACAGTGTTGTATCTTTATTGCATCTGCAATAGTCTGAACAGTTGCCTTTAATCTGAAGCGAACAACGTGTAAATGTATCACCAATTCGTCAGGTTCGCCAACTACACCCGCAAGATTTATACAGACAAAAAACAAGGAATGAAACGATCAAATCTCCATACAACGAAAAGGAAAACAAGAAAAAAATACCAAAGCTGAACTAATGTCTTCTCAAGTGTCGGCTAGTGCGATTGCGCATGCGGCACTGCATCGGAGTAGCGCTTCTTCCGGAGGGTGCTCCTGTGCGGCTCGCCTTGTGGATGTTGTCCACGATGCTTACACGCAGCCACAACCCATCGGCTGCAGTCCCTGACACCTTGAAGCTGCTCCGCCGTAACTCCTGTTCGCTTTGCCACAAAGACTTGATATGTTATAAATATCATGTATTAGATACAACATATTCAAGCTATAGCCATTCAAATCTTCTTAGTTGCAGTGAACCTTGTAATAAAAATAATGGAGTCTGGGTTAAGTTAGTCATCATGATTTGAAACGGAAGTGGACTAAGTGTTATAAATAGCAGTCCGTGTTATTTAGCGATCTGTATGTCTCCTCAAACAACTAACTAGCAGCTAAATCGGGCTATAGTGGTCAAACTGTATGTGGGAGAAAATATCTAAACCCTCCTCAAACAACTATATCCATTGATAGTTTGAGCTATGGCAGGAGATTTAAAAGTTGAAACCTAGCCCGTGCATCCATGCAGAGAACAATTTATGGCCATTGTGCTAGAATTTTAGCCTGACTTGTGAGCTATGATTGCCAGGCTCAAAAATAGCCACAACAAAAGTTTTTAGTAAAATGCTCATGAGTAGCACCAACCTGACTTGCTTTACGACCTAAACCCACGAGAAAATTGTCTGGTTTGATATCACGATGAAGAAACCCCCTTTTTGCATGTAGTCTACCCTAGCTATCTGTATGAAAACAACATGAAGACATTAATTGGTGAAGAAGTCAGGCCACCAATTTTACAGGTATGTCACCATACATGTAATAGAAGCTAAAAACAAAATGATATACCGTGCAAGAGAAACTAACCATCTCATCAGCTAGCGTAAATTGACTGTTGGAATGGCACAGCTGTTCTTGGGCGCTGTTCTAGAAGAACGAGAAGGTAACCCTCATGGCACGTCATGCAGTGTCCTCAAAAAAGAAATAAAATTTGACAAAAGAAGGTGCTGATCCTTCTAAAGAAGTTCTTGCCCTTGAGAATGACAAATTCCAAGCTAAGAATGAGCCACCCTTTCAGAAAACCTTCTATGGTTTGCACCCTTCAGCTGGCCATCTATAAACAGAAGAATCAGTTGTTGCCACCCATATTGTGTCATCTTGCAAAGACAACTGTACAATAGGGCATTCAATTGTGCAAAGTAAAGCACACTCCCTTGTGGATAAGTCTGTTATGTATACTTGCAATACATGGAATAGATAGTAAGTTCAGAAAGATGTAAAATGACTATTCAATAATGCAACAAAAAATTAAACTCACAGATTGGTCCCTTACACCATTGTAGACATGATCGGTTGCAAGAGCCCAAACTGAACCAGTATGCACAATATAAGAATAAACACAACGATGTTATCCTAGATCCCATAGTCTGCAAAGAATATGAAAACATGCACCTATGATGAAAACTGGCAAGATTTACACCCGAACCCCTAGGCTAGTGAGAAAGACCAATCAGTGTTATCATCCAGAAAATCAGTAATTTGGCCATCCAAAACTGCTGCTTCCAAGTACACCACCATGGTTTAACCATCATAGTTATATAATGTGTCACAGAGACTGTGGCTGCGGATTCCAGCAGGTGGGGGAGGGAGGGAAGTTTGTTGTTTTGTCTCCACGGCTAGGGCGCCACCGGCGTGGACCTCAACTTTAGTAGTAGGGATCTAAAAATAGTTTGGAACAGATAATGAACTGAGATCCTGTTATTCAGATGATGACTACTAAATTTGATACATGAGCAACTGAAAGCTTGGCCACAAAGGTGAGAACTGAGAAGCCAGGGAGATATGAAAATTAAAAAGAAGTGATATAGTGTGGTTAACATATCAAATCACAAATTAGTCATAGTGTGGTGTAACGGTAGCCAAGTGTTCAATGGTAAAATTACTATTGATATCTATCTATGATCGTGTATGCATGATTAAAGAGAGCATAATCACCTGATCATTAATATGTCAGTGGCTCATTACACATGCCCCAGAAAAGATAGTTCCTCCTCCAAAGTAACAGTATACTGATCAGGTGTCTCTAGCTTGACCTTGGAGCATACAAAGCATCCGGTTTTTTAGCATCAGCAGTCCAGCACCATAATGCTCCAGAATGTCGTCGTGTCTACTTGCACTCTAAAAAAAATAGAAATCACCTTTTAGTCTTCACATCTCTAGCCATACTGGCAAAACAAACTAAACGGGACTAATAATGCATCTCTAAAGAAATCACTTACAGTGAATTGTTCAAGGTCAACAGACATTGCCTAGGAGACTAACGTGCTGATCGTATTTACTACTGCCACCATAGATTTGTTCAAGACAATGGGGGAGAGCATTGTTAAATGTCAATCTCAATAAATTTGTCATGGGATACCTATTGTAAAATCAAAATAATAACCAGCAATGCCTAGATTATCATCAATGAAGTCAGGCTTGATGATTATTTTGTGTTCTACAATAGCAAGCACTCATTTAAAGTGTTAGTACATAGGAATCATAGTGTTTATGCACTATAAGGCAAAAAAACATAACACAAACAGAGAAAAGATTCAGACGCCTAACAGAGAAATGAAGACATGCAAGAACGGTGTACCTGCTTGGCCGCCTTTCCTGGCGATGCGAAGAACACGCAACACCTGCTCATTAGCTAAAAAATTAGACAAATGTGAAGATAGTTGCCATGGGCTACTGGGGCAGGGCAATGGCGGCAACAGCACGATGCGTGTCGTGTGTGAACGATGGAGGGGCAGTACTACAGTAGATGGCCAGAGCAAGTGGGAGCACTTTTTGTGAAGATAGATCCTTGTCATTTTTGGACTTCCAGCTGCCCGTGCCCCTCTAGCCATCTACTCACCTACTCCAGGCCTCCGGATGTGACGGAACCAATGGGGATGACTAAGTAGAATCCGAACGACATGAACCAATTCCGATTCATCCATCCAATGTCTGTTCGAGGTGGCAGTAGTAAATACGATCAAGCAGTCTCATGTTCGAGGTGACCTTTTAATGAATTGGAATTGGAAGACGTGCAAGAACGGTGTACCTGCTTGGCCACCTTTCCTGGCGATACGAAGAACACGCAGCACCTGCTCATTAGCTAAAAAATTAGACAAATGTGAAGATAGATGCTAGGGGCTACTGGGGCGGGGCGATGACGGCAACAGCACGACGCGTGCCATGTGCGGACAATGGAGGGGCAGTACCGCAGTAGATGGCGAGAGTAGGCGGGAGCACTTTTTGTGAAGATAGATCCTTGTCATTTTTGGACTTCCAGCTGCCCGTGCCCCTCCAGCCATCTACTCACCTACTCCAGGCCTCCGGATGCGACGAAACCAATGGGGATGACTGAGTAGAATCCGAACGACATGAACCAATTCCTATTCATCCATCCAATGACCTTTTAATTAGCACCTTATTGCACTTTTTGGGGCAATGTCTGTTCGAGGTGAAGACATTGCCTCACCTTGGGTGGATCTGATGCTAAAATAACAACTCCTCCCATTACCATAACATAATTAACTTTTAGTATCAATAAGGTGCTAATTAAAAGGTCAACAGACATTGCCTCACCTCGAATAGCCAGCCAAGATGAAATCAATAGGGAGAAGAATTTCACCACTCAGCAAGGAACAACAAATGGTCCTCATCAGCAAACTCGGGGAGCAGCACGACCTCGAACCGCCCTTCGGCCAACTTGGTGGTGACCTCCACGAAACTGACGAGCTCTGTGTGGATGGGTACAAGAGAGCTAGTGTCTAGGTCTTGCGATGCGCCGATCGTAAGTGACGGTGACCCAGTCGTGAAGGTCGACACGATGCCACGCGAGAAGGTCTCGCACCATGGCCCGCCACGAATAGTAGGCATGAGAGGCATGGTGGAGGGGGCATGCACTACGTCGGTGGGTATGGGAGGGGGCATCCAACGGCGGTGGGCATCACGACACCGGGGAGAGGGGGCACGACATCGTGGCATTGCGGGGGGGTAGTGGGGGTGGCAAGCGGGGGAAGAGCCATGGTGGGTGTGGGCGAGATTCGCTTCCATCGTCCCTCCCGCTTGGACCCAGGCATCGTCCCTCCCGCTCAAACCCACGCCACACTCTCCTGCGCCGCCAAACCCTCCACAGCCCCCTCGCCGCCCGCTCCTAGATCCGAGCTCCTCGCTCTCGGTGCCCATCGCGCCACCGTCTACCGCGGGTCAGGAAGACGCCCGGCGGGTGGATTGCCCACTTGAGCTGCGAGGCGAGGGAGGCCCCAATGGTTTTCGTCGTCATGGCGGTGGTCGTGGAGGGGGGAGGCGAGTACGCTAGCAGAACTGTGGTAGGTGTAGCTGCGAGATGCTGGGATGGGGCGGGCTGTGAGATGCGAGGATGGGGGGAGGGCGAGGGCAGAGGCGTGGATCCCACGGCACCATGGATGGGGCGCGGCTGTGAGATACGGGGATGGGGCATGGCCGCGAGATGCTGGGATGGGCGACGGGCTGCAAAATGCAGGGATGGGGGGGAGGGTGAGGGCAGAGGCATGGATCCCGTGGCACCATGGATAACCCCGCTCGTGACGGCTGCGAGAGATGCGAGGACGGGGCGAGCATGACTGCGAGACGCGAGGACGGGGCGGGGGGAGCCGTGGTGAAGCTTTGGATGCCCTCCTTAGCCTCTTAAGGATTAGTAGAGATATAAATTGTACATATGTATATACAATTTTTTGTAAAATAAAAAAATATTATCGTGCCAGGCTGGTCCAGCACTATGGGCCGAGGCTACGGCCTAAGCACGACACTATTAAATGGGTCGTGCCTCGGGAGGCCCACCAGAAATGGCCTATTTGGCCATCTATACCTCCACACGATAATGATGGTCCTTGCCTCAGTTGCCGCCACCTTGTTCGCCATCCTGCTTCTTTTCTCTCTCCCCTCATGCCTCCGCCTCTGTGCCACCCCATTCTCGGCAGAGGGCATGGGAACAGGCACCTACTCCTCGTATTCGTCTAACACTAGCCCTGACACCGACCCGCGCAGTGGCTATTGCATGTCTACGAGGACATTTCACAGCATGCATGAACCATCGTTTTCATTGTTATCGGATGTCCCATTCGTCTTCCCGACCTTCACCCTATTCTTCCTCCCCAACCTACTACCCCCGCCCACGGCCCGTTCGATGGCTCGGCATCACCTGTCTACATGGCATTTCCCTTACCACGGTGGAGACTCGGTATGCTTCTACCACTTCTATGTATGTCACACCCAGTTTTGGAAGGCAAACTGTATGTGAACCATGTACGTGCCATGATTAGAAACTCATGTACACAACGATTACATAATTGGACATCATCACACATAGCTCAAAATAATAGCAAAAAAGGTACTTTATTACATCAAGATGTCCAAGACATCCATAGAGTTATTAACACAACATAGTCATAAACATGATCAAAGTGCGGCAAACGAAACATAGCAAATATGGCCTTCACAGGCAGCTGACTGGGGGTTTTCCACTAACACAACTAGAACTTCTCGTAGTCCTGGAACACCTCAAAGTCCTCTATATTGCCTGCATCTCCTCCTGAGCACTGATTGCAGTGGGGACAACCTAGGGTGGGTGGTTTTTAAAGCAAGGGTGAGTACACATCAACATACTCAGCAAATGTCCTGTTTGGCTAAAGTGGACTAGCTATATGTGGAGTTAAGGTTAAAGTGGTTGCTTTTAGTTGGTCAAGTATTTATTACTAGTAGTAAGCCAAGTTTTAATAATAAACCTAGTTATTACCCAAAAGTACTCCCTTTAAGAGGAAATACTAGAGATCAGAGTTGTACTCATCACCATTAATCATCGTCATAAAGGTATCTAGAGTTATTCTAATCAAAGAGGATCCTAAGGCTGCTCTTAATCGTGAGCACGACTAATATACCAGTTTCTAACACTCTGCAGAGGTTGCACACATTATCCACGAGTTGTGTTTCCTTTCCAGCATGGGTGTACAGACCCGATCTTCACTACCGAGGTGAATGGCCAGGGATACACTACGTAGCCTTTACAAAGATTCCCTAGAGGTCATAGCCGCTCATTAGGTTTCTCCAGTTTGATAAACACGGTACTTCTCCCCACAGGAAGGGTGACTAACAAAACCAAATCGAAAGAACCTCGGCAAATAGCTTGGTAGAGCAAGTACTATGCCCGGACCCCATTGATGGCCCTACGGTGAAGTCGACTACACCTCAAGTTCCTCTAATTAATCAGCTAAGGGCGTCCCATTCCACCCTCATGGTTGTACTGTTATCTCGGGTGGTCACTCAATAAATAGGTCCTTATGGAGAGGTACTCAGGAAACAGCCTGAGTCCCCTAAAGTACCACAAGATCATCATCAAGATAACATCATCGTATCATAAATATTCGCATCATGTTCATTGATTAAAGTAAAGCAATAGCATAAAGCTAACTATAATAACCCAAAAAGGTAAACAAGGACAAGGTAAATACAGACTAGTCAATCCTTAGGTTTCAGTAAGGTAATGTGGGACGATGAATTATAAAGTAAGCAAGACATAATAGGTCAGAGGACACTTGTCTTCACCAGGTTGTTGCTCAGGAAGATCTTCGGCAACACACTCAGGAACCACGTGCTGCTCGTTGTCTAAACAAAGCGATCATGCATTCAATACATTTGGATAAAGACAAATGAACAATACACCAAACATGTACAAACAAGTGAACACGAATTCAGAAGATAGTAACAAACTCAAAAGCGAAGTCTAGAATCTAGGGTGGACTAATACACCTAGGGGTTCGTGACTCTCTATGTACTGTCTGTTTCGAGGATCACATAACTTAAATTCATTTATCTTAATGGATTGCCAAATTATACCAGGGATAGATTCATACATTACATATTCTTAATCCCACAAAGTTAAACATCTAATTACCATTATGGTTTTCCCTTTTAATAAATGAGTCACTACTCTAAATGCACCTGCCTAGGCATAAAATTACTACATACAGACAGTGAATGATTATAATTTAAACAGATGGAGAATAATCTTATGAACATTTTGCAATTTGAATCACTCGATTTGGAGTTCATATGCAAAAGATATGAAATAAACAAGTTTTGGAATTCAAAATACAAAACTAGTCAAATTCTGTGATTAACTAAAAGGTTAGGGTTCTTTTTGCAAAATTATAGGGGCCTACGCGTGAAACTTGGGGACGACGGGTTGAATCTCAGGAACCTGAGGGGCTTCTTAGCAAATCTACCGCGCGAAGGGGTATCGGCTGATCTCGACCGCACGACTGCGAACGAACGACCGTTATTAGATCCGAGCGTGAGCACGCATTCGTGAACGGTCGAGCGCGGCTGATAGGTGGGGCAGAGAAGGCAGCGGCCTGGGGTCAAAAGGGATGACAGGCCGGGCCCGATGGCAGCGGTGTGGGTGAGGGACGAATCCGAGTAGCCAGATCGGGTCGGGATTAATAGAAGCTAGGCTATCGATCCCAGATGGACGCTTGAGATCTGATGGCGGGCTCAGGCTGGGTTGTTGGCCTACTCGTGGCGGCGCCGCTCGACTCTGCGGCAATGTTGAGCCTCCGGCGAGGGCACAGCCACGACGGGGGCTGGGGTGCTGGGGAAGGGCTTAGGCGAGCTCGGGGTGACACAACAGACTCAGCCATGGGCACGACACCGGCGCAGAGGCACTAGAGGGCGCAGTTTGCGGCAGCGTAGTTCACTCTAGCAAGCAATTGCGCGGACAACAAGGCAGTACACGGGAAATTAAGGGCGTGGGGGAGTTGCTCACCTCGAGAGGGGACTCTGGAGCACTTGAGCAACAGCGAGGACGCAGGGAGACCTTGGGTTGATGGCGGCAGAGCTCTGGCTACACGGTGAAAAGGCCGGTGAGCACGGACCGGGCGAAATAGAGGGGCTGACGGAAAACTAGAGGGTGTTTCACGTTGCTGGCGAGGAGGCGAAGCTCACCGAGGCAACGAGCGCGACTGAAGCTCGACCGCGGCCACGGAATGGACGATGGACCACGGTGGAGCTGTAACACCCCATTGCTCCCACATAATGAATGTTACCAAATACCTTTCCCACAAAACTTAAACAACATAAGAAAAGAAATAGAGGCAGAAAGTAAAGCAAAATCCAGCAGCACCTCCCTTGAAAATAGCATAACGAGAGGAACATAAAGTTTATACATAATGAAAAGAAAGATAATCCACATAGTATAAACAGAATGCAAAGGTAGTAATGAATATTCATGACCAAATAGAACGAAAGGGAATCCAGCCAACCCAAAAGCAAATTCGACTACCATGAAGGCTAGAACATATTAACCCCCTAGACTTGAACCCCTGTTTAACATCATTACTAAGCAGTGGTACATTTATTTAAGAGTGTAGTGGTCATGCTGCTACTTCCCTTCTTTCCCAAAAGCAAAGATCAAGTGTCTTCATCAAACAATGCAAGAGTGAGAGGACACATCTCAGCAAGTAAAAAGATCAAACAACAACTGGACAATGTAAACAGACCGTGCTTAAACAACCACATAGTTCACAATTTCCCTCTTGAATACTAAATTGCAGCAAGTAAACAAGTAACCAATTACTCAGTTCCAAAATGAATCACAAAGTAAACATCCACACTATCCACACCCCCATAACAGGTTCCACACTTCACCCATGAATGCACATGGCTACAGATGCAGTAATGACTTCTGCCTTCATACCACTAAGGATATGAAGCTGCATCATACCCCTTCTCGGGCAACATATGATGCTTATTGTACTGGTACGGTCAGACCATAAGATCACGACGAAACTTCCATGCAAAGGATGATGAATGCACTATGCATGTCAACAACATGAGTCCACCCCAAATAACATGTGTTAAACATATACTTCCACCCATTCTAAATAATAAACAACATGGGTAACTTGATCAAACCACACCCTCAACATACGTAATCAATAGAACATGGATATCTTCAAACGATGGTACCCAATAGGGAATATGAGGACGAACACAAATGGCATAAATATAATCAAGTATACGACACATTAATCGACCGACGGGATAACCATCACTATTTTACTTGCCTTCACCGGGGAATTTGGACAAAGTCCTAAGTGCGATCCGGAAGTCCATCACCTGTTTTTAACACACCACTTAGTGCACAAATTCACATAACAAACGCTCATAAACGACGCCGCACCTACGCACAATTCGAAACCCGTCGCAAGCGACTTATCACCCCTATCACCCACCAACCGCAGCGGCGCTGTTTGTCAATTTCATATCTTTAATATTATAACAGCAGTGGTGACAAACAAAAACTCCAGAAGCATCTACATAAAATTCCCCACAAGTTTTATATACAAATGATAATTAAATTCTAACCCCTAATTAGCCCAAAACAGTCCACAAGTTAAACCCTGCAATCTGTTTTTGGACAGCAACCTACCCGGATTCAAACAGCGATATCTCCTAAAATATAACTCCGAATCGAGCGCATAAGTACTCATTGGAAAGGTATGACAAAGTTATATATGATTCTCTCACTGATTCTCACTAATTACTCACGAAAAATTCCCAGAAACTACTAGAACTACTGCTGTTCGCCCAACCACAAAAATTCTGGACAACACCTCTACCGATTCGCATAGGTAAACATATAACCAATTGAATTTCAGCGCAAAAACATAAATAACCTCAAGATCACCTTGAGTTCCACCTTTTTCCTCCTTCCTTCATCCCACCAATTCTCCACTTGAAACTTGCACCCACATGAAGAAGATCCGACGAGGAAGGACGGCACTTGGAGAAGAGGAGATGGGGGGTGGCGGCTAGGGTTGAGGGGATGGCTGCTGCAAAACTTGAGAATGGGGGGCGGCTGCAGCACTTGGGAAGAGAGAAGAGGGAAAATGAGGGGGTGGCGGCCAAAGGAGAGACGGGGGGCAGCTGCCCACAAGGGGGCTTACGAGAGAGGGCGGCTAGGGTTTTGGGGGGGGGGGAAGTGGGCTTCCCACCGCCGGATCGCGATAACGGCCCAAAACCAATCCTACACCAGAGCTCCCGACCCCCGCACACACATCTAACATAAATTTTACTGTTTTATGGATGTTTACCTCCTAACATTCCAAACCTCCCATAGCACGGAACCCGCAAGAGAAAACAAAGAAAAAAAAGTAAAGTTCAATTTCTCTTCTTTTTTTTTGAAAATTGGGTATCACACTCTACCCCCCTTAAAGTGAATTCAACCTTGAATTCTGATGCTTCTATCGGAACGACAAAGAAAAAATTAATGAATCAACAAAACTCACCCAAAACGAAAAGTTTGGGATATTTCTGCCGCATCAGCTCCTCAAGTTCCCAAGTAGCCTCGCGCTCAGACTGATTAGTCCACAAGACCTTAACATACTTAATTGATCTCTTCCTAATAACACGCTCCAAGGACTCCAAGATACGCACCGGACGAAACTCCAGAGTCAGATCCTGCTGCACAGCAATTGGTTCCATCTCGATCTGATGGTCCAGATCCCGCAAGAACTTCCTCAACATAGAAACATGAAACACCGGGTGTACCCCTGCCATGGAATCCAGCAATTCCAAGCGATAAGCCAGGCTGCCCACTCGGGCCAAGATAGTGAACGGTCCAATATATCTCGGGCTAAGCTTTCTGGAGACACCGAACCGAACAACTCCTTTAGTAGGTGATACCCTGAGAAGGACTTGGTCACCCACTATAAATTCCAAGTCCCGCCTCCTCACATCAACATAACTCTTCTGACGACTCTGAGCGGCCAAAATATTCTGACGAATTTCTCGAACCTTCTCAGATGTCTGCTGAACCCAATCAAGACCAACCAGAGATCTCTCTCCCATGGTCTCCCAGCACAGAGGGGAGATACACCGCCTACCATATAAAGCTTCATATGGTGCCATATTGATGCTAGCCTGGTAGCTGTTGTTATAAGCGAACTCGGCCAAAGCAAGATGATCCTCCCAGCTACCCTTCCAAGATAGAACACAAGCACACAACATATCTTCCAAGGTTTGGATAGTTCGCTCCGACTGGCCATCAGTCTGAGGGTGAAAAGCGACACTAAAAGAGAGTTTGGTACCTAATGCACTATGAAGACTCTCCCAGAATTTGGATACAAATTTGGAGTCTCAATCTGAAACAATGGACTTGGGCACCCCGTGAAGCTTGACTACTTCTTTCATGTACAAGGGAACCAACTCTAAAGCAGAATTTGTAGTCTTCATGGGAATAAAGTGTGCAGACTTAGTCAAGCGATCCACTACCACCCATATAGCATCCCTGCCTCGAGGAGAACGAGGTAAGCCCACCACAAAATCCATGGTGATATGCTCCCACTTTCACTCCGAAATTTCCAATGGCTTCAGTAAACCTGCAGGCCTCTTATGCTCGGCCTTCATGCGTTGACATACCTCACAGGCGGCCACATACTTAGAAACGTCAACCTTCATCCGCTTCCACCAGAAGTTTTGCTTCAAATCTCGGTACATTTTGGTTTCGCCCGGGTGAACGGTGTAAGGCGTTTTATGAGCTTCTCTCAAGATATCCATCTTCACCTCTGATTTCTAAGGCACACAAAGACGGCCCCTGAAACGAACCAAATCATTCTCATCAATAGTGAACTTCTGGGGTTTACCATCGCCAACCCTGTTTCGAGCTTCCTGCAGTAAACGATCCTGCTGCTGAGCCACACGCACTCTCTCCAAGAGGGAGGATTAAATAAGCATCCAAGTCTCCTCACTAGCGGTGCCGACATAACACAAAGCGATCCCCAAACGGTCCAGATCTGCGATCAAAGGCAAGGCCACTTTTGGAACCTCGGACCTGCTAAGGGCTTCCGCCACCACATTTGCCTTCCCCGGGTGGTAATGAATGGGCAAATCATAATCTTTAATCAATTCGAGCCACCGACGCTGCCTCAAATTTAGCTCCTTCTGAGTGAAAATATACTTGAGACTTTTATGATCGATGTAAATGTCACAAGACTCGCCATAAAGATAATGCCTCCACGACTTTAGAGCAAAGACCACTGTGGCCAATTGAAAGGGAAATGTGCCCTTGGGCCATTTCTAAGTATTTTGGTGATTGAGTGCCAACACATGTGCTTAATTGTGAATTTATGTACATGGATGAACAAGGTGCAAATCATGAAGTAAAGGTATGTTTCTAAGCCTTAGTACATTGGTTTTGTGTACTAATATATTTGTCTAAGTGTTAGAAACAAAAAGAGAGAAGAGGAGAAAAGACTTGGCTGTGTGCTGCCAAGACCCAGCTCGGTCTGGAGCACCGGACTGTCTGGTGTGCACCGGACAGTGTCCGGTGCGCCAGGCTGCCTCGGCGCGAAGTGGCCGCTCTCGGGAAATTGGCCGACGGCGTACGGCTAAAATTCACCGGACTGTCCGGTGTGCACCAGACTGTCCGGTGAGCCAACGGTCGGCCGGGCCAACGGTCGGCCGCGCAATCCGCGCGGGACACGTGGCCGAGCCAACGGTCGGAAGACGGCACCGGACTGTCCGGTGTGCACCGGACATGTCCGGTGCGCCAACGGCTCCAGATCTTCCAACGGTCGGCAACGGTCGGAAGCGCCAGTTATGGAAACAAATCGGGCACCGGACAGTGTCCGGTGTGCACCGGACTGTCCGGTGCCCCCGACGACAGAAGGCAAGGATGGCCTTCCGGATTTGCTCTCAACGGCTCCTAGCTGCCTTGGGGCTATAAAAGGAGCCCCTAGGCGCATGGAGGAGATACACAAGCAACCCTTGAGCATTCTTGATCATCCACACTTAGTCTTTGCGCTTTCATTTGTGATTCTAAGTGATTCGAGCTCCGTTCTAGTGAGAACTTTGTGATACTCTTGTGAGCTCGATTCTTGGCCGTGTGTGTGCGCATTTCGCTGTGGATTTGTGTGTGTTGCTTCCCTCCCTTACTCTGTGTTTCTTTGTGATCATATACTTGTAAGGGCAAGAGACTCCAATTTGTGGAGATTCCTTGCAAACGGGATAGTGAAAGGCAAAACAAAACACTGTGGTATTCAAGTGGGTCTTTGGACCGCTTGAGAGGGGTTGATTGCAACCCTCGTCCGTTGGGACGCCACAACGTGGAGTAGGCAAGCGTTGGTCTTGGCCGAACCACGGGATAAACCACTGTGTCACCTCTGTGCTTGATCTCTTGTGGTATTGTGTTTTGTTGAGACTTCACCTTAGCCACTTGGCAATAATCGTGCTAACACTTAACAAGTTTTTGTGGCTTAAGTTTGAAGTTTTTACAGGATCACCTATTCACCCCCCCCTCTAGGTGCTCTCAATTGGTATCGGAGCCGTTCTCTTCACAAAGGGACTAACCGCCCGAAGAGATGGATCCTAAGGGGAAGGGTATTGTGATCAATGACAAAGAGAAGGAATCCTTCGTCAACGAGCCGAAGGACGATAAGCCTACCGACTCCGGCTCGGGCCAAAGACGGAAGGAAGGGAAGAAGAAGAAGACAAGGCGCATCAAGGAGATCATCTACTATGACAGTGATGAGTCTACTTCTTCCCAAAAGGACGAGGACCACAACGACTACGAGAGAAGGAAACCGGTTAATACGAACTTTTCTTTTGATTACTCTCGTATTCCGCAAAGTTCACATTCTCATTTGCTCTCCATTCCACTCGGCAAGCCCCCACACTTTGATGGAGAGGACTACGGATTTTGGAGCCACAAAATGCGTAGTCACCTATTCTCTCTCCATCCTAGTATATGGGAGATTGTAGAGAGTGGAATGCACTTTGATAGTTCGGATAGTCCCATGTTCATTAATGAACAAATTCATAAGAATGCACAAGCTACTACTGTTCTTCTAGCTTCCTTGTGCAGGGATGAATATCATAAAGTGAGCGGCTTGGATAACGCCAAGCAAATCTGGGACACCCTCAAGATTTCTCATGAGGGGAACGACGTCACCTTGCTCACCAAGATGGAGTTGGTGGAGGGTGAGCTTGGACGGTTCGCAATGATAAGGGGCGAGGAGCCGACGCAAACATACAACCGGCTCAAGACCCTTATCAACAAGATAAGGAGCTACGGAAGCACACGATGGACGGACCACGACGTCGTCCGCCTAATGCTCAGGTCATTTACCGTTCTTGATCCTCATTTGGTGAACAATATACGTGAAAATTCCAGGTACACCAAGATGTCGCCCGAAGAAGTTCTTGGGAAATTCGTTAGCGGGCGAATGATGATCAAGGAGGCAAGGTATGTGGACGACGCCTTGAATGGTCCGATCAACGAGCCGCAACCCCTTGCTCTCAAGGCAACACGAAGCAAGGAGGCGCTACCCAGCAAGGTGGCACAGATTGAGGCGGTCGGACTCAATGATGAAGAGATGGCTCTCATCATCAAGAGATTCAAGACGGCGCTAAATGGTCGCAAGGGGCAGCCAAGCAAGACCAAGACAAAGGGGAAGCGCTCATGCTTCAAGTGCGGTAAGCTTGGTCATTTTATTGCTAACTGTCCCGATAATGAAAGTGACCAGGAAAAGGGGAACAAAAGAGAGAAGAAGAAGCAATACAAGAAGGCAAAGGGCGAGGCGCATCTAGGAAAGGAGTGGGACTCGGATTGCTCCTCCTCCGACTCCGACAATGAAGGACTCGCTGCTACTGCCTTCAACAAGTCTTCCCTCTTCCCCAACGAGCGTCTCACATGCCTTATGGCAAGGGAGAAGAAGGTGAGTACTCAAGACTCCACCTATGCTTCTTCTAGTGATAATGAATCTAGTGATGATGATGACATAGATTATTCATGCTTGTTCAAGGGCTTAGATAGATCTAAGATAGATAAAATAAATGAATTGATTGATGCATTGAATGAAAAGGATAGGCTTTTAGAAAAGCAGGAGGATTTATTGTATGATGAACATGATAAATTTGTAGAGGCACAAAAATCATATGCTTTAGAAGTGAAAAGAAATGAAATGCTTTCTTATGAACTATCTACTTGTCATGAAACCATTTCTACTTTACAAGGTGTTAACAATGATTTAAATGCTAAGTTAGAAGTAGCAAATAAATCTAATTCTTGTGTAGAACATGTTATGATTTGCACTAGGTGTAAGGATTTCGATGTTGATGCCTGTAGTGAACACCTAGTTTTAATTTCCAAATTAAATGAGGAATTGGCTAGTCTTAATGCCCAACTTAAGACTAGCACGAGTGAAGTTGATAAGATAAAATTTGCAAGGGATGCCTACACGGTTGGTAGACACCCCTCAATTAAGGATGGGCTTGGCTTCAAGAGGGAAGCCAAGAACTTAACAAGCCATAAGGCTCCCATCTTCGTCAAGGAGAAAGGGAAGGCCCCTATGGCTAGTAGTGCTAAAAAGAACCATGCTTTCTTATACCATGATAGGAGACATGCTAGAAATGCTTATAATGATTTTGATTTACATGTTTATGATTCTCATGCCATGTTTGCTTCTAGTTCTTCCTATAAGCATGATAGAGATACGTGTAGGAGAAATGTTGTACATATGCCTAGGAGAGATATTGCTCATGTGCCTAGAAAGAATGTTATTCATACTCCTAGGAAAGTAGTGAATGAACCTTCTATAATTTATTGTGCTTTAAACACTTCCTTTGCTATTTGTAGAAAGGATAGGAAAATAGTTGCTAGGAAGTTAGGGGCAAAATGCAAGGGAGACAGGACTTGCATTTGGGTCCCTAAGGACATTTGTGCTAACCTTGCAGGACCCAACATGAGTTGGGTACCTAAGACCCAAGCCTAAATTTGCCTTGCAGGTTTATGCATCCGGGGGTTCAAGCTGGATTATCGACAGCGGATGCACAAACCATATGACGGGGGAGAAGAAGATGTTCACCTCCTACGTCAAAAATAAGGATTCCCAAGATTCAATTATATTCGGTGATGGGAATCAAGGCAAGGTAAAAGGGTTAGGTAAAATTGCAATTTCTAATGAGCACTCAATTTCAAATGTGTTTCTAGTTGAGTCTCTTGGTTACAACTTGCTATCTGTTAGTCAACTATGCAACATGGGATATAATTGCCTTTTTACTAATGTAGATGTGTCTGTCTTTAGAAGATGTGATGGTTCACTAGCTTTTAAGGGTGTACTAGACGGCAAGCTTTACTTAGTTGATTTTGCAAAAGAAGAGGCCGGTCTAGATGCATGCTTAATGGCTAAGACTTGCATGGGCTGGCTGTGGCATCGCCGCTTAGCACATGTGGGGATGAAGAACCTCCACAAGCTTCTAAAGGGAGAACACGTGATAGGTCTAACAAATGTTTATTTCGAAAAAGATAGACCTTGTGCAGCTTGTCAAGCAGGTAAACAGGTGGGAGGAGCACATCACAGCAAGAATGTGATGACCACATCAAGACCTCTGGAGCTGCTGCATATGGACCTCTTCGGACCCGTCGCCTATCTAAGCATAGGAGGAAGTAAGTATGGTTTAGTTATTGTTGATGACTTTTCCCGCTTCACTTGGGTATTCTTTTTGCAGGATAAGTCTGAAACCCAAGGGACCCTCAAGCGCTTCCTCAGGAGAGCTCAAAATGAGTTTGAGCTCAAGGTGAAGAAGATTAGGAGCGACAACGGGTCCGAGTTCAAGAACCTTCAAGTGGAGGAGTTTCTTGAGGAGGAAGGGATCAAGCACGAGTTCTCCGCTCCCTACACACCACAGCAAAATGGTGTGGTAGAGAGGAAGAACAGGACGCTAATCGATATGGCGAGGACGATGCTTGGAGAGTTCAAGACCCCCGAGTGTTTTTGGTCGGAAGCTGTGAACACGGCTTGCCACGCCATCAACAGGGTCTATCTTCATCGACTCCTCAAGAAGACTTCGTATGAGCTACTAACCGGTAACAAACCCAATGTATCGTACTTTCGTGTATTTGGGAGCAAGTGTTACATTCTAGTGAAGAAGGGTAGAAATTCTAAGTTTGCTCCCAAAGCTGTAGAAGGGTTTTTATTAGGTTATGATTCAAATACAAAGGCGTATAGGGTCTTCAACAAATCATCGGGTTTGGTTGAAGTCTCTAGCGACGTTGTATTTGATGAGACTAATGGCTCTCCAAGAGAGCAAGTTGTTGATTGTGATGATGTAGATGAAGAAGATGTTCCGACGGCCGCAATACGAACCATGGCGATTGGAGATGTTCGGCCACAGGAACAAGATGAACGAGATCAACCTTCTTCCTCAACAACGGTGAATCCCCCAACTCAAGACGATGAACAGGTTCATCAAAAGGAGGCGTGTGATCAAGGGGGAGCACAAGATGATCATGTGATGGAGGAAGAAGCGCAACCGGCACCTCCAACCCAAGTTCGAGCGATGATTCAAAGGGATCATCCCGTCGACCAAATTCTGGGTGACATTAGCAAGGGAGTAACTACTCGGTCTCGACTAGTTAATTTTTGTGAACATTACTCTTTTGTCTCCTCTATTGAGCCTTTCAGGGTAGAGGAGGCCTTGCTAGATCCGGATTGGGTGTTGGCCATGCAGGAGGAACTTAACAACTTCAAGCGCAATGAAGTTTGGACGCTGGTGCCTCGTCCCAAGCAAAATGTTGTGGGAACCAAGTGGGTGTTCCGCAACAAACAGGACGAGCACGGGGTGGTGACGAGGAACAAGGCTCGACTTGTGGCAAAAGGTTATGCCCAAGTCGCAGGTTTGGACTTTGAGGAGACTTTTGCTCCTGTGGCTAGGCTAGAATCAATTCGTATCTTGCTAGCATATGCCGCTCACCATTCTTTCAGGTTGTACCAAATGGATGTGAAGAGCGCTTTCCTCAACGGGCCAATAAAGGAGGAGGTGTACGTGGAGCAACCCCCTAGCTTCGAGGATGAGCGGTACCCCGACCACGTGTGTAAGCTCTCTAAGGCGCTCTATGGACTTAAACAAGCCCCAAGAGCATGGTATGAATGCCTTAGAGATTTCTTAATTGCTAATGCTTTCAAGGTTGGGAAAGCCGATCCAACTCTTTTCACTAAGACTTGTGATGGTGATTTGTTTGTGTGCCAAATTTATGTCGATGACATAATATTTGGTTCTACTAATCAAAAGTCTTGTGAAGAGTTTAGCAGGGTGATGACGCAGAAATTCGAGATGTCGATGATGGGCGAGTTGAACTACTTCCTTGGGTTCCAAGTAAAGCAACTCAAGGACGGCACCTTCATCTCCCAAACAAAGTACACGCAAGATCTGCTAAAGCGGTTTGGGATGAAGGACGCCAAGCCCGCAAAGACTCCGATGGGAACCGACGGACACACCGACCTCAACAAAGGAGGTAAGTCCGTTGATCAAAAAGCATACCGGTCAATGATAGGTTCTCTGCTTTATTTATGTGCTAGTAGACCGGATATTATGCTTAGCGTATGCATGTGTGCTAGATTTCAATCCGATCCTAAGGAGTGTCACTTGGTGGCGGTGAAGCGAATTCTTAGATATTTAGTCGCTACGTGTCGGCGTTCCGAGACCGGGGGGTCCCCGAGCCGACGAGTGAGAGTGCCGCGTGCCCCAGCCCAGATGGGTCGAGCGCGTGGGCGAGCGCGAAGGGGGGAACAGAGAGAGAGAGGTCGGTGGCCGGAGCCGGGTCGTGAGGGAGTCGGAGAATTCCCGCGGCCTTCGTATTCGTCCCGCGCCCAGGTCGGGTGCGCTTGCAGTAGGGGGTTACAAGCGTCCGCGCGAGGTGAGGGGAGCGAGCGGCCCCGAGAGAGCGCCTGCCCCTGCCCTTCGTCCCTGCGAGGCCAACCTTCTCTAAGAAGGCCCTGGTCCTTCCTTTTATAGTCGTAAGGAGAGGATCCAGGTGTACAGAATGGGGGTGTAGCAAGGTGCTACGTGTCTAGCGAGGGAGAGCTAGCGCCTAAGTACATGCCAAGGTGGCAGCCGGAGAGGTCTTGGCACCCTGTTGTTGTGGCGTCGTGGCTGTTGGAGGAGTAACGGAGCCGGACGGGGGGACAGCTGTCGGAGTGGCTGGGCCCTTGCTGACGTCCTCCTGCTTTCGTAAGGGAGCTGAGAGCCGCCGTCGTCATGGTCTAGCGGGGCGCCATCATTTGCCTATCTGGCGTGGCTGGCCAGATGGGACGCCGGTCTCGTTCTCTGCGACCCAAGTCGGCTCAGGGCAGGGTGATGATGACGCTTCCTGTTGACGTGGCGGTCTCGTGTCCTAGGTCGGGCGTCGTGGAGGCTCCTCCGAAGCTGAGGTCGAGTCCGTCCTGCAAGACAGAGGCAGAGTCCGAGCCCTGGGTCGGGCGAGGCGGAGATCGTTCGGCAGAGGCCGAGGCGGAGTCCGAGCCTTGGGTCGGGCGAGGCGGAGTTCGTCGTCTTCCGGGGCCTTAGCCCGAGTCCGAGCCCTGGGTCGGGCGGAGCGGAGTTCGCCGTCTTCCGGGGCCTTAGCCCGAGTCCGAGCCCTGGGTCGGGCGGAGCGGAGTTCGCCGTCTTCCGGGGCCTTAGCCCGAGTCCGAGCCCTGGGTCGGGCGGAGCGGAGTTCGCCGTCTTCCGGGGCCTTAGCCCGAGTCCGAGCCCTGGGTCGGGCGGAGCGGAGTTCGCCGTCTTCCGGGGCCTTAGCCCGAGTCCGAGCCCTGGGTCGGGCAGAGCCTCCTATGGCACCTCTGGCGAAGTCTGGTCGCCCGTCGGTCTTACCTTTTGCGTTAAACGCCCCGGTGACTGGGTTGGTTGGCGCGGTGATTTAGTCAGGGTTTCTTCTTATCGAAGGCGGGGCCTAGGGCGAGCCGGAGATGCGTCTGCCGTGAAAGAGGAGGCCTCAGGCGAGACGGAGTCATCTTAGGGTCGGCTGCCCTCGCCCGAGGCTAGGCTCGGGCGTGGCGTGGTCAAGTCGCTCGTATGGACTGATCCCTGACTTAATCAAACCCATCAGGCCTCTGCAGCTTTATGCTGATGGGGGTTACCAGCTGAGAATTAGGCGTCTTGAGGGTACCCCTAATTATGGTCCCCGACACTACGCCTTGCTTCGGGATCTGGTATCCAAAGGGGTCTAACTTTGACTTGATTGGGTACTCAGATTCCGACTATGCTGGATGTAAGGTCGATAGGAAGAGTACATCGGGGACGTGCCAATTCTTAGGAAGGTCCCTGGTGTCATGGAACTCTAAGAAACAAACCTCCGTTGCCCTATCCACCGCTGAGGCCGAGTATGTTGCCGCAGGACAATGTTGTGCGCAACTACTTTGGATGAGGCAAACCCTCAGGGACTTTGGCTACAATCTGAGCAAAGTCCCACTCCTATGTGACAATGAGAGTGCTATCCGAATAGCGGAAAATCCTGTTGAGCACAGCCGCACAAAGCACATAGACATCCGGCATCACTTTTTGAGAGACCACCAGCAAAAGGGAGATATCGAAGTGTTTTATGTTAGCACCGAGAACCAGCTAGCCGATATCTTTACCAAGCCTTTAGATGAGAAGACCTTTTGCAGGTTGCGTAGTGAGCTAAATGTCTTAGATTCGTGGAACTTGGATTGAATTGTAGCATACATGTGCTTATGCCTTTGATCATGTTCATTCTGCACTTTGTTGCTTATTATGGTGCTCAAGTTGTACATACACTCCCTGGACCTCACAAGTCCGTTGCAAAGTGATGCACATGTTTAGGGGGAGATGTGTTACAACTTGACTCTTTGAGACTAACCATATGCTTGAGTTTGCTTGATTTAGTCTCAAAGGAGAATTGAAAGGGAAAAGGTGGACTTGGATCATGCAAGACTTCCACTGCACTCCGATGAGAGGGTAATTAATTCCAAGTCCATCTCATTAACTCTTATTGCCATTTGCTCTTAATTGAAGATTTTGGTGAGGCAATGGGGTTCAAGGGCCAAAATTGATTCCGTTTTGGTGCTTGATGCCAAAGGGGGAGAAAATAAAGGCCAAAGCAATAAATGGATCAGCTACCACTTGAGAAATTTGAAAATAGTAGAGTAGAGCTTTTGGTTTGTCAAAACTTTTTTTGTTGTCTCTCTTATCAAAGTTGGCTTCTTTTTGGAGAAGTAGTAATTATGGGAAAAAGGGGGAGTTTTTGAAATCCTTGATCAATCTCTTTTGGAATGACTCTCTTTATGCTTCAACATGTGTGTTTAACTTAGAGATAGAGATTTGAGTTTGATTTGCAAAAACAAACCAAGTGGTGGCAAAGGATGATCCATATATGCCAAAATTGATTCAAAATAAATTTAAGTTTTATTTGAAGTGAGTTTGCACTTGTTCTAGTTGCTTTATGTTGTGTTGGCATAAATCACCAAAAAGGGGGAGATTGAAAGGGAAATGTGCCCTTGGGCCATTTCTAAGTATTTTGGTGATTGAGTGCCAACACATGTGCTTAATTGTGAATTTATGTACATGGATGAACAAGGTGCAAATCATGAAGTAAAGGTATGTTTCTAAGCCTTAGTGCATTGGTTTTGTGTACTAATATATTTGTCTAAGTGTTAGAAACAAAAAGAGAGAAGAGGAGAAAAGACTTGGCTGTGTGCTGCCAAGACCCAGCTCGGTCTGGAGCACCGGACTGTCCGGTGTGCACCGGACAGTGTCCGGTGCGCCAGGCTGCCTCGGCGCGAAGTGGCCGCTCTCGGGAAATTGGCCGACGGCGTACGGCTAAAATTCACCGGACTGTCCGGTGTGCACCGGACTGTCCGGTGAGCCAACGGTCGGCCGGGCCAACGGTCGGCCGCGCAATCCGCGCGGGACACGTGGCCGAGCCAACGGTCGGAAGACGGCACCGGACTGTCCGGTGTGCACCGGACATGTCCGGTGCGCCAACGGCTCCAGATCTTCCAACGGTCGGCAACGGTCGGAAGCGCCAGTTATGGAAACAAATCGGGCACCGGACAGTGTCCGGTGTGCACCGGACTGTCCGGTGCCCCCGACGACAGAAGGCAAGGATGGCCTTCCGGATTTGCTCTCAACGGCTCCTAGCTGCCTTGGGGCTATAAAAGGAGCCCCTAGGCGCATGGAGGAGATACACAAGCAACCCTTGAGCATTCTTGATCATCCACACTTAGTCTTTGCGCTTTCATTTGTGATTCTAAGTGATTCGAGCTCCGTTCTAGTGAGAACTTTGTGATACTCTTGTGAGCTCGATTCTTGGCCGTGTGTGTGCGCATTTCGCTGTGGATTTGTGTGTGTTGCTTCCCTCCCTTACTCTGTGTTTCTTTGTGATCATATACTTGTAAGGGCAAGAGACTCCAATTTGTGGAGATTCCTTGCAAACGGGATAGTGAAAGGCAAAACAAAACACTGTGGTATTCAAGTGGGTCTTTGGACCGCTTGAGAGGGGTTGATTGCAACCCTCGTCCGTTGGGACGCCACAACGTGGAGTAGGCAAGCGTTGGTCTTGGCCGAACCACGGGATAAACCACTGTGTCACCTCTGTGCTTGATCTCTTGTGGTATTGTGTTTTGTTGAGACTTCACCTTAGCCACTTGGCAATAATCGTGCTAACACTTAACAAGTTTTTGTGGCTTAAGTTTGAAGTTTTTACAGGATCACCTATTCACCCCCCCCCCCCTCTAGGTGCTCTCACCAATTCGAGATCATGAGTTGGATAATTCCCCTCATGCTTCCTCAACTGCCTTGAGCCATAAGCAATCACTCTGCCTTCCTGCATCAACACACAGCCAAGACCAATTCGAGAAGCAATCGTATAAACTGTGAAACGCTTACCACTCTCAGGCAAAGCTAGGATAGGGGCGTCCAACAACTTGTTCTTCAATGTTTGATAACTGATCTCGCAATCGCTGCACCAGACGAAGAGAACACCCTTCTCCAAGAGTCTAGTCAAAGGCTTAGAAATGCTAGAAAAATTTGGTACAAAGCGTCGATAATATCCAGCGAGCCCTAAGAAACTTCAAATCTCAGAGACACTAGAAGGTCTCTTCCACTCCACCACAGCCACGACATTCTTGGGATCAACCGCAATGCCCTGCTGATTAATCACATGACCCAGGAAAGCCACTTCGGACAGCGAAAAGGCACACTTCTTCAATTTGCCATAAAACTGATTCTTCCTAAGAGCACCCAGAACGAGATGGAGATGCCGCTCATGCTCAGCCTCGGTCTTTGAATAAATCAGAATATCATCTAGGAACATGACCACAAAGTCGTCCAACAACTCATGTAACATCCTATTCATTACTTCCATAAAAGCGACAGGGGCATTAGTTAAGCCAAAAGACATGACTATGAACTCGTAATGCCCATACCTGGTGCAAAAGGCTGTCTTCTCAATATCCTCCTCACGAATCCTTAATTGATGATAACTAGAGTTCAAATCAATTTTGGAGAACACCTGGGCACCCCTCAACTGTTCAAAGAGAACCTCAATACGGGGTAGCGGATATTTATTCTTGATTGTCACTTGATTCAAAGCCCGATAATCCACACATAACCTCTTGATTTTATCCTTCTTCTCAACAAATAGTACTGGGGAAGCCCAAGGCGACCTGCTAGTCCTAATGAAACCCTTAGCCAGCAGATCATCCAATTGTCGCTTCAACTCAACCTGCTCCTTTGGAGCCATCTGATACGGGGCCTTATGAATAGGCTGCGTACCCGGAATTAGTTTGATCTCAAAAGCTACATCGCGATCCGGTGGAAGGCCTGGAAGCTCTGCTGGAAATACATCGGCAAAGTCACACACCACCTGAATGTCTTGCACCTGCAAGGCAACCTCACCCTCCACCACCATGGAGAAAAAGATTCCCGTCTTCCATGACCGACGATCCGAAAGCAATTGCGACAACAAGGATAACGTGAACTTTGGAGAACTTCCCAAGAATACCACCTCCCTACCTGACGGCGCCTGCAATAACACTGTCTTCCAAAAACAGGATATAACTGCGTGATATTGAGATAACCAATCCATACCCAAGATAACATCAAAAGCTCCCAGGGGAATCACAACAAGATTAACTGAAAAGATTTCATCAACAAGAATGATGGAACAACCCTGACAAACTGAACAACTACTAATGGAGCCACTAGCAGAACTAACCATAACTGGGTGACCCAACCTCTGCACCGAAAGACCAGCCCGCGACACAAAATTCTCCAAAACAAACGAATAGCTAGCGCCAGAGTCAAAAAGAGCATGGGCCACAAACAAATCAACTGAAATTGTACCTGTCACCATGTCTCCCTGCTTCCTGCCATTCGTAGAGGGTAGCACATATGCTCCGGAAATACTCGCAGAAGAGGAAGCTCCCGGAGTGAAGTTAACCGAAGAACCCCACTAGGCCGTCGGGTGAGGAAGACGCGGAGCTCCAAACTGAGACGGTACAGGAGTAGTCGGTGCAGGAGTAGGCGTGACCAGATACTGAGGAAAACCCTGCATCGGCACGAACTGAGAAGTCCCAGGCACATAGAACTGTTGTGGAGGGAGTGGAACTGAAAATTGCTGTTCAGCGCTTGACATCATGTTGACAGTGCCCTGAGAAGAGGAGGAAGTCACTGGCTCCCATCAGAGCTTCCCATTGGGATTCCTCCTACACACCACATCCTTGTGGATCTTGGCTGTAGATAGAGCACCTGCCACTCCACTGACACTCGGCACGATGATGCGCATCACCACAATGGAAACACACCAGCCCCAGCCCGGGCTTAGGAACAGCCTGATACCTCTGAGTACTTTCTCCCGAAGTACCCGATTCAGAGGATTTGCCACGGTAGGGGTGGTGGCGCTGGTGCTGAGACTTGCCCCTCTTGTGGGCTGGACCCCCAGTGTTGCCCCTCCCTGTGTCCTAGCCATGAGGCTGATCCACACCCGAAGACTTCTGTGACTCCATGGTGTATTGGTGTTGCATCTCCACATCCAATGCCTGCTCCACTGTAGTACAGAAATTCACCAACGGAAAGGCGCCAAGAGCATGCCTGATAGAAGGTTTCAGGCCCTGATGGAACTGGCTCACCTTCTCCATCTCATTGTAAGCCACATGAGGAACAAAGCGGACCATCTTGTTGAAGCCCACTTCATACTCGGTGATGGACTTCTTCTCTTGCTTGTAGGACTACAAATCCATCTTCATTTTCTCCAGGAAGGTGACCGGGTAGAACCTCCTCTCAAACTGCCTGATGAAAACATCTTAGGACAGGACCCCTGGTGTAGAGGAGTGAGCTGCCTGCACGCCTCTCCAACAAATTTGAGCCTCTCCCTTCATCAGCTATGTGCCAAAGCGAACACGTTCACCATACACAATCTCAAAGACGTCCATCTTATCCTCCACATAAGTCAGCCAATCCACCGCCTCGACCAGAGTACCACTGCCATCAAAGGTGTCTAGCTTCATGCCCATCCACTGCATCAGAGAAAGACTACTAACGGGAAGGGGCGCCTCAGCCCCGCCACCCGGAGCAGCACCCCCAGGGACAGCGCCCCCGGGCACTCCTCCACCTCTAGCACCTTGAGCAGCACCCGCAGGGGCAATAGGAATAGCTTACCTTAGAATGGCCAACTTCTGCTGCATGGCCTGCATTGCGGCTAACATTGCCACCGGACTCATAGAATCCCCACTAGGAACCTGTGGGCTGCCACGAGCCCTACGAGGCGGCATAACTACAAGTAAGTAGATAAGTAAATAAGATTGGCATAGCACCTCACCAATAATGTCAAACCAGTACTAACAATATCATAATGTATCAATAGTAAAGCAGGAAACCCATCCTATATGTGCAGTGTGTCATTTTATCATTGTTTCACTTGCTAGGACCTACAGCCTATTCCTTTGATACCAACTGTAACACCTCATTGCTCCCACACAATGAATGTTACCAAATACCCTTCCCACAAAACTTAAACAACATAAGAAAAGAAATAGAGGCAGAAAGTAAAGCAAAATCCGGCAACACCTCCCTTAAAAATAGCATAACGAGAGGAACATAAAGTTTATACATAATGAAAAGAAAGATAATCCACATAGTATAAACAGAATGCAAAGGTAGTAATAAATATTCATTACCAAATAAAAAGAAAGGGAATCCAGCCAACCCAAAAGCAAATTCGACTACCATGAAGGCTAGAACATATTAATCCCCTAGACTTGAACCCCTGTTTAACATCATTACTAAGCAGTGGTACATTTATTTAGGAGTGTAGTGGCCGTGCTGCTACTTCTCTTCTTTCCCAAAGGCAAAGTTCAAGTGCCCGTATCAAACAATGCAAGAGTGAGATGACACATCTCAGCAAGTAAAAAGATCAAACAACAACTGAACAATGTAAACAGGTCGTGCTTAAACAACCACATAGTTCACAATTTCCCTCTTGAATATTAAATTGCAGCAAGTAAACAAGTAACCAATTGCTCAGTTCCAAAATGAATCACAAAGTAAAGATCCACACTATCCACACCATCATAACAGGTTCCACACTTCACCCATGAATGCACATGGCTACAGATGCAGTAATGACTTCTGCCTTCATACCTCTAAGGATACGAAGCTGCATCATACCCCTTCTCGAGCAACGTATGATGCTTATTGTACCGGTACGGTCGGACCATAAGATCATGACGAAACTTCCATGCAAAGGATGATGAATGCACTATGCATGTCAACAACATGAGTCCACCCCAAATAACATGTGTTAAACATATACTTCCACCCATTCCAAATAATAAACAACATGGGTAACTTGATCAAACCACACCCTCAACATATGTAATCAATAGAACATGGATATCTTCAAACGATGGTACCCAATAGAGAATATGAGGACGAACACAAATGGCATAAATATAATCAAGTATACAACACATTAATCGACCAACGAGATAACCATCACTATTTTACTTGCCTTCACCGGGGAATTTGGACAAAGTCCTAAGTGCGATCCGGAAGTCCACCACCTATTTTTGACACACCACTTAGTGCATAAATTCACATAACAAACACTCATAAACTACGCCGCACCTACGCACAATTCCAAACCAGTCGCATGCGACTTATCACCCCCATCACCCACCAACCATAGCGGCGCTGCTTGTCAATTTCATATCTTTAAAATTATGATAGCAGTGGTGACAAACAAAAACTCCAGAAGCATCTACATAAAATTCCCCACAAGTTTTGTATACAAATGATAATTAAATTCGAAACCCTAATTAGCCCAAAACAGTTCACAAGTTAAACTCTGCAATCTGTTTTTGGACAGCAACCTACCCGGATTCAAACAACGATATCTCCTAAAATGTAACTCCGAATCGAGCGCATAAGTACTTGTTGGAATGGTATGACAAAGCTCTACATGATTCTCTCACTGATTCCCACTAATTACTCACGAAAAATTCCCAGAAACTACTAGAACTACTACTGTTCGCCCAACCACAAAAATTCTGGACAACACCTCTACTGATTCGCATAGGTAAACATATAACTAATTGAATTTCAGCGCAAAAACATAAATAACCTCAAGATCACCTTGAGTTCCACCTTTTTCCTCGTTCCTTCCTCTCACCAATTCTCCACTTGAAACTTGCACGCACACGAAGAAGATTTGACGAGGAAGGACGACACTTGGAGAAGAGGAGATGGGGGGTGGCGGCTAGGGTTGAGGGGATGGCTGCTGCAAAACTTGAGAATGGGGGGGGCGGCTGCAGCACTTGGGAAGAGAGAAGAGGGAAAATGGGGGGTGGCGGCCAAAGGAGAGAAGGGGGGGCTGCCCACAAGGGGGCTTAAGAGAAAGGGTGGCTAGGGTTTTGGGGGGGAAGTGGGCTTCCCACCACCGGATCGCGATCAACGGCCCAAAACCAATCCTACGCTAGAGCTCTCGACCCCCGCGCACACATCCAACATAAATTTTACTGTTTTACGGATGTTTACCTCCTAACATTCCAAACCTCCATAGCACAGAACCCGCAAGAGAAAACAAAGGAAAAAAGTAAACTTCAATTTCTCTTCTTTTTTTGAAAATTGGGTATCACAGGAGCTCCATGGGTGTGCGTGCAGTGCGAGAGAGAGAGGAGTGAGGGTGTCTGCTGAGGGCGCAACTGAGCGAGGGGAGTGATCGAGTGGGTGCGGGCTCCAGAAAAGGGGTCGGGCACGTGGAGGAGTGGCCGGGAAACTCACGTCCACGACAGAGAGCGCGGGCGGGAAGTTAGGGAAGGGGAGGTGGGGTTTGCGAGCCAGCGAGGGCGAACGCGCGAATAGGCGGTCTGACAGAATGGGCAGAGAGAGGGAACAAGCTTTTGCGCGAAAGGATCGACGTCGATAGGTCGGTCCCATCGGGCAGCGGGAGGAAGAGAGGGACAGAGCGCGCGGAGGCGGCCGTCGTTGACAGGAGGTGACGCGGGCACGCGCGTGCGGCCTAGTTGGGCTGGATTGGGCCTAATGGGCTGAAATTGGTTTTTTCTTTTTCAAGGGATTTTCTTAATGCTTTTCTTTTTATATTTCAAATCAAATTCAAACCAAATTCAAATTCAAACAATTTCAAACATGTGCATCAAACAAAAGGATACTTTAGGCTCAGCATGATGTAACATTTCATGACTCATATAGGTTTTGATAAACTAAATAATTAATTCCTCACCTAATTGACTTAACTCTAATCAAAAGGAAGAGAGAGGAAGTGTAGAGAGAGACAAGAGGTAACACCTGAATTTGGTAGGCATTTAGAGAAGAAATTTTATACCCCCAAATAGACCTGAAACTTGGGCCGGGCCGGGCCGGCACGACACGAGCCCATCGTGCCTTGGGCCTTAAGTCTTCAGGTCAACACGACCCTTAATATTTTTGGGCCGGGTCGTGCTGGGCCAAACACTTAAAATCTAAGCTCGGCACGGCACTAAAGCACGTCGTGCTTGTCTTGGGCCGGGCCAGCCCAGGTACGACCCACAACAAAACAAGCCATTTTGAAGATATATATAATGAAGCCTAATATAATTTTGATGTCATATTTTTACCGACCTTTTTGTCGTCGGGCCGCCCAAGCACGGCCCAGTCACTCGTGCCGGGCCGAGCGGCACGATGGGCTAAAAATCAAAGCCCGGCCCAGCCCTTTATTTGTGTCGTGCTAGCACGACCCAACATATTTCGTGCCGGGCCGTGCTTTGAGCCCGTTTTCTTGGGCCGTCCCTGGGTGGCCCAAAATAGCATGGCCCAAACTTTCAGGTCTACCCCCAAATCAGGGTGTTACAATGTACCTATCACCCATCCTTCTGTCATTCCAAAAATTATTGTGTATTTTCTTCTGTTGTTTTGGGGATTTGTTTTTTGTTGTGCTAAGGACTAAACATAATTTGGGTGTGTTAATACTTTATTTATTGTTTGCACATGGTTTGTGTTATTCTGATGATGGCTCGTGGATCCTGCAAAATATGTGTTAGGATTTGGAGATCCATGCGGGCACTACCACAGGGTGCTCGTCCCTTGTGTTCTTGGTTCTTGCATGCATTATGTCGTTCTGAGATCACATTAGCGCAATGGACTCCATGGTGTTTGATGTTGCTGAATTAGATGGAGCAGCAATGATTTGTCACGCTAACAGTAAAAAGAAATATTATTTGTTGGTTTTAAATGTTAGTAATTGCTACGAAGTAACATATTTGATCAAACCGGATGAAGACGTAACATGCAACGTTGGAGCCACGTTGAAGTCTCCCCACACCTATTGTGCGCCACCTGGTATATGCCGCAGTCCTCAAACTTAGCATATTGTATTACTTAGATCCTCAAACTTGACATGCCATGTTATTTAGGCAGGTTCCTAAACTTTCATTAGTGCTCTTCAGCATAGCACACCACATCATCATTCGGTTTTGGTCAATTTTACACAAGTCGACTAAGTCCAAGGACCTGTTTTCCTGATTTTTTAAGTTCGGAACCTAAGTGATACAGTGTGCCAAATTTAAAGACCGTTAATGTGTTTTACTCAATCTAAAGGTGCCGAACATGACATCTACAAGACCAAAGGCTGATTTGGTGACAAGAGATTTGAAAGAGACATACGAGAAAGAAATCTCTTGCTATTCAATTTTAAATAACAAGAGATTTTATCTCTATGAATTCTCTCGAAATCTCTAATCATCAAATCAACCCTAAAATCTCGTGTCCCCAGCCTGTGACCCTGCGAGATGAGCCATGAAAGTTTTCTATATCTCTTGTGCACCTAGCCTGTGACCCTGCGAGATGCCGATTTCGATGCGCGCAGCTGGGCGAGATCCTAAGATCGGATTAGCGTATTGAAATGCCTAAATAACGCGGGCGTCCAGTGGTTAGCAGAGCGTTTATCTCTGTGCTCTGATCTCAGGCTGGTGCTCGCGAGCGAACAAAAGTCCAACCCAGAATAATAATGCGGTGGTTGACCCGCCGGGCCCGGGCGTGGCCGTGTGAGCGCGGTCGCAGCGCCGTGGCCGGCGGATCCTATGCGCCAGCGACCAGAACGTGAACGCTGCTGCCAGTCGCCGTTATCCATCGTGTCCTCGCCCTCTTGTAGGCTTGTAGCCGGGTGGGGTGACGCAGAGGATCTCGTCCTCGTCAGGCCAACAGCCGTGCTGCCGCAGGTGGTGCATTGGCAGCCAGCCAGCGCGCTGCACGCGCCCCACGACGCAGCTTGCTTGCGCTTTATAAAAGCGGCCACTGTGCGCAGGCGCAGGTCAAAGCTGCCCTCGCCACGGTCACGGCCCTCACCTCGAGATCGAGAAGAAAAGAGGCGAGGAGAGCACGGGGAGGGGAGGCGCAGGCGCTCCTCTCCGCTCCGGACTGGCGCTGTGATGGCGCAACAGCGGCAGCAGCGCAGCGGCGGCGGCGGCGTCCGCCTCGCCGCGTTGCTCCTCCTGGCCCTGGCCTTGCTCTCGCCTTGCCTCTCCCGCGCCGACGCCGTGGCCGCTCCTTCGGCTACTCTCGGTATGTATGCTTATGGTGTGCCTTGGGCGCGGCCACCTGGCGGCTTCGTCGTCCCCTCCCCACGTCTGTCATCATCTTCCTGTGGGTTTTGATTTCAGCGTCTGCTGCCGCCGCCGCCTCGGACTCGGAGCATGGGGTGGCGACCGCACGGGATAATGCTCTAGCACAGGTCAGTGGTTCATCCTCCCCCCCCCCGGATGAAGCTTCAAATTGTTGCAGTTGCAGCACAGACTGCCCTTTTTTTTACATAGCTTTCTGTTACAGGGTGGCGATGTGGAGTGGATCCAGGACTACGGCGGCCCCAGCGCCAATACCCGGCACGTCCCGCACCCGTGATTATCGGCGGCCGCCGCCGCCGCATGAGACCAGCGGGATCGGGACGGGGACAGCAGGAGCAACAGTGTAGTTGCAGCAACTGTAGTTCGCGCGTGGGCTACTCAGCAATCACTTTTTGTCTTGTAAACCTTTTTTTGTTTTGTTTTGGTGCTTCCTCTGCATGCTCTGCACTGCACGGCCTTCTGGTCCTCAACGTGACAATGTGGCTGTGATTATAGGCCTGTTTGGTTCGTGGCTAACTACGCCACACTTTGCCTAAGGTTAGGCGTTCGAATTGAATAACTAACCTTAGGCACAAAAGTTAGGCAAAGTGCGGCTGTGTTTTGATTTGTTCCTCGAGTGTGACCCTATCTGATTAACATGCTCTGGAAGCCTCGTTTAATCTGCTCCTGTGTCCGGTCCATCTGTGCTGTGCAATGCAGCTAATTCATTTACCCGTGTTAATCATAAGCATCTCACAAGGGAAAGGGAGCTTTCAATCTCCCACTTTCTGGTGATTGATAGTAACACAATTAAAACTTACACAAGATAAAGCACAATTTTGAATTCTAAACTATAGAACGCTCTCCATAAATATGTGCTTGCATGAATATCTCAACTTTAACCTCATATGCCAAATTGCACATACTTAGACTAAGCGCGAAGCATTACTACACCCTAGCATCTATGGGGTACATTGTGTCAGGAACCAAACAGTCATGCGTATGACACTCAAATGCACATAATCAGAGTTAAACACTAGAGAGATACTAATTAAATAGATATAACTCTAGGATCTCAACCTATCACGATACACCATAAAGATACCAATTAATACACCATAACAAAGCATGAATATCTATCAACAAGATAAACAAAGATCACCATAGATACCAATTGATCTACAACACATACAACACAATAACAACTAAAGACAATGCTACACCATGATCATATCACATGAAAGAGTAAGCATCAACTAAGCAAGAAAAATAGGACTAACAATGCAATATCATCAGATGATCTACAATAAGAACATGATAAGCATTATCAACACCTAATGCATTCTCCCCATTAAGATCAAAAGAAACTCAAGGAAACCCCACCTTAACCAAGGTGGGCACATCCTCACCACGATGTTGAGCTTTGAGGTTGAGAGGAAAGTTTATCTTCACCCTTAAGATAAACTTTCCTCTCAGGTCGAGGTAAGCATTAATGCATAAATTCTCCGCCTTTGGCATCAAACACCAAAACCATATTCAAACAAGAACAAAGGATGATGTCAAGGGAGAGCAGAGTATGGAGCAGGGAAATGCATCACACTAACATTACTCCCTTATACAACCTTACAACTTTAAAATATGCACCATAAGCATTAGAGGGAATCTAGGTACATGGATAAATGTTGAGTGATTTACCTCCCTATGTACCTTTTCATTGATACCAGATGAAGGCTCCTCTTTAATGACACCAATTTAGAGTCTTCTCACAGGAGATTCTCGTTGTGCCAGATCCTTCATCTCCATCTACACTTGTAACTTAACCAATAGGCTAAAAACAAGTTATAGCATTAATGGCACAAGGGAATATTTCTAAAGCTAGTGATCACCTTATTATACCAATTGAAACAAATACCAATTGATACTCAATAACCATATGATGAAACACTAGTTGAAAACACCCTACAATCTAGTGATTCATATAATACCAATTAAACACATCAAGAGACTGAAGCACGAATCAGAATCGGTTGAAATGAAACACGAATCACATAAATTTGTAAGGCACCAAATTAATGACATCCTATCAAGGTAGTGCATCTAAATTGTCACACCCGGATTTAAGGGATAAAGCCGGGTGCGTCTCATATGTGCGCCAAAGAAGAACATCACATATAATGACAAAGTGTATAGAGATAAATGTCACAAGTATCATTATTACATAGCAGAAGTCTTACAAAAATAAATGATAACAATAAAACAAACTAAATATTATTCCTTGGCGCCATCAAGCTGACTGGGAGACGCCAACTAAATCAACTCGTATTCCTCATTATAGGGCTCCTCTTGGACCACTGTTGTCGGCGTTTCGAGACCGGGGGGTCCCCGAGCCGACGAGTGAAGTGTCACCGCGTGCCCCAGCCCAGATGGGTCGACGCGAGGCCGAGCGCGAAGGGGGGAAAGCGAGGAGGCAGGAGATGGGTCGTGAGAGAGGTGGAAATCCCGCGGCCTTCGTGTTCGTCCCGCGCCCAGGTCGGGTGCGCTTGCAGTAGGGGGTTACAAGCGTCCACACGGGGGAAGGAGCGAGCGGCCTCACGCGAGCGCCCGTCTCGTCCTCGTCCCCGCGCGGTCGACCCTCTCTAAGAGGGCCCTGGTCCTTCCTTTTATAGGCATAAGGAGAGGATCCAGATGTACAATGGGGGGTATAGCAGAGTGCTACGTGTCTAACGGAGGAGAACTAGTGCCCTAAGTACACGCCACCGTGGCGGCCGGAGAGATTTTGGCGCCCAATTCGTGTGATGTCATGGCCGTCGGAGGAGCGCCGGAGCCTGGTGGAGGGACAGCTGTCGGGGCCGTCGAGTCCTTGCTGACGTCCTCTTGCTTCCGTAAGGGGGCCGAGAGTCGCCATCGTCAGGGAGCGTGCGGGACGCCATCATCGCCTATCTGGCGGAGCGAGCCAGATGGGACGCCGGTCTTGTTCCCCGTAGCCTGAGTCAGCTTGGAGTAGGGTAATGATGGCGCCTCCTGTTGATGTGGCCGGTCCGCGCCCTGGGTTGGGTGATGTGGAGGCTCCTCCGAGGTCGAGGTCGAGTCCGTCTTTCGTGGCCGAGGCTGAGTCCGAGCCCCCGGGTCGGGCGAGGCGGAGTTCGTCGTCTTCTGGGGCTGAGCCCAAGTCCGAGCCCTGGGTCGGGCGGAGCGGAGTACGTCGTCTTCTGGGGCTGAGCCCGAGTCCGAGCCCTGGGTCGGGCGGAGCGGAGTTCGCCGTCTTCCGGGGCTTAGCCCGAGTCCGAGCCCTGGGTCGGGCGGAGCTTCCTATGGAGTGCAGCCGGGCCTGACTACCTGTCAGCCTCACTCTGTCAAGTGGCGCCGCAGTCGGAGTGGCGCAGGCGGCGCTGTCTTTTTATCAGACTGGTTAGTGGAGCGGCGAAGTGACGGCGGTCGCTTCGGCTCTGTCAGCTGAGGGGCGCGCATCAGGATAAAGGTGTCAGGACACCTTTGCATTAAATGCTCCTGCGATTTGGTCGGGGTTGCTTCTTGGCGAAGACAGGGCCTCGGGCGAGCCGGGAACGCATTCGCCGCTGGAGGGGGGCCTCAGGCGAGGCGGAGATCCTTCGGGGTCGGCTGCCCTTGTCCGAGGCTAGGCTCGGGCGAGGCGTGATCGAGTCCTTCGGATGGACTGATCCCTGACTTGATCGCACCCATCAGGCCTTTGTAGCTTTATGCTGATGGGGGTTACCAGCTGAGAATTAGGAGCCTTGAGGGTACCCCTAATTATGGTCCCCGACAACTGTAATACCCAAATTATAAAGCCTATAAAAGAGTTGATCTCCTTATATGATTTTCCATCTAATTTTGGGTCATGACAAAACATAATTAAAAGATAATAATTCTTTACTAAATAATAAAAAAAGAAAAGAAAGGCCATGCATCATGTTGAGTTCTTATGGTTGTGCATCTAATACTGACAGGATTAATAAAGATGTGCTAATTAGAATTTAACCAACGAATTACTATTTAGAAAATTGGAAAATAACCTAGAAAGGGAAAGAGAAATACTACATAATATAAAATAAATATATAAATAAATTCCTTCCAATACTGGTATGTTCAAATTGTGCATTTAATTTGAGTACAATAGATTCACAACTTTATTTGAATTAAAATTGGAAATTTACAAATAAAAAGGAAAATGAAACATGAAATATAAAAAGAAAAATAAAGAAAGAGCTACTTGGGCCGGCCTTCCCTCCATTCGGCCCACCCTACCGTTCTCAGCCCATTCGTTGTCCTTGCGCCGACAAGCCGGGCCCATGGATAGCCGCTCATTCGTTGACGCAAAGGGACCGGGTCGTCGGGGGGAGAGCGCCTGTGGGCATGTACGCGCGCATGCCGTGACTTTCGCTGACATGTGGACCCACGCACCACATCACCACTAGTGTCGCTACGTTTCGCTGACAGGCGAGGCCCCTACTCCAGAACGGGTCGTGACCACTCCTCCGCGCGGAAGCCGCCAAGGTTCAACCACCCCCACCGAGCTCGCCGGGTGTCGTTCCTGCTATCTGGGCTGCCCCGCTCGTATATAGTCGCCGTCTGTAGCTCTCCTGCTCTCCTATTTCACCAGACTGGGACAAAGCCGTGTGCCAAGTCGGATAGAAAGAGATAAGGGGGGAGCAGAGAGTGCCGCCAATGCCATTATTGATCTTGGCTGGCGTAAGGATTTCCAGGGGGTTCGGGGGCTTCGTTGCGCTGTCTGGTGGACGCTCGTGGCCGGAGACGGAGAAACCGACCACTAGGTGGCCGGAATTTTGCCACCGCACAATCGGATCTGCCGCGTCGCGTGGGTGGATCGGGGTACTTCCGAAATCACGGTGAGCAACCTTCCCCTTTCATCGAACGACTCTTCACTACGTATTACCGCAACCTGTTCGAAGTTCGAGCGTGTGTGGCGAAGTTTGGCCAAGGCCGACCATGGCGCCGTCGTGGACACTCTGGCGCCGTCGTGCGAGTAGGCGATAAGGGGTGGCACGTGAGCCGGAGCGCTGCGGCCGTTGATCTCCCGCGCAACAGCCGAGATTAGGTAGCCCTTACCCGTTCACACGATTAAACAGACACCGTTGATCCGCGATCCTTCGGTTCAGATTAGATCTGGTTTCATTAAACTGTGGTTGTGGATCTCGGATCCAGTGGCTAATAGCGCATACCGTTTCGGTTAAAGTCGTGTCTAATCTGCACCACCTATCGAACGGTCTAGATTAGAACATACCCCTTCGCGGGTACGTTTTACAAAAGGGCCCCTGTCTTTTATATATATCAACCAGCCGTCCATCACATGTTAGATCTGAGTGTGTGGGGATTTTGCGAATTAGCCCTGCACCTTTCTGGAATTTTTCGCGCAGTCCAGAGAGCAATGAAATTAGAAAAATAATTATAGAAATTGATTTTTAATACAAAAATAATTCAGGAACTTGTATAATTCATATTAAATTCATTTTAACTCCAAATTGACCCATTCCAATGGCATTAATTTTGGTTTAATGTTGTTTATCACTTAGTAACCTTGTTTAGCCATGAAATTTGAACTAAAATTATTCACATGAGTTATGCTATTCCAAGTACTTAATAACTTCAGAAATTCATAACTTAATAACTGTAGCTCCGAATTTAGTGGTTCTTGTTTCTACGATCTCATTACGTAGCGTAGAATATTATCCTGCATTCTGTTCTATTGTTTGGTGTGATGTTAATTTTTACTATACTATGTATATTTGTATTGATGCGAGTAGACGAGCAAGCCACTGAGGATCTAGGGGTTCAGTAGGAGACTGCTGAGCAGGAGCTCGTTGAAGGCAAGTTGTGCCCTTGATCACTTCTTTTACCCAATCATGTTCTAATTAATCATAATGATCTGTATAGGTTAATTTTGATGGGATCCAATAGGTTACCCTAGTTTGACTATTTTTATACCTTGTTCACCACTGAATTTTGGGTAGTACCTGCTATTGCTTTATGTGGTTTTGGGTATAGAGATACACATTATTTATGATCATACTGTTATTATCAGTTGTTATTTACTGTTCATGCTAAGATCATTATGTTAATTGGAACATGGAGCGACCACCCGGGAAAACAGTGCTACCATAAGGGAGGAATGGGATCCCTTGGCTGATCACTTAGGAAAGCTAGTGGATGACTACCTTACCCGAAAGGGGCAAGGGCAGTAGGGGAGTGGTCAGTGTAGGGAGGTCCTTGGGTTGATTTTGCTATGATGGCGGTCAGGCGAGGGATCCCTGCATTGGAGCTTCCTATAAACTGTAACGGGTTTTCTGAAGCTAGTGGAACTTTGTAAAGGCTTCGTAGTGTTACCCTGCCTAGCCTCCTCGGTAGAGGTGTATGGGATTGGCCTTCTCTTAGTAGATGGGTAACATGACTTGTAGGTAAAGATGCGCAACCTCTGTAGAGTGTAAAACTAGTATAATAGCCATGCTCACGATCATGAGCAGCTCGAACCCTCACATGATTAATTTATGGAATAAAATTAAATTTGTCATTTGTATCGCATTAGGATTATTTTATTATTACTTTTATTTATTATTACTATGGTTTGGTATTTACTTACACTTAGTAACTGCTAATAAAATTCTGACCAACTTATAAAAGCAATGCTCAGCTTCAACCTTTATTTTGTTGATCAGCCTTACACTTCACATGAACTCCTACCTTTGGTGAGTTCATGCACATTATTCCCACAACTTGTTGAGCTATGAACTTATGTGAGCTCACCCTTGCTGTCTCACACCCCCACAGGAGAAGAACATGTGGTTCAAGAGGAACCGCCCAATGAGGAGTTCAACTTAATCTAGGTGGTGTCTCCCAGTCAGCTTTGTGGCGCCAGGGAAATAATATTTAGTTTGTTTTATATTTATCATTTATTTTGTAAGACTTCCACTATGTAATAAGTACATTTATGACATTTATCTCTATGCACTCTGTTATTATATGTGTTATTCTTCCTTGGCGCACATATGAGATGCACCCGGCTTTATCCCTTAAACCCAGGTGTGACAACCACCTGCTCTTCACCTGTGGAGTGATTATATATCGCAAGAGTGAGCTCACAAAAGATCATAGCTCAACAAGTTGTGGGAAATAATGTGCATGAACTCGCCAAAGGTGGGAGTTCATGTGAAGTGTAAGGCTGATTGAAAGTCGCCTAGAGGGGGGTGAATAGGCAAAACCTGAAATTTATAAACTTTGAACATGCACCTGGAGTTAGTGTTAGAAATAATTCGTAGTGCGGAAGATAGTTCTCCTTGCTATAAGTTGCTCAATCAATGCGGATAACTTTGGGAGCAAACTCAAATCAATATGAGCAAGGGAACTTTTAGAGAGAGGAAGGGAGGGGAAACAAAATGAGTGGAGATCAACACAAATGAATACGACAATTTGTTTACTGAGGTTCGGTTCAAAAGAACCTAGTCCCCGTTGACAAGGCCACAAAGGCCGGGTCTATTCCAACCCTTTCCCTCTCTCAATCGGTCACACAGACCGGTCGAGTGCTTCTCCTTAATCACTTGGGTCACTAAGACCCCACAAGGATCACCACACACTTAGGGGTCTCTTGCTAGCTTTACAAAGCACTTAGAAGAATAAGAATGAGAAGGAGAAAGCAATCCAAGCAACAAGATCAACAAAAGAAACACAAATGGTCCTCTCTCAAGTCTCTAAGCAATTGATTTGATTTTGGAGCTTGGAGGGAATTGAATGCCTTAATTATGTCTTTGGAGTGTTTGTCTTTGCTCTTGTATTGAATGAGAAGTGTAGGAGGCTTGGATGGCTTGAATGGTGGTGGTTGGGGAGTATTTATAGCCCCAACCACTATTCCAGTCGTGGCTGTCGATGGGCACACCGGATAGTCCGGTGGTGCACCGGATAGGACATTGTTCATTGTCTGGTTCCTGCCACATCAGTAGACCATTGAGGTTTGGAGCGGTTGACCGTTGAAGTCCTTTGTCCTCTTGCGGCAGCGGACAGTCTGGTGGCACACCGGACAGTCCGGTGCATTATAACTTCGCTGCTCCGACTTCTGACTCGCGCACAGTTCACTGTTCACTGTTCATTAGAGTCGATCGTTGGGCATAGTTGACCGTTGCTCCGTTGGCTCACCGGACATGTCCGGTGCACACCAGATAGTCCGATGAATTATAGCGGAGCGACTCTTAGAAAACCCAGAGAGCGCTCAGTTCATGGGGTGCTCGGCCTGGGCACCGGACAGTGCCTGGTGCGCCACTGACAGCACCAATGCTTGTCCTTGCTCCAAACTTTGTAGAGTTCCCAACTCATTTTCTTTGTTGGTTTATGTTGAACTTTATGCACCTGAGATAAATGACAACTAGGCAAACAAGTTAGTACACGTGGTTTGTGATGGACGTCAAACACCAAAATCAATTATAGGAAATGATTAAGCCCATTTCCCTTTCATTGATCAACAAATAAGGTTAAAGCTAAGCATTGCTTTTAATAAGTTGGTCAAATTTTATTAGCAGTTACAAAATGTAAATAGATACCAAACTAGAGTAATAATAGATCAAAATTAATAATAAACCACAATGTGATGCAAATGACAAATTGAATTTAATTCCATAAATTAATCATGCAAGAGTCCTAAGCTGCTCATGACCGCGAGCACGGTTAGTATACCAGTTTTATACTCTGCAGAGGTTTTACCCTGTACCCACAAGTCATGTATCCCATCTAGCCAGGGTTTGCAAGGACCTTAGACACTTCCTAGGTGAATGGCTAGAGATCCACTATAAGGCCTTTACAAAGTTCCACTAGCTTCAGAAAACCCGCAACAGTTTCTAGGAAGAGCAATGCAGGAATCCCCCGTCCGACCGCCATCGCAGCAAAATCAACCCGAGAACCTCCCTACACATTTAGTCCCCTACTGCCCTTGCTCCTTTCGGGTAAGGTAGTCCTCCACTAGCTTTCCTAATTAGTCAGCCAAGGACGTCCTATTCCACCCTTGTGGTGGCACGTGTTTCTCAAGTTAAGCTCCCTGTTCCAATTAAAATAATATCTTACCATGAACAAAGATAGAACAATAATAAAGAATGACCATGTGTAATAGTTATCTCAACACCTAAAACCAGATATAGCAATAGCAAAAACTACCCAAAAGTTCAGGGTAAACAAGGTGTAAAGATGACCAAACTAGGGTGACCTATTGGGTCCCATCAAAATTAAGCCTATGCATGATAAAATGATTATAGAGAACATTATTGGGTAAATAAAAGTGGTCAAGGGCACAACTTGCCTTCAATGAGCTCCTGCTTAGCAACTTCTACTTGTTGAACACCTGGATCCTCAATCACTTGCTCGTCTACTCGCCACAGTACAAACAAACATGGTACAAGGATAAATTAACATCACACCAAATATGAATACAAAATATATAATAAAATCTACGTATCAAAACGAGATCATAGGAACAAGAATCACTAAATTCGGAGTTACGGATTTCAAGTTATGATTTTCCAAAGGTTTTATGTGTTTGGTACGGAATTAACTGAGGGATCAATTTTAATATAGGTTTCATGCTAAAACAAAGGTACTAAGTGGTAAACAACGTTAATACAAAATTATATGTTAAAAGGAACTAAAATGAATTTACTATGATTTAAATAAGTTTCTAGAATTATTTTAACACAAGAAATTCATTTTCCAAATTAATTTTCTGATTTCCTCAGTTCCCTGTACTGCGCACACTATTAACAGAAAACTCAGGGGTTAGATTACAATATTCAGGGGTCTGCCTGTAATTAGTTTGTATAGCAAGTGGACTATGGGTTGATATAAAAAAGTATAGGGGCTCTTTAGGAAGTATACCCGTCGAAGGGGTATTGCTGCGCTGGGTCCATTGGATTAGCGTCGAGCGGCTCAGATTAAATTGGGAGCCTTAATGAACACCAAGCGCATGGGACCAAAGGATCCACGATTGACAGCTTGGATCAAATAGACGACGTGGTCATACGCGATCACATCAGAATCACCCATCCCGGGATCAACGGTTACCATCTCCTTCCCTCCCAATATAACTCTAGGCATTGGATTGACATCCAACGGTTACAAACGTTCCCTACTGTTGGCGACTTGTTCTCAAGTGCTATGGATCAAGAACAAGGCAACATAAAATGTTAAATATTAATGCCCTTCGTCCTTCGAAACATTATTTCCCTTAGGATATAATGATCTTAAGACGAAGGTTATGAAAGACACACCTTCGAATATCGAAAGTAAGATGGTATAAGAAAAGGCGTGTAAAATACAAAAGATGACATAAAGAATCATATAGCATTATAAATTCATCTCCATTCTATTATCATGAGAATATAAAAACAATATTGAATTACATTCGATACCTTCGACTTGATAAACAACAAAGGTACGAGCACGATGCAAAGGCAAATGTCCAGTTAGCATGAACAGTATGGGGGTACTGTTCATCTATTTATAGGCATGGGACGTAGCCCACGTGAAATTACATTCATGCCCTTTACATTTGCTAATGACTACAAGGTAACTCATCGGGGTCTAAATAGCCTTTTCCCCTTTAAGTCGGTTCCCTTTCCTGCTGTCATGCCAAAGCTCCCTCGCGCGTAGCATCGGCGCTTCGTCAATCTTCGTATTGTTCATGCTTCCCCCACTATGGTTCTGATTCGAATCCAAAGGTTCCTGCTCATGTATTACAACTCCAAAAACAATGTTAAATCATGTTTTTGAGGACCTTCGGAAGACGAAGGCCCCCAACAGTAGCCCCTCGCAAGGTTAATTTGTTAGAATGACGAATTCAAATTACGATATGGACGAAGGCCCTAAGCCGAAGGTCCAAAAAAACACCTTCCCTTTGCTAGAATAGCAACAGTCAATGACAAACGGGGGGCCTCCAACTTGTAGCGCGCTGGGCGTATAAATAAGAACTCACCCTGAGCACATTTGGTACGTTACTTGCCGCCTGCTTTGCTTTGTTCAATTTCTTAGCTCTTGCTTATCGACAGCTGCTTGGTTTTTTAGATTTCCTAAGATTCGGCTCTGAGGACACATTTCCGCCATTTTCAAAGAAAAGATGTCTCAAGACAAAAAAGTTGCTGCTGAGACGAAGCTGAGCGAGGAGGAGAAGCTCCTTGAGGAGAAGACTACCGGATTTATTGAGTCAATTGCAAAAACAAACACAGAGAAGATAACTAAAGAGATATTAGAAGGCTTGTCTGAAGATACTGATGATAGCGACAACTATGATATGGAGAGTGGAGGCGAAGACTCGGAAGATCGTCCTTGGTGACCAAGTCACACAGTCTTCGGGAAATCAAATATCAAACAGAGTCATCTTGATAATATGAGAGGAAGGTACTTACGAGATATTTCTATTGTGAGGGCTGACGTAGACAGGGCCGTTCCTGCCCCGGAAGAAAATGAAGTTGTGATCTTCCGAAGCTTCTTCAAAGCTGGACTTCGGTTCCCATTGAGTAGATTTGTGGTTGAAGTTTTGAAGACATACCAGATCTACCTTCATTAGATTACTCCCGAAGCAATTATTAGAATGGGGATTTTCGTCTGGGCTGTGAGAAGTCAAGGTCTGGAGCCAAGCGCAAGATGTTTTTGCAGTATGCACGAGCTCTCATATGAAATGAAGGCCTGGTGTAAAGAACAATATCACAACAATTTCGGCTGCTACAGCTTCGTTGCCTGCTCTGGCGCAAGTTACCTAGTGCCAACATTCGGGAAGAGGTGGCCCGGAGACTGGATGAAAGAATGGTTCTATGTAAAGAATGATTTAAAGGTGAGAGAAGATATTAAAGAGATCATCATGCGCCCCATTTGGTCCCGCTTCGGCCTCCGGAAGCCAAAGGTTGAAATTGACGAGGCATCCGAAGCATGTCGAAGGGCCTTTAGCACAATTTGCTCTTTTGTTGGGACAAGGGACTTGCTTCAAGAGCATATAGCCTTCAGAATATGGCCACTGATAGACATCTAGGAAATGCCAAAGGAAACTATCACTAACCCTAGCGAAGGTGGTTTGGTTCGATTGAAATATACCTTCAGGTTTGGAGACCAATTTATTGAACCAGACAATGAGTGGCTGAAGTGCGTTGAAAATACTAGTGATGAACTACTTGGAACATACTCCAAGTCTGAAGATAACGCACTATCTGTGGCCTTCGGGAGCCGAAAAAAGAAAAGGCTAAATAGAGTTTTTGATGCTATTGGTTTTGTGTACCCTGACTATCGCTACCCGCCGCGGGGGCAGAAAAGAAAGGGTGCGACTCCTGAGAAGGTTGCAGCTCCGGCTACCTCAAGCGAGCCCGCATCGAAGAGGAAAAAGTTGACGGTCCTTACTCATCGACCGCGCTACATTGAACCGGCCATAGTGCCTGAATTTGGCGGTGAGACTTCTTCAGCTATTGAAGCCAAAGAACCTGCCCTTACACAGAAGATTGAAGAGCCGGCTGCAATGCCGAAGACTGTCAAAATTGAAGAACCAAAAATTGAAGCGACGAAAACATTGGAAATTCTAAGCCTTTCGTCAGGAGTTGAGGTGCCGAAGACACAAAAAGGTCTAGCGGCGACCCCGAAGAGAAAAAGGATGGCTAGTGTATTAGATGTACTGGAGACAATAAAAGCTTCAAGCTCTACTCCAGGGAAAATTGCAAAGGCTTCGAAGGCGCAGATTGAAACCGAGGCAAAGGTAACCGAAGCCGAAGCTACAATGAGCCAGGCCGATGCCGAAGCCGGGCCTTCAGAGCCCGTCAAGGAGAAATCCTTGGATACTGGAGAAAAGGCAACATGAGAAGAAGCTATAAAACAGATTTTTCTTGAAGAAGCTGTCGCGCCTACTCCCGAAGCGTCTTCCGAAGTCCTTGATTATATTGTTCGACACGTTTCGGGAAAAAGATTGTCTGAAGAAGAAATTTTTGAAGCTAAGCACTATGCCCGAGAACTGAAGTACCCGAAAGGGGCGTTAGTGTTTAATGGCACAGATGAAGATGACTTCTTGTACTGCCTCCCAGAGAACAAGGAATTATCTGTCTGCCGGAAAATGGCCAGAAGTATGGGGTTCCCAAAGCTTGAAGCTGGCCTCTGCGCCATGACGAAGGAGGATCTTGCGGATAGTCTTGCATATAACAGTCTGAAGGTACAAAAATTGTGTATTTGGAAGTTTATGATTTTTTGAATTATTCTTTTGTTCTTATATTAACCTATTCATTTTTTCATATAGGGTTTAATACTTAGCAACGCCTTAAGGGCGCAAAAGAATGTCGAAGACGAGAGTTGCACTATCGCTCTCAACAACCTTCGATCAGAGGTTATCAAGCTGAGGAACAAAGCTTTAGAAAAAGACAAAATTCTACTTACATTGGTGGACAAAGTAAAGGGGGATGAAGCTAACTTCAAGGCTCAATTTGAAATTCAGAGGAATGAGATTGAGAACCTTCAAAAACAACTCGCTGAAGCCAAATTGAAATGCGCTATTGCCGAAGCTGACCGAGATGCCAGTGGGTACTGGAAATTTTTTTTTGAGAAAACAGTTGCAGAGCTTCGCTCGTCGAAAGAAAGATGTTTTGAGAAATCTATAGAATGCGTCAAGAAGATAAAAACTAGCTTCGCCAATGTGGGCGCATATTCAAGCGAAGACAACTTCATAAGAGGCGACCCTGAGGGCGTGATTGAGTGGATCAGCAGCGAAGCTGAAGCTTTTGAAGAAATTTTGAGCGACCGCGGGGACGTATGCGCGTTCTCTGGCGTGAGAGGGGTTGCAGCTATTTTGGAGAAAGCAGGGTGCGATCATGTTAAAACTTTGGTCCAGGCCGAAGCTGCTTTGTCTATTGATGACACGAAGGATCCCTCGGCCAAAGCAAGCTTAATAGGTGGAAAATTTTTTACTGATATTTGGGAAAATGGCGGCCGAGGGATGGCGCATGAAATAATGAAAAAGAGTGAAAAAGATATTCATGACGCTCGAGAAGCGACAAAAGCAGCTGAAAGGGCTGTGGAACTTGAAAAACGGATAGGTATTACTTAATGGCTTTTAATTTTATTGCTTATCTTTTGTGATTTCGAACTAATTTATGTCTTCTATCGCAGCTGAACAACCTCCTCCCCCAGAGCCCTTCGACCCATTAGCGGACCCAGAAACAAAGAAGTCAATAGGAATTATTAATATGGCCGAAGCTATTGTGGACGAAGTTGTCATAAAATTATTAACCGAAGCTGCAGAAGAAGTCCTGAAGGAAGAAGAATAGCTATTTGTAAAAACATTACTAGAATATTAATGTAATATTTGCTGGGACATGCCTATAATATTCGGTGATCGTAGGTTTTGAATGTAATATATGAAAGATTTTGCGATTCATTTCTTTGCAATGCATGAAACTTTATGTACATACCATTTTTGAGCCTTTGGCGAAAAAACACCTTCCCTTCTTTTCATGCTTCGTAAAGAAGAGCTTCTATGCTTCGTAAAAAATCCTCCAAGCGTCGCAAAAACATTAATGCTTCGTCAACAATAAATTTGTTCCTCCACCTCAGACCTAATGAAGCTGTATTTCTTCAAACTTATTTTGTGCCTTAGCACAACTTCATTTTTTCATAACATTCTCCGAAGGTCAACATTGTATCCCCTTCTTGTGCCATTGATGCAATATGATGTATGATGTTATGTTATGTTATGCGAAATGATGTGATGATGTTATGTTATGCAAGATGATATTTATGCCGAAGACACACTCACACCCTCATAATGGAATACACAATCTCTTTGCCGTTTATTTTTCGGCTTCACCGCTTATTTTTTTGGTGTATTAGCGCTGACTTTTCACTGTAAGTTCTGCATTCCCTTAGGAACGTCTTTTGAACTTCTTCGCCTTCTATTTTGATGGTATTCATGTTGACTTTTCGCGCTTTGTCTTATATTTCGGCGGTATTTGGCTCTGCATTCCCTTTGGAAGGACTTTTGAGCAGAAAACTTACACTGCGCTCCCTTAGGAACGACTTTTGATATCTTAGGCAAACTTACGCTGTGTTCCTTAGAACGACTTGTAATGTGATTTCTAGGCCTATGTTCCCTTAGGAACGACTTTTGTGCTTCAGCGACTTTTTGAACTTCGTGAGCCTGTGGAGAAGATATATTTCGCTATGACAAGAACGAAGCTATTACAGGAAATTGAAAATGTCTAGAGAACTAGGTTTTTAACAATTGTTCCTAATTTAAAAAAGAAAATGGCAATGAATGTAAAAACTGTTTCGAGGGTAGGATATCTCTCAATAGATATGCTTCGATTCTGGCACAGTACTGCGAGCTTCGGACTCCTCCCTGAAATCTCGCTGTTGATGGGTCTGTTGGCTCCCTTCTGGCTGCTGGCCTCGTGAATACATAGGCTGTAGTGGTGGCGGAGGTGGAAGTTATGGCCAAGACGGCTGTGGCTGGCTAGCCGAAGCAACAGAAGCTGCAGGATGGTTACCCACATACTCTGGTATGTAGGGTGAGTGATACGAAGCGGTGTGCATGACCTGCTTCGGCTGGTTCTGCTGAGCTGCAGCTTCTGCTATTTCCTTTTGTTTCTGAATGGTGACATGGCACATCCTTGTAGTATGGCCCTTGTCCTCACCACAGAATAAGCAATAAATTTTTCTGGGCTGATCCCCAAACCTTCCTCCGAAGCCCCTGACGACTCTGCCTCTTGGAGCTGTCGTCCGGAAAGAGCTTTGTTGCTGCCCCGAAGATTATGAAGTATATTGTGACTTCTGCAGCTGACTTCTGAAAGGGAAATGTGCCCTTGGGCCATTTCTAAGTATTTTGGTGATCAAGTGCCAACACAAATGGTTTAAGTGTGAAACTATGCCAAATGGTGGAAGAAGTGCAAAGTCAACACAAAGGTATGATTCTAAACTTAGTACATTGGTTTTTGTGTACTAACATATTTGTCTAAGTGCTAGAATCAGAGAAAATACAATTGGAAAAGACTTGGCTCGAGCAGCCAAGACTCTGCTCAGTCTGGGTGCACCGGACTGTCCGGTGGTGCACCGGACAGTGTCCGGTGCGCCAGGCTGGCGTCTGATCAACTGGCTGCTCTCGGGTCTCGACGGCGGCATACGGCTATAAATCACCGGACTGTCCGGTGGTGCACCGGACAGTGTCCGGTGAGTCGGCTGCGACGAAGTCGCCGCTCTCGGGAACCAAGTCAGCAGCGTACGGCTATAACTCACTGGACTGTCCGGTGAGCCAACGGTCGGGTGCGCAATCCGCGCGTGACGCGTGGCCGAGCCAACGGTCGGATGGGGGCACCGGACTGTCCGGTGTGCACCGGACAGTGTCCGGTGCGCCAACGGCTCCAAGTCTCCAACGGTCGGCTGCGCTAGAATAGGAAAGAAATCTGCACCGGACAGTGTCCGGTGGTGCACCGGACTGTCCGGTGCGCCAGTCGACAGAAGGCAAGAATTGCCTTCCTGGATTGCTCTCAACGGCTCCTAGCTGCCTTGGGGCTATAAAAGGGACCCCTAGGCGCATGGAGGAGCACACCAAGCATCCCTTGAGCATTCCTAAGCACCAAGACTTCATTTCCGTGCATTCGATTCTTTGTGATAGCAACTAGAGCTCCATTTGAGTAGAGAACTCTTCGAGTTGTGTTGAGAGCTCGTGTTGTGACTTGTGTGCATATTGTTGCTCTGTTTTTGTGTCTTGTGTGTGTTGCTCATCCCAACCTTACTTTCGTGATTCTTTGTGATAATCAAATTGTAAGGGCGAGAGGCTCCAAGTTGTGGAGATTCCTCGCAAGCGGGATATAGTGAAACGAAAACAAAACACCGTGGTATTCAAGTGGGTCTTTGGACCGCTTGAAAGGGGTTGAGTGCAACCCTCGTCCGTTGGGACGCCACAACGTGGAGTAGGCAAGTGTTGGACTTGGCCGAACCACGGGATAAACCACTGTGCCTCTCTGTGTTGATCTTTTTGTGGTTATTGTGTTTTGCAAGAACTCATCTCTAGCCACTTGGCTTCATTGCGCTAACATTTAATCAAGTTTGTGGCTTTGAGTTTAATTTTTTACAGGATCACCTATTCACCCCCCTCTAGGTGCTCTCAATTGGTATCAGAGCCGTTCTCTTCACGAAAGGGACTAATCGCCCGAAGAGATGGATCCTAAGGGCAAGGGGATGGTGATCAACAACGACAAGGAGAAGGAGTCCTTCATCAATGAGCCAAAAGACGACAAGCCCACTGACTCGGGCTCAAGTCATAAGAAGAAGGACAGGAAGAAGAAGAGACGTATTAAGAAGATTGTCTACTACGACGACAGCGATGAGTCTTCTTCTTCCCAAAAGGACGACGACGACAACGACTACAAGAAAAAGAAGACGGTTAACTCAAACTTCTCTTTTGATTACTCTCGTATTCCGCAAAGTTCCAATGCTCATTTGCTTTCCATTCCCCTCGGTAAACCTCCTCACTTTGATGGAGAGGACTACGGATTTTGGAGTCACAAAATGCGTAGCCACTTGTTCTCTCTCCATCCAAGTATATGGGAGATAGTAGAAAATAGAATGCAATTTGATAGTACGGATAGTCCCATATTCATCAATGAACAAATTCATAAAAATGCATAAGCTACTACTATTCTTTTAGCGTCATTGTGCAGGGATGAATACCATAAGGTGAGCGGCTTGGATAACGCCAAGCAGATTTGGGACACCCTCAGGATCTCTCATGAGGGAAATGACGTCACCATGCTCACCAAGATGGAATTGGTGGAGGGAAAACTTGGGAGATTCGCAATGATCAGGGGAGAGGAGCCAACCCAAACATACAACAGGCTCAAGACCCTCGTCAACAAAATAAGGAGCTATGGAAGCACGCGATGGATGGACCACGACGTCGTCCACCTAATGCTAAGGTCTTTCACTGTCTTTGATCCACATCTTGTAAACAATATTCGTGAAAATCCTAGGTACACCAAGATGTCGCCCGAAGAAATACTTGGAAAGTTCGTAAGCGGGCGGATGATGATCAAGGAGGCAAGATACGTCGATGAGGCGTTGAATGGTCCAATTCATGAGCCTCAAGCCATTGCTCTCAAGGCAACGAGTAGCAAGGAGGCGCTACCTAGCAAGGTGGCGCAAGTTGAGGCGGCGGGGCTCAATGAGGAAGAGATGGCCCTCATCATCAAGCGCTTCAAGATGGCGCTAAAGGGTCGCAAGGAGCATCCCAAAAAGAACAAGACAAAGGGAAAGCGCTCCTGCTTCAAGTACGGTAAGGTTGGTCACTTTATTGCTAATTGTCCCGATAATGATAGTGACTAGGATCAAGAAAAGAAGAGGGAAAAGAAGAAGACTTACAAGAAGGCTAAGGGCGAGGCACACCTTGGCAAGGAATGAGACTCGGATTGTTCATCGTCCGACTCCGACGACGAAGGACTCGCCGCCTCGGCCTTCAACAAATCATCTCTCTTCCCCAACGAGCATCACACCTGCCTCATGGCAAGGGAAAAGAAGGTAAGCACCCGCAATACTAGTACTTACGCTTCTTCAAGTGATGATGAATCTAGTGATGATGAAATAGACTATGCATGTTTATTCAAAGGTTTAGATAGAACCAAAATTGATAAAATCAATGAATTAATTGATGCTTTGAATGAGAAGAATAGATTGTTAGAAAAGCAAGAGGACCTTTTATATGAAGAGCATGATAAATTTGTTAGTGCGCAAAATTCTCTTGCTCTAGAAGTTAAAAGAAATGAAATGCTTTCATGTGAATTGACTACATGCCATGAATCTATCTCTAGCTTAAAAAGTATTAATGATGACTTGAGTGCTAAGTTAGAAATAGCTAATAAACCAACCTCTTGTGAAGAATATGTTGTGATTTGCAATAGGTGTAAAGATTTTAATGTTGATGCTTGTAGTGAATACCTAGTTTCTATTTCTAAACTAAGTGATGAAGTGGCTAGTCTTAATGCTCAACTTAAGACTAGCAAAAATGAATTTGATAAATTAAAATTTGCAAGGGATGCCTACACTTTTGGTAGACACCCCTCAATTAAGGATGGGCTTGGCTTTAAGAGTGAAGCCAAGAACTTAACAAGTCATAAGGCTCCCATCCCCGCTAAGGAGAAAGGGAAGGCTCCTATGACTAATAGCAATCAAAAGAATCATGCCTTCATTTATAACGATAGGAAATTCTCTAGAAATGTTTGTAGGAATTATTCTTATGATTCACATGCTATGACTTCTTCTAGTTCCTATATGCATGGTAGAAATATGGCTAGAAATGTTCATTATGATAGGAGTTGTAATGCGTTCGACTCTCATGCCATGATTGCTTCGAGTTCAAACTTTAATGGTAGATCTAGGAAGAATGTTATGTCTCATGCTCCTAGAAAAGTATATAATGGATATACCACTATCTTTCATGCTTGCAATGCTAAGTTTATTCTTTCATGTAAAAATAAAAAGGTGATTGCTAAAAAGGTGGGAGCCAAATGTAAGGGAGATAAAACTTGCATTTGGGTTCCTAAGACTATTGTCACTAACCTTGTAGGACCCAACAAGAGTTGGGTACCTAAGACCCAAGCCTAATTTGCCTTGCAGGTTTATGCATCCGGGGGATCAAGCTGGATTATCGACAGCGGATGCACAAACCACATGACGGGGGAGAAGAAGATGTTCACCTCCTACGTCAAGAATAAAGATTCCCAAGATTCAATCATATTCGGTGACGGGAATCAAGGCAAGGTTAAAGGCCTAGGCAAGATTGCCATCTCAAATGAGCACTCTATCTCCAATGTATTTTTAGTAGAGTCGCTAGGTTATAATCTTTTGTCGGTTAGTCAATTATGTAATATGGGATATAATTGCTTATTCACAAATGTAAATGTGTCTGTCTTTAGAAGGAGTGATGGTTCATTAGCGTTTAAGGGTGTACTAGACGGCAAACTCTATTTAGTTGATTTTGCAAAGGAGGAGGTCGGTCTAGATGCATGCTTAATCGTTAAGACTAGCATGGGCTGGCTGTGGCATCGCCGTCTAGCACATGTGGGGATGAAGAACCTTCACATACTTCTAAAGGGAGAACATGTGTTAGGTCTAACAAATGTGCATTTCGAAAAAGATAGACCTTGTGCAGCTTGTCAAACAGGTAAACAAGTGGGAAGTGCTCATCACATCAAGAACGTGATGACTACATGAAGACCCCTAGAGCTACTGCATATGGACCTCTTCGGACCCGTCGCCTACGTCAGCATCGGGGGAAGTAAGTATGGTTTAGTAATTGTTGATGATTTTTCCCGCTTCACTTGGGTATTCTTTTTGCAGGATAAATCTGAAACCCAGGGGACCCTCAAGCGCTTCCTAAGGAGAGCTCAAAATGAGTTTGAGCTCAAGGTGAAGAAGATAAGGAGCGACAACGGGTCCGAGTTCAAGAACCTTCAAGTGGAGGAGTACCTTGAGGAGGAAGGAATCAAGCACGAGTTCTCTGCTCCCTACACACCACAGCAAAATGGTGTGGTAGAGAGGAAGAACCGGACGCTCATAGACATGGCGAGGACGATGCTTGGAGAATTCAAGACGCCCGAACGGTTTTGGTCGGAAGCTGTGAACACGGCTTGCCACGCCATAAACCGAGTCTATCTCCATCGCCTCCTTAAGAAGACATCATACGAGCTTCTAACCGGTAACAAACCCAACGTTTCGTATTTTCGAGTTTTTGGGAGTAAATGCTACATTCTAGTGAAGAAGAGTAGAAATTCCAAATTTGCTCCCAAAGCTGTACAAGGGTTTTTGTTAGGTTATGACTCAAATACAAAGGCGTATAGAGTCTTTAACAAATCATCGGGTTTGGTTGAAGTCTCTAGTGACATTGTATTTGATGAGACTAATGGCTCTCCAAGAGAGCAAGTTGAGCTTGATGATGTAGATGAGGATGATGTTCCAATGGACGCGATTCGTTCCATGGCGATTGGAGACGTGCGACTGCAGGAACACAAGGAACAAGATCAGCCTTCTTCCTCAACAATGGTGCAACCCCCAACTCAAGATGATGAACAGGTTCCTCAAGAAGAGGCGTGTGATCAAGGGGGAGCACAAGTTGTCCAAGTTGAAGCACCACAAGCCCCTCCAACTCAAGTTCGAGCGATGATTCAAAGGAACCATCCCGTCGACCAGATTTTGGGTGACATTAGCAAGAGAGTAACCACTCGCTCTAGATTAGCTAATTTCTGTGAGCATTACTCTTTTGTCTCTTCTATTGAGCCTTTCAGGGTAGAAGAGGCCTTGCTAGATCCGGACTGGGTGTTGGCCATGCAGGAAGAGCTCAACAACTTCAAGCGAAATGAAGTTTGGACACTGGTGCCGCGTCCCAAGCAAAATGTTGTGGGAACCAAGTGGGTGTTCCGCAACAAATAGGACGAGCACGGGGTGGTGACAAGGAACAAGGCTCGACTTGTGGCAAAAGGTTATGCCCAAGTCGCAGGTTTGGACTTTGAGGAGACTTTTGCTCCTGTGGCTAGGCTAGAGTCGATTCGTATTTTGTTAGCCTATGCCGCTCACCATTCTTTCAGGTTGTACCAAATGGATGTGAAGAGCGCTTTCCTCAACGGGCCAATCAAGGAGGAGGTGTACGTGGAGCAACCCCCTGGCTTTGAGGATGAGCGGTACCCCGACCACGTGTGTAGGCTCTCTAAGGCGCTCTATGGACTTAAGCAAGCTCCAAGAGCATGGTATGAATGCCTTAGAGACTTTTTAATTGCTAATGCTTTCAAGGTTGGGAAAGCCGATCCAACTCTTTTCACTAAGACATGTGATGGTGACTTATTTGTGTGCCAAATTTATGTCGATGACATAATATTTGGTTCTACTAACCAACAGTCTTGTGAAGAGTTTAGCAGGGTGATGACTCAAAAGTTTGAAATGTCGATGATGGGCGAGTTGAACTACTTCCTTGGGTTCCAAGTGAAGCAACTCAAGGACGGCACTTTCATTTCCCAAACGAAGTGTACGCAAGACTTGCTCAAGCGATTTGGGATGAAGGACGCCAAGCCCGCAAAGACTCCAATGGGAACTGACGGACACGTCGACCTCAACAAAGGAGGTAAGTCCATTGATCAAAAAGCATACCGGTCCATGATAGGTTCCTTGCTTTATTTATGTGCTAGTAGACCGGATATTATGCTTAGTGTATGCATGTGTGCTAGGTTTCAATCCGATCTAAGGGAGTGTCACTTAGTGGATGTGAAGCGAATTCTTAGATATTTAGTCGCTATGCCTTGCTTTGGGATCTGGTATCCAAAGGGGTCAACCTTTGACTTAATTGGATATTCAGACTCCGATTATGCTGGATGTAAGGTCGATAGGAAGAGTACATCAAGGACGTGCCAATTTCTAGGAAGGTCCCTGGTGTCGTGGAGTTCTAAGAAACAAACCTCCGTTGCCCTATCCACCGCTGAGGCCGAGTACGTTGCCGCAGGACAGTATTGCGCGCAACTACTTTGGATGAGGCAAACCCTCCGGGACTTTGGCTACAATCTGAGCAAAGTCCCACTCCTATGTGACAATGAGAGTGCTATCTGCATGGCGGATAATCCTGTTGAGCACAGCCGCACAAAGCACATTGACATCCGGCATCACTTTTTGAGAGACCACCAGCAAAAGGGAGATATCGAAGTGTTTTATGTTAACACCGAGAACCAGCTAGCCGATATCTTTACCAAGCCTTTAGATGAAAAGACCTTTTGTAGGCTGCGCAGTGAGCTAAATGTCTTAGATTCACGGAACTTGGATTGATAAGTAGCATACATGTGTATTATGCTTTGATCATGTTCCCTTATGCATTTTGTTGTTCATTTATGGTGCTCAAGTTGTACAAACTCTCCTCGGACCTCAAAAGTCCATGTGTGAGGGATGCACATATTTAGGGGGAGATATGCTACAACTTGACCCTTTGAGACTAACCATGTGTTTGAGCTTGCTTGATTTAGTCTCAAAGGTGGATTGAAAGGGAAAAGGTGAACTTGGACCATGCAAGACTTCCACTGCACTCCGATGAGAGGGTAACTTACTCCAAGTTCATCTCAATACCCTTATTGCCTTTTTACTCTTATTTGAAGATTTTGGTGAGGCAATGGGGTTTAAGGGCCAAGATTGATCCCATTTTGGTTCTTGATGCCAAAGGGGGAGAAAATAAGGCCAAAGCAAGAAATGGATCAGCTACCACTTGAGAATTTTGAAAATAGTATAGTAGAGTTTTGTTTTGTCAAAATACTCTTTATGTCTCTTAGTGCTAAAAGTCTGTCTCTTGTGGGGAGAATGCTTGATTATGGGAAAAAGGGGGAATTTTTGAATCTTTGATCAATTTCTATTCGAATACCTCTCTTTATGTCTCAACAAGTGATTTTGACTTAGAGATAGGAAATTGAGTTTGATTTGCAAAAACAAACCAAGTGGTGGCAAAGAATGATCCAAATATGCCAAATTTGAACCAAAACAAATTTGTGTTCTCATTTGCATTGTTGTTGCACTTCCTTTAGTTGCTTTTTGTTGTGTTGGCATAAATCACCAAAAAGGGGGAGATTGAAAGGGAAATGTGCCCTTGGGCCATTTCTAAGTATTTTGGTGATCAAGTGCCAACACAAATGGTTTAAGTGTGAAACTATGCCAAATGGTGGAAGAAGTGCAAAGTCAACACAAAGGTATGATTCTAGACTTAGTACATTGGTTTTTGTGTACTAACATATTTGTGTAAGTGCTAGAATCAGAGAAAATACAATTGGAAAAGACTTGGCTCGAGCAGCCAAGACTCTGCTCAGTCTGGGTGCACCGGACTGTCCGGTGCGCTAGGCTGGCGTCTGATCAACTGGCTGCTCTCGGGTCTCGACGGCGGCGTACGGCTATAAATCACCGGACTGTCCGGTGGTTCACCGGACAGTGTCCGGTGAGTCGGCTGCGACGAAGTCGCCGCTCTCGGGAACCAAGTCAACAGCGTACGACTATAATTCACCGGACTGTCCGGTGAGCTAACGGTCGGGCGCGCCAACGGTCGGGCGCGCAATCCGCACGTGACGCGTGGCCGAGCCAACGGTCGGATGGGGGCACCGGACTGTCCGGTGTGCACCGGACAGTGTCCGGTGCGCCAACGGCTCCAAGTCTCCAACGGTCGGCTGCGCCAGAATAGGAAAGAAATCTGCACCGGACAGTGTCCGGTGGTGCACCGGACTGTCCGGTGCGCCAGTCGACAGAAGGCAAGAATTGCCTTCCTGGATTGCTCTTAACGGCTCCTAGCTGCCTTGGGGCTATAAAAGGGACCCCTAGACGCATGGAGGAGCACACCAAGCATCCCTTGAGCATTCCTAAGCACCAAGACTTCATTTCCGCGCATTCGATTCTTTGTGATAGCAACTAGAGCTCCATTTGAGTAGAGAACTCTTCGAGTTGTGTTGAGAGCTCGTGTTGTGACTTGTGTGCGTATTGTTGCTCTGTTTTTGTGTCTTGTGTGTGTTGCTCATCCCAACCTTACTTCCGTGATTCTTTGTGATAATCAAATTGTAAGGGCGAGAGGCTCCAAGTTGTGGAGATTCCTCGCAAGCGGGATATAGTGAAACGAAAACAAAACACCGTGGTATTCAAGTGGGTCTTTGGACCGCTTGAAAGGGGTTGAGTGCAACCCTCGTCCGTTGGGACGCCACAACGTGGAGTAGGCAAGTGTTGGACTTGGCCGAACCACAGGATAAACCACTGTGCCTCTCTGTGTTGATCTTTTTGTGGTTATTGTGTTTTGCAAGAACTCATCTCTTGCCACTTGGCTTCATTGCGCTAACACTTAATCAAGTTTGTGGCTTTGAGTTTAAGTTTTTCCCCTCTAGGTGCTCTCAACTTCCTCTGTCATCATTCTGAGTGGAGTGAATTGACCTAACATGCCTTGGGTGGTTTCTTCCTCTGAAGCCCCTGGTCATCTCAAAGAACCTGTAGGCTTCCTCTCTTCTTTGGTGAAAGTCATTGTCAGCCCGGATGTATTCATCCATCTTTTGGAGCAACTTCTCCAGGGTCTGAGGGGGCTTCCTGGCGAAGTATTGGGCCGTAGGTCCTGGCCGAAGCCCTTTGATCATGGCCTCAATGACGGTTTCATTGGGCACAGTTGGCGCTTGTGCCCTTAAGCGCAAGAACCTTCGGACATACGCCTAGAGGTATTCTTCGTGCTCTTGTGTGCACTGGAACAAAGCTTGAGCAGTAACCGACTTCGTCTGAAACCCTTGGAAACTGGTGATTAGCATATCCTTCAGCTTCTGCCATGATGTGATTGTTCCTGGCCGAAGAGAGGAGTACCAGGTTTGCGCAACATTCTTGACTGCCATGACGAAAGATTTCGCCATGACTGCGGTATTGCCCCCATATGAAGATATGGTTGCTTCGTAGCTCATCAAAAACTGCTTCGGATCTGAGTGCCCATCATACATGGGGAGCTAGGGTGGTTTGTATGATGGAGGCCATGGGGTAGCCTGCAGTTCTGCTGACAGAGGAGAAGCATTATCAAAAGCAAAATTTCTATGATGGAAATCGTCATACCATCCATCCTCATTGAAGAAGCCTTCTTGATGAAGCTCCCTATGTTGGGGCCTTCGTTCTTGTTCGTCCTGAGCAAGATGGCGTACTTCTTCAGTGGCTTCGTCGATCTACCTTTGAAGATCAGCTAGTCGGGCCATCTTCTCCTTCTTCCTTTGTACTTGCTGATGAAGTATCTCCATGTTTCTAATTTCTTGGTCCAACTCCTCCTCCTGGAGTGTTGGACTAGTGGCCTTCCTCTTCTGGCTTCGGGCCTCTCGAAGAGAAAGGGTTTCCTGGTTTGGGTCCAGTGGCTGCAGAGCGGCAGCCCCTATCGCTGAAGCTTTCTTCGGTGGCATGACGAAGGTCAGTGCTTGCTGAAGGTGGTCGAAAAGGATTCACCGGAGGTGGGCGCCAATGTTAGTGACTTGTTCTCAAATGCTATGGATCAAGAACAAGGCAACATAAAATGTTAAATATTAATGCCCTTCGTCCTTCGAAACATTATTTCCCTTAGGATATAATGATCTTCAGACAAAGGTTATGAAAGACATACCTTTGAATATCGAAAGTAAGATGGTATAAGAAAAGGCGTGTAAAATACAAAAGATGACATAAAGAATCATATAGCATTATAAATTCATCTCCATTCTATTATCATGAGAATATAAAAACAATATTGAATTACATTCGATACCTTCGACTTGATAAACAACAAAGGTACGAGCGCGATGCAAAGGCAAATGTCCAGTTAGCGTGAACAGTATGGGGGTATTGTTCATCTATTTATAGGCATGGGACGCAGCCCACGTGAAATTACATTCATGCCCTTTACATTTGCTAATGATTACAAGGTAACTCATCGGGGTCTAAATAGCCTTTTCCCCTTTAAGTCGGTTCCCTTTCCTGCTGTCATGCCGAAGCTCCCTTGCGCGTAGCTTCGGCGCTTCGTCAATCTTCGTATTGTTCATGCTTCCCCCACTATGGTTCTGATTCGAATCCGAAGGTTCCTGCTCATGTATTACAACTCCGGAAACAATGTTAAATCATGTTTTTGAGGACCTTCGGAAGACGAAGGCCCCCAACACCTGCTCTCGTCTAATCGTGACCGACCAACCTGAGATCGACGGCCAAAACATCATCTTCTCCGACGGGACTACACACCAACACGCGCTCGAGGGAGACGAGGACTCCGACTGCGGCGGAAACGCCACCAGCCATCGCTCTACCGTTTGCCCTCGCTACCGCTTTCTAGTCAACGTCGAAGTAATGGTGGTGCCGCGCCCCACCATGTCAAGCTAGTAATCTATTTCTACTTCGGGTTGTGCATGCTTCGACAACGAAGAAACGCCTAGCAAGCACGAGGCGATTCCTTACCGATGAGTTGTCCAGCCGCAACCGCTTCCGATAAATCCATGTACGCCGCCTTCACGAATCCGTCCAACGGCTGAGTGTAGTTGCAAAGGATTCCCGATGGTGGCAGCGGTCGACCCGAGCCATAGTTCTGCTGGCTTGAGTTCGCAACTACTCTGACCTCACCGGTGTGGCGAGGGGATGTGCGATTGGACTAGAGGGCACGAGAGGGTGCTTTCCCATCATTTACCTAAGTGCCCAGGGGAGGGTCTCCATGCAAGTCCGGCATGTCCGGCCGGATTACGGTGGTAGTTGGGGAGGTGGACAGATGCGGCGCACTAGTAGAAGATAAATAGGGCCAAGGTCCCACCCGTAGAGCGTTAGTGTTGTGTGGCTGGCTAGTGGGGTCCCTCCGTCGGTGCTACGCCATGCCAAGCTGTCCACGAGTGGGAATTGCGGTTGGGCCGAGCGGGTAAGAAGTCGGCCCAACCAGGTATGGATGTCTTTCTTTTTCTTTTTTTCTTTTTCTTTTTCTTTTCTTTTCCAATTCTAGATTTGAAATTTAAATTCAAATTTTGATTGTTAACTTACCCTCCTTTTAAATGTACAAATTAAGCACTCCAATATGGAAGGGTTTTATGTATTTATATATTTATTTCCTTCATCTTGTGTGGTATTTTCCCTTTTTTATTTCTATATGCTATTTCCAAATCCTAATTTGGGCACCAATACATTTTTATTAATATTACTATTATTAAATGCACAAACACATAAACCCCAACATGATGCACAAATTATCTTGGATGTCACTAGCTATTTAATCACTTTAAATGTGGGTGTTCACATGTTATAATGAATAGAGATCAAAACATATAAGGGAAGTCATCTCCTTTCTTATACTTTTACAAATTGGGTATTACATAAACGAGATGAATGCCTAACAAAAATCATAAAAGAGAATCATTCATCTATCATGAAGCAGGATGCACTATTTAGCATTAATGAGCAAGGAAGTATTTCTACACATGACATGAGCAGCTTATCAAGGCAAATTGCAACAAAGCTTGAGACACTAAATTAGAGTATTCACTGAGATACCAAATTTTTAAACTTTGAAGGTGCCATATCTAAATTCCTTCTTGTAGCTTGCTCAACTATGTTCCCACATGAGACTTTGCCTTTTTTTACCTAAATGCAGCGCAGTCCACTCTCAAGGCAATTTTTCTTTGCTTGTGCATGCCACTCCTGATTTAATCTCTACTTGACATAGTTCACAGAGGCATTAGAAACATAACCAAGAGATTTCTCTTTTTCTAGCAACCCAAGGTTACTAAAACAAAGAAATCCCATAAATATGGCATAAACTTTTAAATATCATGCTTGCATAAAGTGAATACCCATTTGACGTATACTCATACCAATTTTATAAATGTGCCAAAACAAGATAACATGATTAATACAAGAGACAAACTCCAGGTTTAGCCACATAAATCAACATATCGTATGTCATGGCAGATACAAGAAATAGATAGAATAATCCCATGATTTGATACACATGATAAGCACCATTTGAAGACTATTCCATGATTAACCCAAACTAAACATAGAGATTGCTAGAAAGTGCTAGATAATGCATAAGCAATCTCATATGAAGAAGCACACTAAATACGAATAAAGCGGAAAAATTCATATATACTCAGGAGCATCAAGAATTTCCAATGTGACTGCTCAAAGCACAAGGAATATGCTAATTGAAATTAATGCACAGAGTTACCATCCTTTGGAGATTTCCACGTTGTAGGTTTTCTTCTTCATTCTCCATTCAAGTCCTTAAACCCTACAACTCAACTCAACTTGAGATGAACATGGGTTAGTAGTACATAATAATCCAACCTTGGGTCAATAAATAAACCATGAAATTGATAGCTTAAGTTTTGAATTTGAATTAACCGTCTTAAGCTCTACCAAGGTCACTAGTTCATCTTAGGGCACCTGCATGATCTAGTTGGCATATTTTGGTACCCATCTCGAGGTGGGTCCATACACATCATCTAAAAGTGTCTTGGGTATCCAAATTGCCTTTGTGCTAGGTCTAGGTGAACTAATCATAGCTCTAGCACAGGTGTCGTATTTGGGTCTCCTAAGCGAATAAGAATGGAATGAATTTATTGGCTTAGGAACTTTACCCTTAGTACAAACCTTACATAGATGACCTTGCTCAGCACAGGCGTTGCTTAGCATGGTGTGACACTTGTTGTTCATTCTTTGTCTTGGTAAGGGTCATCATGGGGTGTACGTCCTTGTATCTCCATGATAGGGAATGACATGATCACGTGATCCTCTTTGTTACATGTGAAGCATCTCCTTACTCCATTCTCAGTGTCCATGAGGCAACAAAGTGGCCTAGCTCCTTGCACTTGAAGCATCTCATTTTCCTCTCCCCTTTTTGCTTTGGAGGACATAGAATGGTCATTAGTGAAAAAACATTAATACTTGAAGTTTCACCTTTTTCGTTATTCTTGTTGTTTGCTTCTCTTGTTGTAGAAGGAACTCGCTTTTTGTGGAGTTTGGCGTGTGCTGCGGTTTATTCTTTCTCAAGCTTCTTCACCATGTGTCTGTGGATATCCTAAGGAGGTTGAGCAAGGCGTCTTCTCCTTAGTTGTTTGGCTTTTTTGTTCCTATTAATCTCCCCTACAGACTTTTGCTCAATCAATGATAGGCTTTCTTGGGAATAGGGGTTAGCATATGGCAAACTGTTGTCTGAATGCACATGTACATGAATGAGGTTCACAATAAATTAAGCTAGAAATGACAACCTCATGAGAAACATTAAGCATGATATGATCATCAAGTAATTCATTATGAGAATGAGACAACATATCATACTTTTCACTTAGAGCAAGTTTTCTAAATTTAGCATTTCTACTTGACTCTTGAACATGGCATTTTCGACTTTAAATTGAGAAACACAAGATAAAGCATGTTCATTATTTATTTGCTCAATTAAAATCAAATCATACCATTGAACCAAGTCATCATGTGAGCTCCTTAGCTCCTCATGTACTTTGGTCACCTTCTCCAGGTTGTTGTTGGTCTTGATGAGAGTCTCCTCCAGTCTGAGAAGCATCTTGCCATGTTCCTTGTTCTTTCTCAATAACTTCATCAAGAGCACTTTGTCTTCTTTGTTAAGATGGGTGTAAAACCGGTGAATCTCCTCTTCTTGCACGCCCTTGGTCTCATCTTCCCTATCATTATGATTAGTGGAAGCATGCAAAGCAACATGGGAACAAGTACCTTTTAGCGAGATAAATTTGTCATTCGGTCACCATTGTTATTCTTATCCTTTTACAAGGTTAGTACAACAAGCAACAAAGGGAGTAGAAGCATTGCATTTAGACTTAAAATATTTCAATTTAATCCTAGTCCACAAATCATGACCATCAACAAATAAATCACTATCGCTACTCATGATAGAAAAATATGCATCCCTAGAAAGAGAGATAGCTAAGATGTTACAAGCATGATGGTTGAGAGACATACATCTTAAATCTTTCTTAGAGGGATTTTCACTAATTTTAGAAGGCAAATAGGTTTTTACTAAAAACTTGTCTCAAATCATGATCAATACTCATGAAGGCATTATAAATGTAGACAAACTAAGATTTGTAATTTGAACCATCGCTTAAAAGTTCTAGAGTTACCTCTTGTGACGACATCATCATCTCTAGACGACTAAGCCCATGATGGAGAGCCTAGCTCCAATACCAATTGAAAGTTCCATTTGCCCGAGAATAGGATCTAGATGTCGCCTAGAAGGAGTGAATAGACAAATAAAAATTTAACCTGAAAACTTAGGAATATTACTCTACTCGAAGACTGGATCCCAATGGAATGAAGATCACATCGAGTAGGCAGTAGCGGAATCAGAGTCCCTGTCTCAAGATAGCCTGCACTTCAAAAAATAATTATACCAAAGATATTTATAGAAGTGTAAAGGGTATAGAAATCAAAGAGAGATAGAGAACATCACATCAAGAAAACATAGGACACAAGGATTTTTCCCATGGTTCAGCCAAACCTGAAATGCTTGCCTAGTCCACGTTGGTGTTAGCCAACCAGGCTTGGAGTCTATTTCAACTCCTTCCTTCGTTTGCTCAGATCTAACACTAGGTGGCAGATCAAGGCTTCCACTATATCGATGTCGAGTTACACAAAGTTGGAGCTGTCACAGATGTCAGCAGCTCTCCGGTAGAGTAACGGTACGCTCAAGACCTTGATCTAACTTGCAGCAGCACTCCTCTACTCTCTCTCTCTCTCTTTGCTTATAAGTACGCCGACTTACAGACTAGAGAGAAATACACAAGAGAGGGAGACAGAAATGATTCGCAACGTGTCTACAAAGTATTATTGCACTTGGGAGTCGTGGACACTTGAATATGGGCGCCTAGGGGTCCTTTTATAGCCCCAAGTCCTCACATAGCCATTGGAACAAAATCAGGAAAGCTGGCAGATTAGATTTGTTGTTTCCTTCTCTGAAAGGGCCAGCCGTCGATGTAATGGAAGGTACTGTTCAACGCCTTATGTGCATCGGACAGGGGGACTGTTCAGTGTTCTGTGTACACTGGATAGGGACTATTCACTGGCCTATGCACCGGACAGGTTACTATTCACTATCATGTGCATTAGATAGTTTACTGTTCACTGTCCTATGCACCGGACATGTTACTATTCACTGTCTTGTGTGCACCGGACATGTTATTGTTCATTGTCCTGTGCTCCAGCCAGCAGCACACTAAGTGTTTTTTCCTCCATTCTTTATCTATTTGACTTCAACTTTTGAGAGGACTTTCCTGAGACTTAGACAAACACATTTAAAGTATAATCTAATTGATTTAGTCCTAGAAAGTTACCTCTTTCCCATTCTTCTCCTAGCTTTTCCGTTTTTCCTCAAACAGAGCCCGTAATGGCACTTTCTCTACAAAAAGAGTCAGAGAGCAAACTAACCAAAGTACCAAACATGTAGTAAAAGGTGTATGCAACATAGTTGAACACTCAAACCTTATATACTTAACATTTTTCATCGTTTTACCCATTTTGGCTTGTTTGCGGTCGATGTTGAACTCCAAACCATCAAGTCAACTTGACTTGATCTAGATTGATATATATGAGCTCCAACACCCTGCAACGGTCACATAAAACATATCCAAACACATGAACAACCCAAACTGAAGGTCAAAGTGAACTTAGCTCTTTTGGGTTGCTTCAAGGATCTGGCTTTGACACTACTACTCCTTCTAGTGACCTTGTTCACTTCTTGAGCTTAATGTTTAGCCTTGTGACTTACACCACATAATCATAGGTATTACCTCATTAGTTATAAGTCACGTCGTTAAGTCGTGGTTCTCGATGCACCATATCTCTTCTCAACTCGATCAACCTTGACTTTGCAAGTCTTATTGTTCACCACTGGCTTTTGGGTTCCTCGACCTCCTTGACCTTCTCCCATGCACTCGATACCTCGAAGCTCTTTTTGCCTCCATCCTTGGCTTGATCGGTTGTCTCCGAGTTATACACACTTAGTCTCACTTAAGCAATGTCCATCTTACTTGTGACGTCCATTATCCATAAACATTCCTGTCTTTGGATCATCACAATTGTTCACTTGTGTTGAACCTTGTAAGCTTTGCACTAAGTACATGTTCAACACTTAGTAACTTATGTTAGTCATTTAATCGGGTTGTCATTTAAACCACCAAAACCCATAAGGGAGCTTTCACATTTAGAAATAGAATATCTTATTTAAGGGTAAAAATAGTTGGAGTGTCAAGATAATCCTTGCAATTATTTATCAAAAAAAGATCCATGCTCCAAAAAAATGCATCAAATAATTAGTTCATCTCTTTTTGTATGAAAAAACTCTCTCTTCTCTAATGGTTTCATACTCAACTCAACTACTTTAAGAGATGGATTGAGGTGTTACAACATTGATGTGTTTGGTCTTATAATGCAACACTGGATTTTTGGTAACACTAATGGCACTGGTGCTATCACAAAGCAAAGGCACATGCTACAAAACAAAACCAACATCTTTCGAAGTAGCCATTATCTAAAGTAACTGAGAGCAACAGCTAGCGGCAACAACATATTCTACCTCTATGGTGGATTGGGCTACACTAGACTATTTGCGAGAAGACTAAGAAACCAAAGAAGACCCAAAAAACTGACAAGTTCTAGAAGTTGATTCACGATCCAAGCGACAACCCGTAAAATTTGCATCAAAATAACAACACAAAGACAGGACATAAGAAGAGGAATACCACAATGCGAACTCAAGAGTGAAACAAAGGTACCTCAAGGTATGTTTGATAACCTGCTTGTGGGAAGTGCACGGGGAAGCCTAGAACCGAGCGCACAAACACATGATGAAGTGTATGTTAGACTTTGTCACTATCAAGTACAGGAGGGAACCAATCATGCTCCTATACTCCTTTTGGTCCACGGGCACACCATCCTCATCAACATCCAAAGTTGTCATGGTGGACATGGACATCGAAATAGGCTTGGCTTTGCCCATGTCAAACTTCTTCAGGACATCCTTGATGTATTTGCCTTGGTGCATAAATGTTCTGTCTTGGGTCTGCTTGATTTGCAACCCAAAGAAGAAGGTGAGCTCTCCTATCATGCTCATCTCAAATTTCTTATTCATGGTATAAGAAAACTTAGAAACAAGAGCATGAGAAGTACCACCAAAGATGATATCATCCACGTAAATCTGAACCAACAAAGAGTTAATGTCATGCTTGAGGAGAAAAAGAGTTTTGTCAACATATCCTATTTTAAAACCCTTAGCAAGCAATAAGGTTTTCAAACGCTCATACCAGGCTCTAGGGGCTTGTTTCAAACCATACAAAGCTTTTTCAAGTTTAAAAACATGGTTTGGAAACTTTGGATCCTTGAACACAGAGGGTTGATTCACATAAACCTCTTCCTCTATGTACCCATTTAGGAAAACACTTTTAACTTCCATTTGAAAAAGTTTAAACCCCTATGAAGCAGCAAAGGCTAAAAGGATTCTAATGGCTTCTAAATGAGTAACAGGACCAAAGGTTTCCTCATAATATATCCCTTCTTTTTGGCAAAAACCTTCGGCTACCAACCTAGCTTTGTTGCAAACTACCATTCCATCTGCACCCTGTTTGTTTTTGGAAACCCATTTGGTACCTATGGGGTGGCAGTTTTGAGGAGGTGGTACCAAAACCAAACTTGGTTTCTTTCAAAAATTTCAAGCTCCTCATGCATGGCATTAACCCAATTAGGATCAGAGAAAGCATGTCCAATATCTCGGGTCTCAAAAGAGGCAACAAATGCAGAATGAGCAAAGTGAGAGATATGTCATGACCTAAATCAAGTGACTCGCTCGTTGTTGGGGACTTGTTCTCAAATGCTTTGGATTAAGAACAAGGCAACATAAAAAGTGTCAAATAATGAGGTCCTTCGTCCTTCGAAACATTATTTCCCTTCAGGATATAATGTACTCCGGACGAAGGTCACAAATAATATACCTTCGTAAGTGCGATAAGTTATGACGAAGGACTTATGAGCAACATTAAAAGTAATATAGACATTTAAACTTTATTATCATGTCATTTCTATTTTATTATCGTATATCAATAGAAATGACTTCAAATTACAAGTGTACCTTCGGATTGCAGAAAGACAAAAGTACACGGATGACGCGAAAGTAAATGCCAGATCAGCGTGAACAGTACGGGAGTACTGTTCATCTATTTATAGACGCGGGACGCAGCCCACGTAAAATTACATCCATGTCCATTACATTTGCCAATGACTTATGGAAATCTGTCAAGGCCCAAGTAGTCTTTTCATCTTTAAGTCGGTTCCCCTCTCTGCTACTTCGACGAAGCTTCCCTGCGCACAGCTTCGGCTGTGCACCATCCTTCGTGGAGCTTGGTAATCAGCCCGTCCTCCATTTTAGTCCCCCTTCGTCTGGTTCAGGCTTCGTCCTGACCGTACTTCATGTTCATAATTCTGAGTCCGAAGATACCTGTTCACATAATCCACTTGGAAAACATTGTCAAATCATGTTTTTGAGGACCTTCGGAGGACGAAGGCCCCCAACAGTAGCCCCTCGCAATATTAATTTGTTAATGATAAATTCAGATTGCGATATGGACGAAGGCCTTGAGCCGAAGGTCCGAAAAAAACACCTTCCCTTTGCTAGAATAGCAACATTCACTGACAAGCGGGGTCTTTCAATTTTCAACGCCCTGGGGGTATAAATAAGATCATACCGCAAACTTATTTGGTACGCACACTTGCCATCTGCTTCGGCCCACTAAATTTTTAGCTCTTGTGCACTAAGATTTGCTGATCTTTTTGATTTTGAAGCTTCGGCCTTGAAAACAGTTTTTTAGCGTTTCCGAAGATGTCTGAAGGTAAGAAGATTCCTGCTGAGACGAAGCTGAGTCTCGACGAAGAGAAGAACTTGGGGTTCCTTATAGCGATGGCGGAGACCAATACAGAGAAAATTACCAAGGAGATTCTTGAAGGTTTGTCCGAAGATACTGGTGACAGCGACAGTTATGATGTGGAAAGTGGTGAGGAAGAGTCCGAAGATCGACCATGGCATCCAAGTCACACGGTTTTCGGGAAAACCACTATTAAGCAGAATCATATTGATAATATGAGGGGGAGGTATTTTCGAGATATATCTATTGTGAGGGTTGATGCTGGAGAAAAGACTTCTCCCACCCCCGAAGAAGATGAAGTCGTAATCTTCCAAAGCTTTCTCAAGGCTGGGCTTCGATTCCCCCTAAGCAACTTTGTTGTTGAAGTCCTGAAGACATTTCAAGTCTACCTTCATCAAATTACTCCCGAAGCTATCATAAGAATGGGGATGTTTGTCTGGGCTGCGAGAAGCCAAGGTTTAGAACCAAATGCTAAAAGCTTTTGCAATATTCATGAGTTGTTACATGAGACGAAGCCCTGGGGGAAAGAACAATATCACAACAACTTTGGGTGTTACAGCTTCGGTGCCCGCTCCGGGTCAAGCCGCCCTGTGCCGACCTTTCGGAAGAGGTGGCCCGGAGCCTGGATGACTGAATGGTTCTATGTAAAGAATGACTTAACAGCGCAAGAAGATGTCAAGAGTATCATTATGCGCCCCATCTGGCAACGCTTCGGACTTCGAAGGCCGAAGGTTGAAATGGATGAAGCAGCCGAGGAATGCCAAAGAGCCTTCGGCGTAGTCTGCTCTTTTATTGGGACAAGGGACTTGATTCAAGAACATATTGCCTTCAGGGTGTGGCCACTTGCAGGAAAGTGGGAAATGCCGAAGGAGACCATCAAAGAGTCCGACGAAGGCGGACTGGTCAGACTGAAATACACATTCAAATACGGAGATAAATTTGTTGAACCTGATGACGACTGGTTGAAAAACATTGAAACATTAAGTGACGAACTGCTTGGGGTGTACTCGAAGGCCGAGAACACTGCGTTATCAGCAGCCTTCGGAGGCCGAAAGAAGAAAAGGCTCAACCGGGTATTTGACGCAGTCGGGTTTGTCTACCCTGACTATCACTATCCGGTGTCGGGTCGCAAAAGAAAAAATACTTCTCCTGCGACAGAAGCTACCACGAGTGCCACTAGCGAGCCAGCGCCGCAAAGGAAAAAGATAAAGGTGCTCACTCACCGAGCGCGTTTTATTGAGCCGGCCACAGTGCCAGAATTTATTGGTGAAGTCTCTTTGGCCTCTGAAGCTACAGAACCAGCTCCAGTGCCGAAGATGGAAGAAAAAACTGAAGCGCCTTCAGCAGAAAAAGCAGAGAAACCGAAGATTGAAGAGCCAAAAATATCGGAAATCTTAAGTCCTTCAGCAAATGTTGAAACAATAAAAAATCAAAAGGGCCCGTTGGTGACCCCGAAAAGAAAAAGAATGGTGAACGTGCTAGATGTTTTGGAGACAATTAAGTCTTCAAGCACAACTCCAAAGAAGACTATTGAAGTTGCTGAAGTGTCTACCGAAGCTGTAGTTGCTGAAGCTTCGAAGCAACAACCTGAAGCTGAAGCTGGGCCTTTAGAGCCCACCAAGGAACAATCTTCGGAAACAAAAATATCAGAACCAAATTTGGTTGAAGAAATTGACACTGCCGCCCCCGAAGCTCCTTCCAGCATATGCGATTACATCGTACGACATGCTTCGGGGAAGAAATTATCTGAAGAAGAGACTTACGAAGCCAACTACCATGCCAGAGAGCTAAAATATCCGAAGGGGGCAGTAGTGTTTAATGGGACAAATGAAGATGACTTCCTGTACTGCCTTCCTGATAATAAAGAACTATCTGTCTGCCGAGAGATGGCTAGAAGTATGGGGTTCCCGAAGCTCGAAGCTGGATTATGTGCTATGACAAAGGAGGATCTCGCGGACAGTCTTGCGTACAATAGCTTAAAGGTATGGGAATTAGACGCTTGAAAAATTTTTTTAATACATAATTCATTCTTTTATTCTTATATGGATTCTTTTTCGTATAGGGCTTAATCCTAAGCAACGCATTAAGAGCACAAAAAAGTGCCGAAGATGAGAGCTATGAAATTGCGTTCAACAATTTACGCTCAGAAGTTATTAAACTGAGAAACGAAGCTCTAGAAAAAGATAAAATTCTGCTTACATTAGTAGACAAAATAAAAAAGGACGAAGCTGCTGCAAAGGTTCAGGCCGAAGCTCAGAGACGCGAAATTAAAGATCTTCAGAAGCAACTGGCCCGGGCGAAAGAAGAACGCATACTTGAAGAAACAAGACGGGAATGCAGCGACCAATGGGCTGATCATTTGGAAGCAACCGTGGAAGAGCTTCGGTCTTCTAAGAAAAAATGCTACGAAAAATCCATGGAATGCGTAAAGAAAATTAAGACCAGCTTCGCCAGCGTGGGCGCATTTTCCAGTGAAGAGAACTTCTCAAGAGGCAATCCCGAAGGTCCAATAGAATGGATCAGTCAAGAAGCAGAGGCCTTCGAGGAAATCCTGAGTAGCCGTGGTGACATCTGCGCTTTTTCGGGCGCCAGGGGAGTTGCTACTGTCTTGGAGAAGAAAGGTTGTGAACATGTAAAATCTTTAGCTCAGTCCGAAGCTGCCTTATCCTCCGAAGACATCAAAGACCCCTCGGCCGAAGCAAGCATGGTTGGTGGCAAATTCTTTACTGATGTCTGGGACAACGGCGGCCGAGAAATGGCCAAGAAATTATTCAAAGGAGTGAAAAAGGCATCCATGATGCTAGGAAAGTGACAGAAGTTGCCGAAGGGCAAATAGGTATTAATTAGTCGCTCTTATTGTGTTGTAATTTTTATTTCAGACTTTGCTCGCGGTTTGTAATAGTAATGCAAAAATATTCTCTTCCCTCAGAACCTGCTGGATCGTCTGTTGACCCTCACACAAAAGAGGATGACGAAATCAAACAAATGGCCGAAGCTATCATGGATAAAGTTGTTGAACAACTTCTAAATGAGGCTGCCGAAGTAGTATTAAGAGAAGACTAGGTGTTATTAGAAAAAACATTTGAAGTGTGACCTATGTAATATTTTGTACATTTGAATGTAATATACAAGTCTCTTTTCATTATTCAATTCTTTACGATGCATGAAATTCTACATACATACCATTTTTGAGCCTTCGGCGAAAAAACACCTTCCCTTCTTTTCATGCTTCGTGAAGAAGACATTCTCCGTTAAAACTATTCTGATGACTTATGTCCACGCTTCGTGAAAACATTCTCCGAAGCTGTGCAATTTCGATATTACTCTGATGAAGCACGTCCATGCTTTGTGAAAACATTCTCCGAAGCTGTATTCCGAAGATTATCATTGTATTCCCTCGTGACTTTAACAATTTTCACTTTCTCAAAACGTCCTTTCGAAGGTTGATACTGTGTCCCCTTCTTTTGTCATATGCAACATGATGTATGATGCTTATGCTATGCAAAATGATGTGATGATGTTATGTTATGCAAATGACGTTTGTTCCGAAGATACACACAAAATATATTTGTAAGCTCTGCATTCCCTTAGGAACGTCTTTGGAGCTTCTTCGCCTTTTACTTAGGCGGTATCAGCGTTGACTTTTCGCTGTAAGCTCTGCATTCCCTTAGGAACGTATTTGGAGCTTCTTCGCCTTTTACTTTAGGCGGTATCAGCGTTGACTTTTCGCTGTATGCTCTGCATTCCCTTAGGAACGTCTTTGGAGCAAAAAACTTACACTGCGCTCCCTTTGGAACGGCTTTTTGTAACTTCGGCAACTTACTCTGCGTTCCTTAGAACGACTTTTTGTTGCTTCGAAGGATTTTTAATAATTCGAAGGTCCTCCTTGTTACCGCAAATTTTTAAGCTTCAGCAACTTAAGCCTGTGGAGAAGATAGGTTTTCCTGATAACCAACCACAAAACTATTTCATGAAAACTAAAATACTCTTTATTACACAGAAAATAGAACTAAACGGAAAAGACTGCTATCAAAGTAGGATATTTGTCAATAAATGTGCTTCGACTCTGGCACAGTACTATTGACTGTGCGAGCTTCAGATTGCTCTCTGAGATCCCTTTGGTGCGGAACATATTGGCTCCCTTCTGGCTGTTGGCCTTGTTGCAGCGGAGGTGGGGGCGGGGGCTGTTGCCATGAAGCTTGAGGTTGACTCGCCGAAGCTACGGAAACTGCAGGGTGGTTGCCCACGTATTCCGGGATGTAAGGCTAATGGTACGAAGCAGTATGCATGACCTGCTTCGGCTGGCCCTGTTGCGCTGCAGCTTCTGCTAGCTCCTTTTGTTTCTGGATGGTAACATGGCACATCTTGGTGGTATGGCCCTTGTTTTCACCACAGAATAAGCAAAATACCCTCCTTGGTTGATCTCCAAATCTTCCGCCGAAGCCCCTGGCGCCTCTGCCTCTTGGAGCTGGTGGCCGGAAGAAAGTTTGCTGTTGCCCCGAAGCCTGTGAGGAGCTCTGCGGTCTGTTCTGCTGACTCCCCTTATCATCATTTTGAGTGGAGTTGTGGATGGACCTGACATGTCTCAGATAAAATCTTCCTCCGAAGCCCCTGGTCATTTCAGAAAATCTGAAAGCCTCCTCCCTTCTTTGGTGAAAGTCATTGTCGGCACGAATGTACTCGTCCATCTTTTGGAGCAGCTTCTCCAGAGTCTGAGGAGGCTTCCTAGCAAAGTATTGAGCTGCAGGTCCAGGACGAAGCCCCTTGATCATGGCTTCGATGACAATTTCATTGGGCACCGTTGGTGCTTGCGCCCTCAAACGCAAGAACCTTCTGACATACGCCTGAAGGTATTCTTCATGATCCTGAGTACACTGGAACAAGGCTTGAGCAGTGACCGGCTTCGTCTGAAATCCTTGAAAGCTGGTTAACAACATATCCTTCAGCTTCTGCCATGAAGTGATCGTTCCTGGTCGAAGGGAAGAATACCAGGTCTGAGCAACACTCCTGATAACCATAACAAAAGACTTTGCCATGACTGCAGCATTGCCACCATACGAAGACACTGTTGCTTCGTAACTCATCAAGAACTGCTTCGGGTCTGAATGGCCATCAAACATGGGAAGCTGGGGTGGCTTATAGGACGGAGGCCAAGGTGTAGCCTGCAGCTCAGCGGACAGAGGAGAAGCATCATCGAAAACAAAATTTCCATGATGGAAATTGTCATACCAGTCATCTTCGTTGAAGAAGCCCTCCTGACGAAGGTCTTTTTGTTGAGGCCTTCGGTTCTGCTCATCGTGGGTAAGATGACGGACTTCTTCAGAAGCTTCGTCTATCTGCCTTTGCAGCTCAGCTAGCCTGGCCATCTTTTCTTTTTTCCTCTGCACCTGTTGATGAAGCATCTCCATATCCCTGATCTCTTGGTCTAGTTCATCCTCCTGAAGCGTCGGGCTGACGGCCTTCCTCTTCTGGCTTCGGGCCTCCCGAAGAGAGACGGTCTCCTGGTTGGGGTCCAGCGGTTGCAGTGCTGCAGCCCCAGTCGCTGAAGCTTTCTTCGGCGCCATAGCTAGGGTTTATAGCTTCCGAAGGTGTTCGAAAAACTCGAAATGGAAGTGAGTTCACCGGAGGTGGGCGCCAATGTTGGGGACTTGTTCTCAAATGCTTCGGATTAAGAACAAGGCAACATAAAAAGTGTCAAATAATGAGGCCCTTCGTCCTTCGAAACATTATTTCCCTTCAGGATATAATGTACTCCGGACGAAGGTCACAAATAATATACCTTCGTAAGTGCGATAAGTTATGACGAAGGACTTATGAGCAACATTAAAAGTAATATAGACATTTAAACTTTATTATCATGTCATTTCTATTTTATTATCGTATATCAATAGAAATGACTTCAAATTACAAGTGTACCTTCGGATTGCAGAAAGACAAAAGTACACGGATGACGCGAAAGTAAATGCCAGATCAGCGTGAACAGTACGGGAGTACTGTTCATCTATTTATAGACGCGGGACGCAGCCCACGTAAAATTACATCCATGTCCATTACATTTGCCAATGACTTATGGAAATCTGTCAAGGCCCAAGTAGTCTTTTCATCTTTAAGTCGGTTCCCCTCTCTGCTACCGCGACGAAGCTTCCCTGCGCACAGCTTCGGCTGTGCACCATCCTTCGTGGAGCTTGGTAATCAGCCCGTCCTCCATTTTAGTCCCCCTTCGTCTGGTTCAGGCTTCGTCCTGACCGTACTTCATGTTCATAATTCTGAGTCTGAAGATACCTGTTCACATAATCCACTTGGAAAACATTGTCAAATCATGTTTTTGAGGACCTTCGGAGGACGAAGGCCCCCAACACTCGTGAAGTTCACCGATCATCTGTTGAGGTGGGGTGGTGACGCTAAATGTGTTGTGATGCATCCCTCAAAGAGGTCGCCTCCCCCTCAACAGTAGCCTGGTCGCCTTTAGGCTCAGCAAGCTCCAGCTCAAGTGGACCCAAAGTAGTGGAAGAAGTGATGTTGGGTCTACTAGCCGAAGTAGTGAAAAGATGCTCGATTAGGTTAAACGGTGGAGACGACTCAGGATGACTCCAATCGGTGTCATCTTGCTCCTCCTCCACAAACATGGTCTCACCCATATGTCCATAATTTGTAGGCTCAGAAATAGGGGACGTACAAGGCATAGTATCATCGAAAGTCACCTTACAATTCTCCACAACACGGCTAGCTCCAAGGTTAAGTATGCGATAAGCTCAAGAATGTAAAGCATATCTAAGAAAAATCTTGTCGAAAGACCATGACTCAAATTTATCTAAGTTTTCCTGTTTGAGCACAAAGCATTTACAACCAAACACCCTGAAATAACTTCTCTTGGGTGGTCGTCCAAATCGCAACTCATAAGAGGTTTTGTTCAAGAATGCTCGAAGAAAAATGAGATTGGACACATGGCAAACTGTGTTGATCCCTTTGACCCAAAACTTTCTAAAATTCTTATGCTCATCGAGCATCGTCCTAGCCATCTCAACAAGGACCTGAGTTTTACATTCAATAATGCCATTTCGTTGAGGTACATACGGAGAGGAAAACTGATGCTCAAGTCCCAATGAAGCACAAAAGGTCTCAAAAATAGTGTTCTTGAATTATGTGTCATTGTCACCGTGAATCGCTCTCATGGCATTCTTGAGAAACTCATTTTGCAACCGAATAATCAAATCTCAAGCATGAGAGAAAGACTCATCCTTTGCCTACATGAAAAACACCCAAGAGTAGCAAGAAAAGTCATCAACACTCACCAAAACATATCACTTCCTCCAAGAGAGCAAACCCCAAGTTGGGCCAACTGTCTCCACGTGAAGTAGAAGTTGGGTTGCTTGGTCATCACTTTGAGGACCAGGGAATGAGAAGCATCAACCATTTTACCATGACGACAAAATCTTTCTCATACTTTAATTTGGGTGATCCATGGATGAGGTCGAGTGAGCTCAATCGGACCAGAAGGTAAAGCTCAAATAACCCAACCTCCTATGCCACTTCCAGATATGAGAAGAAGATCTTGCCACAAGACATCGAGAAGAGACAAAAAAAGGTGGGGAAAATTAGCATGAAAAACTTATTCAAAAGGGGAATCCGATAAATAAGATCTTTCTTGTCATCCAGAATAGAAAGCCCTTCTTAAAGCACACTTTAAAATCGTTCTCAAGTAGTTGCGAAACCGAGAGCAAATTAAAGTGCAAATTGGAAACATACACATCTTTTAAAACAAAGCTCTCATTCAAAAGTTATAATTGAAAGTTCCCTTTGGCCCGGGAACAGGATCTGGATGTCGTCTAGAGGGGGGGGGGTGAATAGGCGAATAAAAATCATCACTTTAAAACTTAAATCTTACTCTACTCGAAGATAGGATCGCAGTGGAGAGAAGAACCCTTCGAGTAGATTGCAGTGGAAATGAAGTTCCTGTCTTAAGATTATCCTACACTTCAAGGAAAGCTAGTACCACAAGTAAGTAGTGAAGTGCAGATATAAAAACGAGTAAGACAGAGAGTCAGAATACAATACGGAACAGAGCACACAGACGCAAGGATTTATCCCGAGGTTCGGCCAAGCCTGAAATGCTTGCCTAGTCCTCGTTGGAGTTAGCCACACCTGGGCTTGGAGTCTGTTTCAACTCCTTCCTCCGTTTTCTTAGATCTATCAGTATGACAGATAGAGCCTTTCACTATGTAGAGTTGAGTTACAACAAAACCACGGCTGCTTACAAACTTCTTGACAGCACCCCGGCAGAGTAACACTACGCTCAAGACCTTGCTCTTGCTCTTAGCAGCACTTCTCCTCTCTCTAAAGACTTATAGCTGTGCCTTCTACACAAACTATAGAGATACACACAAGAGGGAGAGTGAGAATTGATTCGAGTGATGTCTACACTTGTTGGCTGCGCTTATCTTTTGCTTGAGGCGCCTAGGGGTCCCTTTTATAGGCACAAGGGGCCTAGGATCCGTTGGAAGCAATCCAGGAAGGCAAATCTTGCCTTCTGTCGGGTGGCGCACCGGACAGTCCGGTGCACCATCGGACACTGTCCGGTGCCTGATTTCCTTCCATAAATGGAGCACTCAACCGTTGCAGTCCTGGAGCCGTTGGCGCACCGGACACTGTCCGGTGCACACCGGACAGTCCGGTGCCCCCACTTGACCGTTGGCTTGTCCACGCGTCACGCGCGGATTGCGCGGCCGACCGTTGGTCCAGCCGACCGTTGGCTCACCGGACAGTCCGGTGCACCACCGGACAGTCCGGTGAATTATAGCTGTACGCCGCCGGCTTCTCCCGAGAGTGGCCTGTTCACCAGAGTTTAGCCTGGCGCACCGGACACTGTCCGGTGCACCACCGGACAGTCCGGTGTGCCAGACTGAGTTGACTCTTGGCTGTACACAGCCAAGCATTTTGCATCTCTTTTCTTTTCTTCTTTTCTCTGTTTCTAACACTTAGACAAATATGTTAGTACACAAAAACCAATGTACTAAGTCTAGAAACATACCTTCTCTTAATTATTACATCTATAGCATTCCACATGCTTGAGCTTTGATGTTGGACTCATAAATCATCAAGTCGGCTTGACTTGATCTAGATTGACATTTCTTAGCTCCAACATCCTGCAAAGGTCACATAGAACATCTCCAAACATAGGAACAACCCAAACTAAAGATCAAGATGAACTTAGCTCTTTTGGGCTGCTTCCAGTTCTGGTTTTGACACTTGTTCTCCTCCTAGTGACCTTGATCTCCTTCTTAGAGCTTGATCTTGAGCCTTATGACTTACACCACATAACTGTAGCTGTTACCTCATTGGTTGTAAGTCGCATCCTTATGTAGTGATCCTTGATGTGCCGTAGCTGTTCTCAACTCGATCACCCTTGACTTTGCAAGCCTTCTTCTTCACCCTTGGCTTTGGGTTCCTCAGCCTCCTTGACCTTCTCCCGTGCACTTGGTACCTCGAAGCTCTTCTTGCCTCCGTCCTTGGCTTGATCAGTTGTCTCCGAGCTACGCACCTGAGTATCACTTTTGCAATGTCCATCTTACTTGTGATGTCCATCATGTATCCATAATCCAGTTCTTGGGCCATCACATTTGTTCACTTGTGTTGAACCCTGTTAGCTTTACCTTAAGCACCTGTTCAACACTTAGTACACTTGTTAGTCCTTTAATTGAGTTGTCATCCAAACACCAAAACTTACAAGAGAGCTTTCAATCTCCCCCTTTTTGGTGACTGATGGCAACACAATTAAAGCTTACATAAGAGTGAAATTTAAAGCACAAATTGAGTTCTAAGATTGTAGAATGCTCCCCCTAAATATGTGCTTGCATTAAAAACTTAGCTTTGGCCTTATATGCCAAAATGCACATACTTAGGCTAAATCGAAACATTGCTACACCTTAGCACCTGTGGGATGCATTGTCAAGGATCAAACCATGATGCATATAACACACAAATGCACATAATCAGAGTTAAACACCATTCAATTTAGTGGATATATCACAGGAATATCAACCTACCACTATTCACCATTAAGATACCAATTTAAACTAAGATACTAATTTAAAGCAATCTTAAATCACCATAAACCATTAACCACATGCACCAATATCCACAGGACTATCTAATTCAGAATGAACACAATAGATGTCAATCAATTTATAGCAACGGAAGCACTAGTCCATATGATGCAACACATATAATACTGTTAAATCACCATAAACCATTAACCACATGCACCAATATCCACAGGACTATCTAATTCAGAATGAACACAATAGATGCCAATCAATTTATAGCAACAGAAGCACTAGTCCATATGATGCAACACATATAATACTGCAAGAAGCATATGAATAACACACTAGCAAAGCTCAAACTAACTCATCACCCCTTAGGATAAGCTTTCCTCTCAGGTTGAGATAAGCTCACATCACCCCTTAGGATAAGCTTTCCTCTCAGGTTGAGATAAGCTTTAATACCCCTTAGGATAAGCTTTCCTCTCAGATTGAGATAAGCTCACATCACCCCTTAGGATAAGCTTTCCTCTCAGGTTGAGATAAGCTTTAATGCACATATTCTCCCCCTTTGACATCAAACACCAAAACCATATTCAAGCAAGAACATAGGATGATATCAAGGGACAGCAGGGTGTTAAGGAGGAGAGACACATTATCAAAACTCCCCCTTACTTATTAAGCATATGCACTACCAACATTTAAGTAAGATACAAATACGCAAAAAGATTAATACTTCCTTTTGTACCTTTACCATATTGTAGTGTACTTCCCATCTTGAAAGTATTTAATCTCTCGAGAGCTTCTCCACACTTGTGCCTGACTCTTTATCCTAACCTTTTCTTGTTGCTAAGACACCAAACTTAGAACAAGTTATAGTATTGGGCACAAGAAGAAACTTCTATTCTAATGATTATCAAAAGATGTCAATTAAAGCAAACTACCATGGCTACCAATTGAAAGATACCAATTGCAAGATCATTTATTATCGTAGCTCCTATGATATTGAAGATAAGCATCTAGTATCACCAAATATTATAGAGTATGAGCAATCTAAAAATAAGCCATTACTCACTACTTAAGATACCAATTTCTCGACGTACGGAGGTACCCAAGTCCTGATTGCTCCATTTCTTGCTTATCTTTCTTTTCTCCACCTTTAGACTATACAAGATCACTCAAGAAATAATTAGTCTCAAAAGACACAAGTTATGTGTGCTCCCTCTGAACTTGTGCATCAAGTATTTGAATGACTTGCACTTTGCACATTCTAGCATCCTCAGAACTAGAGGGGATCACAACATACCTTGGTCAAGGCATACTCTATCACTTTCATCACACAAAGATACCAATTTGAATATCAAATGAATGATTGACTTAATCCAACAATGCATGCCTTAAGAGTTATAACATTTTACGAGCAATCTAGAAATGCTTCATACTTGACAATCATTGCACCACATATACCAATTGAAAAACAACACGATCATGCATATAAAGCGCAAAGTCTAAGCACATCATAATTAAGAAGGTTCCTTAGATACACCAAAAGAAACAACATTTTAAGGCATAAGTCTCCTAAGCCACGATACTACCAATGAAATGCAGGAACACACCTATGATCACAATTAATGGAACTTCAAGATATTCAATAAAATTGCACAGTTCCATTTTCCATACCTTTGCCTTTTACCAGTATGGCCATGAGAGCACCAGTTATTACCACAAACCAACTGAAGGTTCCCTATTATTTATGCACTTCATAGCTCGAGAGAATGCATTAGAGGCATAACACATAGTGCCAGGATAGGGTCATCATATAAACTAAGCAATATGTCATATTTGCACACAGGCTAATCATTAAAACCATATAGCATAACTCACAACGGGATGCAGGTTTATTCACGAACACAAAAAAAAGAGTTAATTGTGGTGAATATATCTAATGAAAAGCTACCCATTAAATGATTCAAAAGACATAACCTCTAAAGCACACAATCATGATTAAGCAAGCATGATTACGATCTTGGAAATTATTAATCAATTATTAACAAGAATCCAACACAAGCAATCTTCAAAGCATAACTACTCCAAGGACAGATAGCACGACACTTAGCTTTAAGAGCAATATTGATAATGCACTTAAGAAACACAGGTACCGTCCTTTGAAGAGACAGATGCGCAATCGAGGTCCTTTGCTTGATTCACCAATAATGATTAAGGACCTATTCAACTTTTCACTTGAGATGAACATGGGATTAGTGTCTCACAATAATTCAACCTTGGGTCAATGAATAAACACCAAAACAATTAAAAGCTTAAGCATAGAGTTTGAGATAACAGTCTTAAGTTCTCTCATGGTCTCCAGTTCATCTCAAGGCACCTGCATGGTCTAGTTAGCACAGTTTGGTACCCATCTCGGGATGGGTCCATAATGATCATCTAAATGTGCCTTTGGTACCCAAATTGCCTTTGTGCTAGTTCTAGGAGATCTTGTTATAGATCTAGCACAAGTGTATGATTTGGGTCTCCTAAGCGAATGAGATTGAGACAAATTCACTTGCTTAGGAATCTTACCTTTATAACATACCTTGGATAGATGACCCTGCTCACCACACTTGTAGCAGAAGCGTCGCTCACCCTGACATGACGCTTGCTGTTTGTCATTTTTCTTGGTGAGAGTCATCTTGGAGACTGCACATGCTTGATCCGTCAATAGAGGACAAGAAGTGATCGTGTGGTTCTTGTCATTGCATCCGAAGCATCTCCTTATCCCTTCACCCTTGTTGGTGTATGGACACGACGCAATGAGGTGTCTTGACTTGTTGCACTTAAAGCACCTCCTTTTCCCTTTTCTCTTTTTGTTCTTGGATGACATAGAGAAAAGGTCAGTGCAAACAACATGATTAATTGAATCTTTACCTTTTTCCAAGCTCATGTTGATTTGTTCATTTTTAGGAACACTCTTCTTATTGAGCTTAACACTTGCTGCAGTTTTTCCTTTCTCAAGCTTCTTCACCACGCGCCCGTGGACATCTTGAGAGAGTTGAGCAATGTGTCTTCTCCTTAGTTGTCTTTGCTTCTTGTTCCCACACAATTTCTTTTGTAACCCTGCAGCTTGATGCTTATTCAAAAATTGGCTTTCTTTTGAACAACAGGGGTTAGCACATGGTGATGAATTATCCAAATGCGTACTTGTGCAAGAATGAGGTTCACATGAGTTAAAACTAGTAATTACTACTTCATGAGCAATATCAAGCATGATATGGTCATCAACTAGTTTATTATGAGAATATGACAACATATCATACTCTTCACCTAGAGCAAGCTTTTCTAAATTTAGAATTTCTACTTGTCTCTCAAGCATGGCGTTTTCCATTTTAAGTTGAGCAACACAAGATAAAGCATCATCATTATTTCTTTGCTCAAATAAAACAGATTCATACCGTTGGACCAAATCATCATGAGAGCACTTTAGCTCCTCATGTTCTTTGGTCATTTTCTCTAGGTTGTTGTTGGTTTTGATGGGGGACTCCTCTAGCCTGAGAAGCGTCTCGCCTTGTTCCTTGTTCCTTCTCAACAACTTAACCAAGAGTGCTTTGTCCTCTTTGTTGAGATGGATGTAGAAACGGCGAATCTCCTCTTCTTCCACATCATCGGTCTCATTTTCCCTGTCATTAACGTCAGTGGAAGCAATATAGGAAAATGTACCTTGTGGTGATGAGGATTCATCCTTGCTATCATCCTCATATTCCTCCTCATCCTGGCTTTTGTCTCCACAGTCATTGTTAGCAATAAAACACTTCTTATTAGTGGAGAACAAACCTGTCGACGAGGTGGATTCATCGTTTGGTGCCCAACACTTTTCCTCTCCCTTTGAATGGTTAGTATCACAAGTAATATAGGGAGCAGAGGAAGTGCATATGGACTTAAGGAATTTCAACTTAAGTTTAGTCCATAGATCATGAGCATCAACAAATAAGTCACTATCACTACTCAAGATGGCAAAATAGGCACCTCTAGATAGAGAATCAACTAAGATGTTGCAAGCATGGTGATTTAGAGTTAGACATCTTAGTTCTTCATTAGAAGGATTTTTACTAACATTAGAAGGAAAAATACTTCTACTAAAGACCTGTCTCAAATCAGGATCAACACTCATGAAAGCATTATAAATAGAGACAGACCAAGACTTGTAATTAGAACTATCGCCTAAAAGAAGTTCTACAGTTACCTCTTGTGACGACATCGTCATCTCCGGACGGCTAAGCCCACACTGGAGAGGCCTAGCTTTGATACCAATTGAAAGTTCTCTTTGGCCCGGGAACAGGATCTGGATGTCGCCTAGAGGGGGGTGAATAGGCGAATAAAAATTATCACTTTAAAACTTAAATCTTACTCTACTCGAAGATAGGATCGCAGTGGAGAGAAGAACCCTTCGAGTAGGTTGCAGTGGAAATGAAGTTTCTGTCTTAAGATTATCCTGCACTTCAAGGAAAGTTAGTACCACAAGTAAGTAGTGAAGTGCAGATATAAAAACGAGTAAGACAGAGAGTCAGAATACAATACGGAACAGAGCACACAGACGCAAGGATTTATCCTGAGGTTTGGCCAAGCCTGAAATGCTTGCCTAGTCCTCGATGGAGTTAGCCACACCTAGGCTTGGAGTCTGTTTCAACTCCTTCTTCCGTTTGCTCAGATCTGTCAGTATGACAGATAGAGCCTTTCACTATGTAGAGTTGAGTTACAACAAAACCGCGGCTGCTTACAAACTTCTTGACAGCACCCCAGCAGAGTAACATTACGCTCAAGACCTTGCTCTTGCTCTTAGCAGCACTTCTCCTCTCTCTAAAGACTTATAGCTGTGCCTTCTACACAAACTATAGAGATACACATAAGAGGGAGATTGAGAATTGATTCGAATGATGTCTACACTTGTTGGCTGCGCTTATCTTTTGCTTGAGGCGCCTAGGGGTCCCTTTTATAGGCACAAGGGGCCTAGGAGCCATTGGAAGCAATCCAGGAAGGCAAATCTTACCTTCTGTCGGGTGGCGCACCGGACAGTCCGGTGCACCACCGGACACTGTCCGGTGCCTGATTTCCTTCCATAAATGGAGCAGTCGACCGTTGCAGTCCTGGAGCCGTTGGCGCACCGGACACTATCCGGTGCACACTGGACAGTCCGGTGCCCCCACTTGACTGTTGGCTTGTCCACGCGTCACGCGGAGATTGCGCGGCCGACCGTTGGCTCACCGGACAGTCCGGTGCACCACCGGACAGTCCGGTGAATTATAGCCGTATGCCGCCGGCTTCTCCCGAGAGTGGCCTGTTCACCAGAGTTCAGCCTGGCGCACCGGACACTGTCTGGTGCACCACCGGACAGTCCGGTGTGCCAGACTGAGCTGACTCTTGGCTGTACACAGCCAAGCATTTTGCATCTCTTTTCTTTTCTTCTTTTCTCTGTTTCTAACACTTAGACAAATATGTTAGTACACAAAAACCAATGTACTAAGTCTAGAAACATACCTTCTCTTAATTATTACATCTATAGCATTCCACATGCTTGAGCTTTGATGTTGGACTCATAAATCATCAAGTCGGCTTGACTTGATCTAGATTGACATTTCTTAGCTCCAACATCCTGCAAAGGTCACATAGAACATCTCCAAACATAGGAACAACCCAAACTAAAGATCAAGATGAACTTAGCTCTTTTGGGCTGCTTCCAGTTCTGGTTTTGACACTTGTTCTCCTCCTAGTGACCTTGATCTCGTTCTTAGAGCTTGATCTTGAGCCTTATGACTTACACCACATAACTGTAGTTGTTACCTCATTGGTTGTAAGTCACATCCTTATATAGTGATCCTTGATGTGCCGTAGCTGTTCTCAACTCGATCACCCTTGACTTTGCAAGCCTTCTTCTTCACCCTTGGCTTTGGGTTCCTCAGCCTCCTTGACCTTCTCCCGTGCACTTGGTACCTCGAAGCTCTTCTTGCCTCCGTCCTTGGCTTGATCAGTTGTCTCTGAGCTACGCACCCGAGTATCACTTTTGCAATGTCCATCTTACTTGTGATGTCCATCATGTATCCATAATCCAGTTCTTGGACCATCACATTTGTTCACTTGTGTTGAACCCTGTTAGCTTTACCTTAAGCACCTGTTCAACACTTAGTACACTTGTTAGTCCTTTAATTGAGTTGTCATCCAAACACCAAAACTTACAAGAGAGCTTTCAATAATTTCGATATCAAAAGTTGGTAACTAACATATACTAACATTGTCAATTTTTAGTATCATCGTGCTTTGATCACTGGTGCCTCTTGGGTTTCATGTTTTACTCGTTGGTACTTATTTAGTTCATTTCCAATGATGGTTATAAACTCGTTTTGCAAGACAAAACTAACTTTGTGGAACAACCTTCTGTTTTTTGAGAGGGAATACAACTGTTGGGTGGTACATTTTAATTTCCAAGAAATGCAATGGTTCGAGTTGATAAATGTTATTAGTTGCATGCTAGGCTTGGTTTGGATACTCATGTATTGACATGTCAATCCATGCGGATTAGGGTGGATACTAGAGCTTATTTGGGTGCAAGGATATCAGAAGGGATTGGAGAGGCTAAAATGCTCTTGCTTTTTAAATTGAATAGGGATTTTAGTCCCTCCAATCTCCTTCGTATACTTACTCCTAAACGAGTCCCTAGAGTATTCAAAAGGACTTGTTCGGTTGCACAGAATTTGGAGGGTCTAAGGGGGATTAAATCATCTTCTATTCAATTTTGATTAGTAAGAGATTTATTCCCCTCCAATCCCCTTTAGGCCCTGTTCGTTTTATGCCAATCCATAGGGATTGAGGGGGATTAAATCCCCTACAAGTCAAAATCCTCTCCAATCCCTTCCAAACCCCCTCAATCCCTCTGGTTTTGGGATCAAACGAACATAGCCTTAGGGCTTGTTCGGTTTTACCCCAATCCATATGGATTGAGGGGGATTGAGGGGGTTTCAATCTCTAGTAAGTCAAAATCCCTCCAATCCGTATCAATCCCCTCCGATCCATATGGATTAAAAATAACCGAACAAGTCCTTAGGCTTGTTCAATTATTTTCAATCCATATGGATTGGAGAGGATTAATATGGATTGAGAGAGATTTTAACTTATTATGGATTGAAACTCCCTCAATTTTTTCTTAATCCATATGGATTGTGGTAGAACCGAACATGACCTTGAGCTTATTTAGATACTCTAGTATTTACCGCAATATACATGAGTTGAGGAGGATTGGAATGTAAATTAAACTAATTTACACCAATCTTCCTCAACACGTATGTGTTGGGGTGAATACTCTAGTATTGATCTCAATCCACATGCGTTGAGGTGGATTGAGGTGTAAATTATTTTAAGTTATACCCCGATCCACCTCAATACATGTGGATTGAAAGTCAATACTAGACTACCCAAACTAGGCCTTAGACCATATTAGTTTGTCAAGGGAATGGAGGGTATTGAGAGGATTTAAACCCCTTATATTCATATTTAAATAGCAAGAGATTTAATCCACTACAATCCCCTCAATCTACCTCTTTCAATTTCACCCAAACTGGAGGGATCGAGAGAGATTAAATCTCTTTCTATTTATTATATTAAATTTTAACTAGAAAGAAATTTAATTCACCTAATCTCTTTCGATATCCACCCTTAACCGATCAAACCCTTAACGAACAAATCCTTAGGGGAAGTGATACATGCATTGCAAAAAACGTTGGGCTCCTGCGACGTCGAGTAAGAAAACATGTGCCAGGAAGAAGTTGAACTTTATTCCAAGATATATATCGCATCACAAACTCACCGTTTATGGTCTTACATACTATAATATCATGAGCAGCAAATATACATTCCGCCTAGACCCGACAAGGTGATCTAACCAGCTTGGAATCAGTCATCGCCATCGGTCCTGACAATCGTTCAAGCTAGATATAACTGTTATGTTGACCAACTCCATTCGTCAGCTCCCTCAGTTTGAGCAATCAAAGCAGTTCAGCTCAGCTCAGCTCAACCATTCTTCTTCGTGATGCTGTGTTCACCGTTCTCATGTGTCGGAGAGTCAGTTCCACTGTAGAAGGAGGCCTCGCTTGAGGCGTCCGAGTCTGCGCCATTAGCCTCCTTCCCAGCTGATCCAAGCAAGCTATTGGCTGAGCCGTGCAAAGATCCCATCTTCTTGTCGTCCTCCTGCATCTGCTCTGCGTAGTTGTTGTACTCAAATGTCGCTGGGTTCTTTCCCCCGAATGCCGAGTCGAGCTCCTCCATGTCAAAGACTTCTGCCATTATCTTCTGGCTCTCCTTGTCGTTGGAGTACACAAACTTCACCTTCTTGCGGGTCTCATGGTCTAGGAACGGCTTCACTATCTGTCAGTTGTAATTATGGTTAGACTGGTTGGTGTTTCAACCAATGGAATAACTTAGGTTAGTAGAAAAAGGATGAAAGCAGTGCGAGATGGTATAATTAATGCCGAGGGACAAAAGGATTGGATATTGCTGCCTAATCCATAAATGAATCCATAGTGCATTTTCAGTGAGCATCTTTTATGTTTCATATAGATCAATTTCCATGATTTGGATCCCGGTCTAGGTAACAGTAGAGTGCACAAAACATCATGGAACACAGATGAAGATCATTACATTTGAATTTAGAAGTTCAATTCATTAAGAATGGTATTACCAAATTTAATTATTTAACAAACAAATCTAAGTGAAGAATGGAAGCACAATAAAAAGTTGACTGGATCTCATTAGGCCATTAGTATGGACCTATTTATTGCAACATCATGGTAGGCTCTCGTAGCAATCACTCTCATACTGGTGCACCTGTGCGAATGGAAGGAAACAGAAGAAATGCTGGTTTTAGAGTGAACAGAATAAAGTCGGTAGTGGTCACCTTCCAGAATGATTCAAATATCCTAGGAGGGTTGTAAAGGATTGCAAGCCCCAACCTCTCAGGATAGCAGTCTTGCAAGACATTGACAGTCTCACGGGTCACCTTCAGTGGTGTGCTTCCCAATGTCCAGCACTGGAAATCTGTCAGCCATACCATCTTCTCTTGATCTTCCGTCAGGTTCATAATTGCTTTCTCCAGAGAGTAGACTAGATATTTGATCTGTCCTATTGCTGAGGTAGTGTTCTGCCACATTTCAAAAAGACCAAACATACAATACAAGTTTTAGAAAATAGATGATTCACATTTGATCAACAAGATTTTGAAGCCTAGACTGCACAATGGTATTGGTTCGTCTAATCAATATCAAACACCCTACATATGTAATGATCCTCGGAATAAACTAACACCATACATTCATTAGTTCACACTGCATAGGTAATTTGGAATTAGAAAATGCAAAAGATTTTCAACAAAAGATCGTCAAGGTAACTAAGGGATAATAGAGAGAAGGTATTGAAGGTATTTAATGCATAGCTTGAAATTGACCTTTTTGTTTCTCCTAATAGTTCGATTTTAAATTTTGATCACAAAGGTCGATAGATCATGTGTTTCACATTTGCTGCTAAATTACTCATATCGGCAGGCTGAGTACTACGCAAGATAACATGCCTATGGTTATTTCTAGATGTTCTTTCTAGCTAGATTATACAACAACAACAACAACAACAACAACAAAGCCTTTTTGTCCCATGCACGTTGGGGTAGGCTAGAGATTAAACCCCGTATAAAAACCTCAGAGCTCAACCCCCAAAGAAAAGAAAAGGGAGACAAAGGCAAAGGAGAATCGAAAAACGACGAAACGGGGAAACACATAAAAAGAGATAAAACCCACAAGAACCAGCAAGATCTAAAGGAGCACAAGAAAAGGTCAAACGATTAAGGAGGAAAAACGAAACTACAAATCAGAGTTCTGGCACGTGAATTGCACACTTCTACCCCTTTCTATCCACGGCGAGCTCTTTATCAATATTTCACTCCTTCAGGTCCCTCTTCACAGCCTCTGTCCACAATATGATCTTTCTAGCTAGATCATATGATTAAATTTTAATCTCCAAGCATATTAGATGACAGGTATGTCTAATGCTCCATACATAACACCTCTGCAATCTGAAGATGCCAAGTCAATTATTTCCAGATATTTTATCTCCAGTATCTAAACTAACCTCTAAGCCAGGCCTCAATACAAGAACAGTTCTGCCATGTTTGTCCTTATAATCCGCCCTATATATCTTTCCAGTTTCTGCTTCCTCTGCAATATCATCCTGAAGAAGGATAAAGTATGAAACAAGCTTATTATATGTTGTTTAACTGCAAAATATGAGACACTTTGTAAAAACAAATACAAGCAGCTTTTGAGCCACAAGCTGCACATCCTAATCAATTAAAACAATATCATTAGGCTATCTCCAGCAGCCTCCCTATTCCACTCCCTATCTCACTCCCATTTCAAACTCCACTCTGTAAACAGTGTTTTGCACGCCTGTTTGCACGCTATTGCTGGAGATGGCCTTAAATTAGCATCCTGCTTATTCCTCCTATACTGAACTTTCAGATAGCTTGTAGGTCAGAGCATTACAAGGAAAAAAGAACACAAGGAGAAGATGTTCCCATAGCTTTTCCCTAGCAGAGGGGAATGCTGTATCTTCTAGGGAACCAGAGGATCTATCAATTGAGGCCTTGTTCCAAACCTCTAGAGCTAATGGTTAGTCAGCTAATAAGTTGTTTAGCTGATTTTAGTTCGGTTGGAGCAGCTAACAACTAATAGCTATTTGAGAGGTATAGCTAACCAGTGTTTTCAAGTCGTCTGTAGTCGGACTAGTCGGTGGACTGGCAACGATTACGGTAACTGAGGCGATTAGTACGACTAGAATTCTGGTTGTCCGACTAGTCAAGGACTAGTCACAACTAGTCGTCCAACTAGGGAGAGGATGACTAGTTTGGACCTGCCTTTGTTGATGGCTATTGGGCTTTTGCAGCTGTGGTTTTTACTGGGCCACAATTTGCTTTGTGGGCTTTAGGGTTGACACTTGAGAATTAGACAGACACTCAGGCAAAATATACTCCCGCTCACGCACAGCCACCAGGGCACAAGGACCTGGAGCCGCCGTCGGGTGCCGCCGCCAGGAGCCACCGCCGGGACAGAGGCGCCGTCGCCCCGACGGAGGAGCCGCCGGCCACGTCCAAGACAGAGCCGACTTTCGCCCCCACCTACGAGTCCAAGACAGAGCCGGAGTGCCAGACACCACCCAAGGAGAAGCCGCCGTCCCTCTCCCCTCTGACCCTGTGCAGCACTGCCGCCCAAGGAGCCGCTGTCCTACCCTTACCCTGACCCTGTGCAGCACTGCAGTAGTCCTCTCCTAAGATGAGCACATCGTCTGATGGTCAGTACTCAGCCTCTGCTTTCCTCTCCTAAGATGACCAGTTCGACTAGGGTCGATTAGTCGACCTAATCGACGACTAATCATGACTAATCGACCGGTCGGTCCCTATACGACTAGGTTCGACTAGATTACTTGAAAACATTGTAGCTAACAATTAGCTGGTCCATTAGTTAACCCATTCTAAACCTCTCAGGTAATTTTAGCTGCTAGTTGTTCGTTTTAGAAGTTTGGAACAGGGCCTGAGCTAAAAGGACCCCTGCCTGGCTATTTCTCACTAAAGTTTGAATGTATTGATCTATGTAGTGCCTGTAATCAGGTTATCTTTAATTAAAACCAACATACCCAACAGATGTTTTCAGGTTTGAATGCAAGCCGCCACTTCACAGCTGCTTTCATCATTTTACTAGCTTTCTGCACATTCCAGTTCCTTGCTCGAAGAAATCTCGCTAACGAGGCATCTGAAAGGAAGTCTTTAATGGCTGCTGATGAGTGTTCACCAAGCTCCTTGCGTAATTCATTTATCTGCTCACAGAGACACAGTGCAGCAAGTTAGAACTTACTAGAAAGTGCTTAACTAAATCCCAGCAGAGATGTCTAGGTAAGGTTGTTCTTACTTTTTCTCGCTGTTCTTCTGGGGATGGGATTTTTTCAGTGGTGCCGCCATTGCTAGACTTGAATAGAAAGGACATTAGAGTAGCTTGAAGGAGGCAACTCCACTAGATAACTGCAACCCGTGCATAAATGCTATTAGAAGAATGAACATACATAAACCAATTTCAATCGTCTACTCTGTGCAAAAAGTCAAAAAGAAAAGCTAACAAAATAACATAACCAAAACTTAACAGAATTATTAAAGCGGTGGTATTCAGGTAGATAACATAACGCAAAGATCTATATAGCCTTGGTCTCATGGCCTCAGTGCAGACAAAACAAAAATAATCTGGGGATAACAAATACATAGAGCAGCCTCCAGCTGATAATTGATTCAATGCCAAGATTGGGCCATCAAACATCGAAAGCTTCATAATGGGGACTGGGGAGGCCATTAAAGGGGTGTTTGGCATGCTCCAGAGCAAAACTCCAAGGGAGAGCTGGTCAGAGCCAGCTAGACACTTCGAATCCAGAATTGCAAACCTCCTTTGCTGCTCTGAAATCCTTAAAACACAACCTAGACATAGAGTTTGAATATGTTTACCCACTACTGTCGCTGGTTATGAGAAATGATCTAGACTCTGGGGTAGAGCTGTTCCACCCAGAGGTTTTGTAGCAGAGCTGCGTAGAGTGGAGAGGAGCCATGCTAAACAACCCTCTATGGCAGACCGGCAGGCCACTAAATTCTAGTGAGGAGTCGATAGCATCCATGACGTATGGGAGTGGACTGACAGAGCAGCAGCCATCACGATGTGAATGCAACGATCGCAAAATCGTAACACTGTCAGGGGTAGTGCAAATCGGCCGACGTACAAGCTGTTGGCCCTCGCACGAGGCAGGATCGGATCTGGACGCGCTTCACACCGCCAGGTCGAGGTCAAGTTGACGCCATGCGGTTGTGCAGCTCCCATCTTCCGAGAGCCAGGACGACCAACCACCGGAGCTAGAGGAGGAACGGATCGAAGCCTCACCTCATCACCTCACACCCAGAAGAACCCAACCCCGAGCGATCTTCTAAGGAAGAAGTGAAGCGGCCAGGAGAAGGAATCTAATCTCACCCGCCAAACACGGGGCCCAAACGGCCAAACCCCAAACCGACAACAACCGGGAATTCGCAGTGGCCGGACCCCGATCTCCGAGAACGGCGAGGCGGTACGAAGGAATGAAGGGTGGGAGATAGAGAGGCACGAACCTGGTTCGCTTCCGCTCCGCCGCCCGCGTTCGTGGGAGTGGCGGCTCCGGTAGTGACGGAAATGTAGCGGTTGAAGGTCTGGTGGGGTTGGGAGTGGAAAGTGGGGACCGGGTGGGGTGGGTGGGGTGGGGAGGGCGACTGCGCGGAGCGGGGTGGAAAGGAATCGGGAAAAGGGTGTGGAAAAGGAAAAAAGGAAAAGAAAGGAAATAAAGGTTATCTCTGAAAAAATAAATTTAGATCTGCAAAATTAAATCTGGATTTACAATTTAATATGTTGCAGCTCCAATAGTGAATCTGAGATCTATTGTAGAACTACTTGATAAATATAACAGTTTCAGATTTATGCAGGGACAATAATATTAGAATTATATATTTTAGCGTTAAGATAGACCTCGCATCTTGCTTCTTCCTCCTTTCACTGGCTAGAACCAAAAAAACATTCAGAAAGTCACAGCGCACCGTCAAGGCGCGATGAGCCTATGAGACAATCGACAAGAGGTGAACGGTAGGACGGCGTTGGGCACACATGAGGACAGAGGGGCGACGCACGGCCTCCCAGAGCGTATCGGAGGAGCTTCATTAAAATAATAAATATCTTTAAATTTGCTCTTTTGGTAAATTCGATTTTTTTGCTGTTCGCTTATCTTTATTCTATATCAGCTTTTATTGTTTTTATAGTGTTTTTGTCTTTATAGATTACATCTGTTGGATTTAATCCGAAGCGAACAACGTTGTTGACGCCTTTTTGGAGCGCCAAACACTCAACAAGAACCGTGGCGGTGCCCTCTGCACAGGGGCGGACGGTCCGCGCGCAGGGGCCGGACGGTCCGCGGCCTGATGCGAGGCGCGGTAGTGCTCTCTGCGCAAGGGCGGGGGCGGACTGTCCGCGGCCTGAGGCCGGACGGTCCGCGGCCTGATGCGCGGCCAGGGTTCCTGCCTGACGGCCGGACGGTCCGCGCCCTGGGGCCGGACGGTCCGCGCGTACGCAGGGACGGCGGAAGATCGCCGACGGCGCCTGGATCTCGCTCCCGGGAGAGACCCCGTCGGGGAGTAGAGATCCTAGGTTGTGTCTAGGCTCGGGCTGACCGACCTAGACTCCTCTAATCGACGTAGAGCCGAGGAGAGACGAAGAATTTGAGGATTGGAAGACTAAACCTAAACTAGACTAGAACTACTCCTAGGATAAAATGCGAAATAGAAGTTGTATTGATTCGATTGTTGATGATTACAAATCGGCCGTAGACCTCTCTATTTATAGAGGAGGGGGGCTGGACCCTTTACACAACTGATTCCGAGCTAATCCCGCGAATATAGCTAACAACCGTAGCACAAAACTCGGAACCCTAATCTGTTCTGCGCACGCGCGGACCGTCCGGCCCACAGGCGCGGACCGTCCGGACCGCGGACCGTCCGGCCTCAGGGCCGGACTGTCCGCCGGCTCAAAACCGGTTCGAACATATGCCCCCCTGCCTTTTGGTGGAGCTGAGCGAACTAAAAGCAACTAACTCGATGTGATCACATCGGTTTTCTTAGGCATCTTGCCACATACTAGGATGGTACTGTTTGAGGAAACGCCCATTCAAAGCCTTAGGTAAATCCTTGCCTTGTAATGTTTGTAGTAAATAAGCGTTACCAGACATCACCTGTTTCACTTTATAAGGACCCTCCCAGCTTGGCGACCATTTCCCGAACTTTCGGTCTTTATTCCTTAGAGGTAGAATGGTCTTCCACACCAAGTCTCCTACTTGGAATGATTTTGCTTTGACCTTCTTGTTGTAGGCCCTGGCTACCATGATCTTGTCCTTTTCTATTGCTCCCAAAGCTATCATCCTCTTGTCGGTCACCTCATCAATATTATCCATCATTGAATTATAATAATCAGTAGCAGTTAGATCATTTTGTCTGGCAAACCTGACAGCATTCAAACTTATTTCCACAGGTAACACTGCTTCCTGCCCATAGACAAGCTCAAAAGGAGATACTTTAGTAGCACTATGCTTAGATATTCTATGAGCCCATAAAGCTTCAGACAAAATCTTATGCCAATATCTAGGATTATCAGATACCTTTTTCTTTATCAAATTAATCAACGTCCTATTACTAGACTCGGCCTGTCCATTGGCCTGAGCATAATATGGAGACGAATTAAGCAGCTTAATTCTGTATAATTCAGCAAATTCACGTACCTCCTTTGACATAAAAGAAGTACCTTGATCTGTAGTCAAGGTCTGGGGAATGCCGAATCTATGAATAATATGCTCAGTTATGAACTCAATTACCTCCTTGTGCGTCATGTTCTTTAGAGCAACGGCTTCAGTCCATTTGGTGAAATAGTCAGTGGCAATTAACACAAACCGATGCCCCTTTGATGACGAAGGATGAATTTCTCCAATAAAGTCTAATCCCCATCCTCTGAATGGCCAAGGCTTGATAATAGGATGTAATTCGGCTGCAGGGACCAACTGTAGGTCGCCGAATTTTTGACACACTTGGCACCCCTTGTAGTACTTGAAACAATCAGCTGTCATACTAGGCCAATAAAAACCAGACCTTAGCAACAACCACTTCATCTTTGGAGCTGATTGATGGGTACCACAAATTCCTTCATGTACTTCGGCCATGGCTAATATAGCATCATCTGGGCCCAAGCACTTAAGCAGGATATCATTAACCGTTCGGCGGTAAAGTTCATCACTCATCAACACATACTTGAAAGCTGTTCGCCGAATGTTCTTATCTGTCCTGATATTGGGATTTTGCAAATAATTAAGTATAGGTGTCCTCCAATCACTTGCATCGGCTTCATTGTCAGCCGAATCAATTAAGAGGACGTTTCTGGTAACCCCGGACGGTCCGGCGTCGTCACGCGGACGGTCCGCGACCTGGGAATTTGGCTCTGCACTGGTTATCAGATTTTCAGTTTTGTGAAATTTCCCTCTCTTTATCCGATAACCTGATGCATCTTGTGCCAAATCGTTAGCTCTATGATTCTCAACTCTAGAGACATGCCGAATACTGAATTCGTCAAAAGAATGGATTATGCTCCAACATTTCTCAAGATAACTATTTAGAGTACCATCAAAACATTGATATTCCTCTAACACTTGTTGGACAACCAGCTGAGAATCACCAAATACCTTCACATGTTTTACTCCCATACTATTTAAAAGTTCTAAACCGAATAAGAGGGCCTCATATTCAGCTTGATTATTAGTGCAATAAGTTTTTAATCGGCTAGAGAAGTCAAAGGAGACATTACTTGGTGAAACAAGTACAATGCCAATTCCTTGCCCTTCATTGCAAACCGATCCATCAAAATATAAAGTCCAAGGAGTAATAGTGAGGTATGACATGTCTAGTTCATGAATATCATTAACCCGATGTTCTACAATAAAATCCGCTACGACTTGGCCTTTCATAGATTTCAATGGTTCATAGGCCAAGTCATATTCTATGAGTGCATAAGCCCACTTACCAATTCTACCACTCATAATTGGGTTATGCAACATGTATTTGATTACATCGGCTTGACCAGAAACAGTGCAATGACTAGACAGTAAATAACATCTACATTTGGTGCATGCATAAAACAAGCATAAACATAACTTTTCAATAAAAGTGTACCTTGTTTCAGCATCCACCAACCTTCGGCTTAGATATGTCACCACATGCTCCTTCCCCTCAGTTTCTTGTGTCAGAACAGCCCCAATAACCTTGTCTTCAGCTGCAATGTATAGTCTGAATGGCGCTCCTACTTGTGGTGCTTTTAACACGGGAGCCGAAGACAAGTATTTTTTAATGAGGTCAAATGCGTCCTGCTGTTCTGCCCCCCAAGTGAATTCAGCATCATTCTTAAGCCGAAGGATAGGGGTGAAGGCATCAATCTTCCCGGCTAGGTTAGAAATAAACCTTCGTAAATAATTCACCTTGCCGAGAAACCTCTGCACTTCGACCTTACAAGTCGGAGGCCCCACATTCCGAATAGACTTGATTCGGTCAGGGTCTATTTCTATACCATGTTCATGGATGACAAATCCTAAAAACTTACCAGCCGACACTCCAAAAGCACATTTACGTGGGTTCATTTTTAAACCATACCGACGCATTTTATCAAAGGCTTTGCGCAAATCAGCTATATGAGAACTAAACTTAGCCGATTTGACTACAATATCATCAATGTAGACTTCCACAGTGTTTCCTAACAACTCATGGAAGATCAGATTCATAGCCCTCTGATAAGTAGCACCAGCATTTTTAAGACCGAATGTCATGACAACCCATTCAAATAAACCAATGAAGCCTGGACATATAAAGGCCGTTTTAGACGCATCTTCTTCGGCCATGAAAATCTGATTATATCCGGCATTACCATCAAGGAAGCTAATAATTCTATTTCCTGATGCATTATTGATTAATGTGTCGGCTATGGGCATGGGATATTCATCTTTAGGAGTCGCTTTATTTAAATTACGAAAATCAATGCATACTCTAAGTTTACCTGATTCCTTTTTCTCCACCGGCACAATATTGGAGACCCACTCTGCGTATCTGCAAGGTCTAATAAAATTAGCTTCTAGCAGCCGGTGGATTTCATCCTTGATCCGTGGGAGAATATCTGGACGAAATGTTCTAGCTTTCTGCTTGAAAGGTCTGAAACCAGACTTAATGGGCAGCCGATGTTCGACAATCTCTCGGCTTAGTCCAGGCATTTCAGTGTAATTCCAAGCAAAACAGTCTGAATACTCCTTCAATAGACCGATCATCTCATCTCTAGGATCGGCCTCCAGGGTCTTGTTTACAAAAGTTGGCCTTTGAGTTTTACCATCTCCTATGTCAATCTCCTCCAATGGATCGGCCGATGTAAACCCCTGTCCTAGTTTATCAAGATCTCTGAATTCCTCTATCATGTCCCCCACAGAGGAATTAGATGATCTTTGAGTGATGGCGGGCTTTCCGGTCTCGGGGACCGGATCATCCGTAATACTGTCTTTTCGTTGGGGTAGATGTTCGGTCTTAAAGCCCGAACTGTTTTGTGAAAGACCAGACCATCCGGCTTTGAGAGCCGAATTGTCCGTGATCAACGACTCATAAACTTCATGTGTATTCATCATTTAAACTTTATTTAGGATTTAGCCGATTCTCCATCGGCTCTAGCATTACAGGAATGAAACCTTTCTTATCTATACTTATGAACTGATAATCAGAAAAATCTACTCCTGTGAGACATGTAGCAGTCTCATAAGTCCAGAGTACAGGGGCATCGGCCACATCGATGCAGGCCGATACATCAGCATGTACTTGTTCTACCTCATCGCCTACCCATTGTATTAGCATTTGATGTAATGTAGAAGGTATACATTGATTGGCATGAATCCAATCTCTGCCTAGAATTAAACTGTAATTCCCTTCTACATCAGCGACGAAGAATGCAGCAGCAAGGGTCTTAGTCCCGATGGTTAATTCAACGGACGTGACTCCCCTGGCTTTAATCGAACTATTCCCAACACCACTGAGGGTCATGTTGGTTTTGACAAGTTCGTCATCTTGTTTACCTAATTTTCTGTATAATGAATAAGGCATTAGATTTACAGCCGCCCCTCCATCCACCAACATCTTAGCAACCGGTATTCCATCAATGTGACCGCGCACGAAGAGCGGCTTTAAATGATTTACCGATTCCTTTGGTTTAGAAAAGGCGGCTTCTTTAGGACCAAAATCGAACTGGGCAGCAACAAGTTCATCGTCGCCAATGATAGTGCAATCGGAAGAAAATGTAATAATATTTACATCCATACCTGGGCGTTCTGGAGAAGCCTCGTAGTCGACCAGGTCTTCTCCTAGCAGGTCGTCCTCTTCCATGGATGTTGTCGTGTTGTTGGAGGCTTCCTGGTGAACGGCGGACGGTCCGCATGCGGGGGCCGGACGGTCCGCGCCCGGTGCAGGTTGTCCAGAGCCTTCCTGGCGAACGGCGGACGGTCCGCACGCGGGGGCCGGACGGTCCGCGCCTGGTGCAGGTTGACTTTCTATTTCTATGGCCGTTTGTTTTTCCTCAACGGCCTTCGGTCTCCATTTCTTTTGTGGTAGCGGGTATAGTGGATGTGTGTCATTAAATGTCTTTTCCGCCTCCTTCTCCTGGCTCTCCTTTGCTCTTAGGCGCTGTAATTTTCTTTTTTGTGACCGTGTCAATCCCGCTGGGCACCATCGAGGCATGGAGTATTTTGGATCAGCTGTTTTGATGGTAGCCGTATCCTTTTCGGTCGTGTTGGCCGATTCGCCGAAAATCATCGGCCCTTTATTGTCTCCCTGTATGACAACATCCGCAGTGCCTATTTTGATGATATCCTTTTTTGCTCTTTGAGTTGCTACAGGCATATGCCCCCCTGCCGGATTGGTCGGCCTAGGAGGCCGAGTAGTCCGGCAACCTTGTTGGGCCTGTGCCTGGTGACCGGATTCAGCAGAGCTCAATCGGTCTTGCACTGGCGGTGCCAACCTATCAAAAACGGATGTTTGGGGTGCCCCCCAGGCGGGGTACTGTGGCATCCCAAATGGATATGGTGGCATGCCCCACATTTGATTTGGGACATATGGTGGAGGTAAGTATGTGTATGGATATGGCATAGATGGATAAGGAGGTGGAGGGGTCCATGTCGGCATGTTAGGTCTCAATCGTACAATGGGACCTTTCATTTCTTCCGATTGGTGATGTGGTCCAATCGGCCTGACCTGACGTTGCTCATGAATGGGTGAGCGGGGTCGCTTCGGTGGCCGGTCACTGGGGCCAGCCTTCTTTTTCACATATTTAGACAACAATTGATCGAAAGTCGGGCCAGGCTTGATCAGCCGACCAGCTGCTTTAAATGTATTTGTTTTCCACGTACCTATCTCTGGTCGTCGTGGTTTGAAGGTACGTGGTCGCTGTGAGTCCTGAGCATGGCCGGACCGTCCGCCAGAGCTCTCCGGACCGTCCGGTGGGGTCCCGGACCGTCCGCGCCTACGTGCCGGACCGTCCGGGATACGCAGCACGGGTTCCTGTATCTGTCTCCCTGTTTGCGCTTGCCCCCCAGTACTGGAGGTTGTGATGGTCACTTTTAGGGTCTCCCCTCCATCGGGAGTCTTCTCGGCTACCACTTTCCTGCAAGAAACTTTATGATCCTCATCGGCCTTTTTAGAATTGCCGATGATTGCCTCTTTGCCTTTGTCTTTATCTGCCGTGTTTGGCCGAACCAGGACTTTCTTGCCCTCGAAGTCGACCACGTTCATTGGAAATGGCTCTGTATCCACCTGCATTTCCTGAAATTTCAATCGTCCCTCATTAATGGCCGATTGAATCTGTCGTCGGAATATATTACAATCATTAGTGGCATGAGAAAATGAGTTATGCCACTTGCAGTATGCACGACGTTTTAGCTCGTCGGCGGATGGAACAGTGTGATTTATTTTAATATTGCCATTTTTGAGTAGTTCGTCAAATATTTTATCACATTTACCAACATTAAATGTAAACTTAACCTCCTCTTGCCGTTTCTTTTGAACCGGCTGCAAGGAGGAACAAACCGAAGATTTGGCCTGTTTTGGCCAAACCATTTCAGCAGCATACACTTCTGCTGATTCGTCATCTGAGCTACTTTGGTCGTATTCTACTATATGTACGTTGTGACGCATTGTTTTAGCAGTTTCTTTGCTCCGGCTTTCGCAAGCCGAAGCTCTCTGGTGTAACTGTGCTAGTGTAAAAAATTGGATGCCTTCTAATCTCTCTTTTAAATAATATCGTAGACCGTTAAAGGCTAATCCTACTAGCTGTTTCTCTGCTAAATGAATTTGAAAGCATCGGTTTCTTGTATCTCGGAATCTCCGGATGTAATCATTAACCGATTCATCTTTTGTCTGTCGCAACGACGCTAAATCTACCAAATCCAATTCATAGTCACCGGAGAAAAAATGATCATGAAATTTTTGTTCTAAATCCCCCATGATGAAATGGAATTAGGAGGTAAAGTGGCGTACCATGCAAACGCAGTTCCTGTTAAAGATAATGAAAACAAACGTATGCGAAATGCCTCTATGTCGGCCAACTCTCCTAATTGTGCTAAAAATTGGCCTATGTGTTCACGTGTGTTCTTTCCTTGATCACCCGAAAATCTTGTGAATTCGGGTATCCTGGTTCCCTGCGGGTATGGGTGGTGATCAAATCGGCTGTCATAAGGTTTCCGATATGATTGCCCCCCAGGGACCATGCTTACTCCGAGCTTATCTCGGAACGCCCCGGCTATTTCTTCCCTTACTATATCAATGGCAGCCGGTGCGAGACCACCGGCTCTCTGATCAAACATAGGTGGGGTTGGCTGGATATTAGCATGTTGTCTTTCCCCCACTGGTTTGAGTTACGTGGTGCATTTCCATTTGCTCTATATGGCTCATATGTTTGATCGTTTCTTTCCGGCCTTCTAGGTGGGGCCGGAAAGCTTTCCTGGGCTTTGGATCCTGAATTAGTGGGCTGGTGCATTGCATAGTGTGATGGGAAGTGTTGCTGGGACGGGCGAGGATTCATGTAATAATTCTCCTCAAAAGACTCATGCGCGGACTGTCCGGATACGTACCCGGACCGTCCGTGGTCATATGCGGACCGTCCGTCATTGTATGCGGACCGTCCGGCTGGGTAGTTTGGGTTCTGTGTCATATGTGGTGGCTCGGGCGCATATCTAGGTAACTCATTAAAAATAGGCCCGACTGCTGTTGGCCCGGACGGTCCGCGCTCACATGTGGATGGTCCGGGCATGTGTAGATCGGCTGGTTTGCTGCCGATTTGCGGTTGCTTAGGGTACGTGTCCATCGGCATCCCATAAAGGGGTTGTGACTGGTCGTGACAACCTGTAGCCGATGTGTTATGCGCGTTATCTCCTAATTCAACCTCGTGCGAAGGAAAATTTGCGGTACTAGATTTATCGAATGCACGTACTAGTCTCTTAAGATCGCTTTGCATACCCCCTATGATGTTCTGCATTTGTTCACGCTGATCTTCTACATAATTTCTAAGAGATTGCAAATCGTTGGTATTACTTACATTGGGGATATCTGGCGTGGGTTGGAGCGAAGCTGGATCCGTCGCCCGATGTCGGACGACCTTGTTGTTCCTGTCCACTTTGAAGTTGGCCAAGAACTTTGCTTTCGCCTCCTGGATCATCCGCTCCTTGTGCTCCTCAAACTGGAGCTGCTCGTCAGCCGGCAAGGTTTCCCAAGTCGGCTCTATAATGTTGCTTAGGGAAATATCAGAGCTATCCTTTGAACCGGCCATTGAGGGCCGATCTGATGAGCTTAGATGTGTTTTCCCCAGCGGAGTCGCCAAAAAGTATGTTGACGCCTTTTTGGAGCGCCAAACACTCAACAAGAACCGTGGCGGTGCCCTCTGCACAGGGGCGGACGGTTCGCGCGCAGGGGCCGGACGGTCCGCGGCCTGATGCGAGGCGCGGTAGTGCTCTCTGCGCAAGGGCGGACTGTCCGCGGCCTGAGGCCAGACGGTCCGCGGCCTGAGGCCGGACGGTCCGCGGCCTGATGCGCGGCTAGGGTTCCTGCCTGACGGCCGGACGGTCCGCGCCCTGGGGCCGGACGGTCCGCGCGTACGCAGGGACGGCGGAAGATCGCCGACGGCGCCTGGATCTCGCTCCCGGGAGGGACCCCGTCGGGGAGTAGAGATCCTAGGTTGTGTCTAGGCTCGGGCTGACCGACCTAGACTCCTCTAATCGACGTAGAGCCGAGGAGAGACGAAGAATTTGGGGATTGGAAGACTAAACCTAAACTAGACTAGAACTACTCCTAGGATAAAATGCGAAATAGAAGTTGTATTGATTCGATTGTTGATGATTACAAATCGGCCGTAGACCTCTCTATTTATAGAGGAGGGGGGCTGGACCCTTTACACAACTGATTCCGAGCTAATCCCGCGAATATAGCTAACAACCGTAGCACAAAACTCGGAACCCTAATCTGTTCTGCGCACGCGCGGACCGTCCGGCCCGCAGGCGCGGACCGTCCGGACCGCGGACCGTCCGGCCTCAGGGCCGGACTGTCCGCCGGCTCAAAACCGGTTCGAACAAACGTATTTATACATGTAGACTGTTCGACTAATGTTGTTTTCAGACGGTAAAACTATTCCAAACATGTGTTCGTGAGAGACGGTGGAAGGTCGCCGGCTCACCGCCTCGGCGCGTGGAGATGGAGGCTGGTGAGTGCTGGACTGCAGGTCTCAAGCGGTGGTCCGTTGGCGCGTATGTGTCACGGACTCACGGCTCGCGCGTGGATGCTGCCGCGCGGCGAACGTAATCTTGGCCGTGCACCGGGGGGCAGGTTACGTGGACGTGGTTGGGTATTCAATTACTATGTCCCCTAAGCAATACGCCAATACCAGGATATTTTTCCAACGGAACACGGTGTGTTTATGTACGTACTTAGACATGTACAACTTTGAGACAGTCGCTTGATTTTTAAAGTATATGAGACAGTTACAAAACTATATAAAACAACTATGGGACTTTAAACCATAAATACAGTTAAGAGACAATATATATATAAAGTCGTGTAGAGACGGACTCTTCACGAAGAACCCTTCTCTTATATTTTTCCAGTTAGCCCTCTAGAGACCTCTCAAGAGCCCCTCATTTAGTGAGGTTGCATATGTCTTAAGCTATATTTATTTCCTCCTAAATTATATAAATTACATTATGGTGAAAGAGTAGAAGAATAAAAACTTGAAGGATCTGGCATTCTAGTTCACTGAAGAATCTCCAAATACAGGTTCCTCTTGCCAGCAACAAAACCAGTATAACAAGAATACTTTAGTTTAGGGATGACATAAAATAAGCCTTGTCTATCTTAACTTGTTTGGAACTAAAACCTTTGTTGTTGCTGTACTGACAGCCTAACTGGATGCAGAGTCAATAGTTGATACATGGAGTTTGTTTAAGATAACTAATAACACAACTTGTGGTGCTTCATGAAAACTGTCTTTGCAGCAGACATGTTCTACTTTGATTTCTAGACGACTTAAAAGTGACTAAAGTTGACATGGGTGTCCTTCCAAGTTCGAAGTATTTTTTCCATTTTATTATCGTGCTTAGATAGATGGGTCATGTATCCGTTTTTAGGCAAGGAAATTTATTATCGAATAATTTGTGTACCCTTATGATGTACGGGCACTACACTAGTAAGCATCTAATCACTTACTTATAGATTATTACTAGTCGGTTACCCGTGCGTTGCGACGGCTCACAAAAATACTCACGTAAATTATCCACCAAAAAGATCTCAAGATTTTTTATTGATTGTCTCTGCTCTTCGTATAATATTTTTTATGAACGCACGGGTACCACAGGCAGCAAATCAGAAACCACCATCCCTCGTCTCCCCCACTTCCAAGGTTTCGTAGAGCAAGAGGGGATAGGAAGAGGCGGATATACCTGTTCGTTGCCAGAGAAGGACACGACGAAGACCTAGGCATCTGGAGGCGACATAGGTAGTATACCACTAGATATATAGAGAGAGAGCACGCAAGCGGAGAAAGAAGCCCAGCTAGAGCAGCTCCAAACCAAGAGGCACCCGCACCAGACGTCAGTCCAAGAGGGCGAGAGAATGCGAGTGTCTTCCTAGCCCTAGACCCGCCGAAGCGACACAACACCACCACCAACTTCGTAGCATATGCCGACTGCTGCCACGCTACTGGCCTTAGTTGTCCAATATCTCAGACCTAGACTCCTCATCGCTAAGATAACCTAAGTCTGGCAGGCGCCACCATGTCCTCCTTGACAGCACACACAGAGAAAGGCCAGGAGCATGACCGACTCACGCCGTACCCGCGTCGACGAGCGTCGGTCGGCTTGCGACCGCGACCGTTTGCGGGGGCAGCAGGTTGGGGAGGAAGAATAGGGCAAAAACCGGGAAGATGAATGGGACGTCCGAAGACGGCGAAAACGATGGTGCACACATGATGTGAAACGTCCTCGTGGATGTGCAATAGTCACTGTGCGAGTCGGTGTCGGGGCTGGTGTCGAACGAATACGGGGAGGAGGTGCATGGTCCTACGCCCTCTGCCGAGAATGGGATGGCGCGAAGGTGGAGGCATGAGGGGAGAGAAAAAGTAGAATGACGAACGAGGTGGTGGCTACTGAGGCGAGGACCATCATTATCATGTGGAGGTATAGATGGCCAAATGTGTCGTGTCTGGCGAGCCGGCCCAAGACACGACCCATTTAATAGTGCCTGGGCCAACCCGCCACAAGCACCGTGCGGTGCTTGGGCCGTAGCCTCAGCCCGTAGTGCTGGCCCGGCCCGACACGATTATTTTTTTATTTTACAAAAATCACACATATATATATATATATGTACAATTTATATTCAATATTATAAACATCTCAGCATGATGTTCTACTAGTTAGACAACTTCGCTTAGTGTCTCTCACCCTTCTTCCATCAGGGTGTGGGTTCAAACCTCACCTCCTGCATCGCTTTTTAACATTTTACGCTGAGTTGATTTAGAAGAAATGTCGAGGTTTTTTATAAAAAGATGACGTAGGACAACCATTGAAACGGGTGCTTTAAGTATAGTAGAGATAATCTAGATACCTAGATTATATAATATATTCCAATAATGTTTGTCTCTTGACTTATTTAAGCTAGAACAAATAGCGCCTTATCTATACCACTATATAATCTGTCAGTCAAAATTTGCAAAATCCACTCAACCAAATCACTCTCATACTCATAACCTCCACTAAATTCATCAAACAAATTACACCCAGACTTAACACACCATTAAAACCAACGGTTCAGATCGTTGGATAACCCTTCTCCTTTACCCATTCAAATCCAATGGACAATATTATTTGAATCATCACTCGTCCCTTTCCCTCCTCCCTCCCCCTCCCCCTCCCTGCGATCTAGCCACCCCTTGCCTTCCCCTCACTCGCTCCACCGCCGCAATCAACCCGTCCCCTCGTGCCGTCATCGACCCCTTTCCAAGATCGTAGCGTTAGCACAAACTATATGCTAATCTTATATACTCACTTCGTCCCGAAATATAGTTTTCTCTAGCCCTCTTTTTCGTCCATATTAAATGGATGATAATGAATATAGACATGTATATAAAGTACATTCATAAATTATTTAATGAATATATGTTTAGCCTAAATAAATAATATTTTGGGATAAAGGTAGTATAACCTAGATTATTATTGAGCACCATATGTGCCACCTGTGAGAGGCCGAATGGTCCAGCTGTTTAGTCGGACGTGTGAACTATGGACGGTCCGCCCATAGGCACGTACGATCCGCGATTAGGTTAGATCAGGCGGATAAGCCCCTTTTTCCGTGTGTGTTTATCCATCTAAAACGACAGATTCTGTTGGGGGATGCCTAGAAATAGGTCCAGACCTCCTCGCTCTCTCTCTCTTATATATATATATATATGAATGGTTACGACCAATTGTAGGCACCAACAATCGAATCAAATCAATATATCTTTTGTTCCTTTACTTTTTTCTCTAGGAGTAGCCAGTAACTGCCACACCCAGTTTCAAAAGGCAAACCATATACATGTCAGGATCAGAACTCACGTACACAACGATTAATGTCATGACACAATGCTTCAAATAATCATAAAGAGTAATTAATATTATTATAGACTAGAGTCATAACATAATATATATATATATATATATATATATATATATATATATCAAACTGCACATAATAAAAATGTAGCCAACATAAATAAACCCCACCATAGGTAGCTGACTGAGGGAGATCGCTAGCCTAATCCTCGAACTCATCGAAGTCCTAGAACTCCTGGAGATCCTCCTCGACGTCTTCTTCTTCTTCTTCTTTACCTGAGCATAGGTTGCACCAAAAACAACCTGGTGTTTTGTGAAAGCAATGGTGGGTACACAGCAACGTACTCAGCAAATGCCCTGTTTGACTGAGGTGGATTAGCTTTATATGGGGTTAGGCTCAAGTAGTTGCTTTTAATTCATCAAGTTTTATCATTAATATAAGCCAGGTTTTAACATTAATCCCAAGTTATTAGCCCATGAAATATCTCCTCATAAAAGAAATATTAGTATATGTATTCATGTTCATCATAATCATAATCCATTGTGTCTCTAATCAGTGGAGCTTCCATGGCCGCTCTTAACTGTGAGCACGACTGATATATCAGTTTCATTCCTCTATAGAGGTCACACTTTACCCATGACCTGTGATTCCCTTTTTGTCCAAGGAGTGCTACTTCCTATTGATCACTTCCAAAGTGAACTGGCAGGGTTTCACTATATAGCCTTTACAAAGATTCCCTAAATATATAGTCGTCCGTTAGGATTCTCCGGGTTTGATAAAAATAACACTTCTCCCTATTGGGGAGTGACTAACAAAAGGCAAAATGAAAAAACCTCGACATCCAGCCTCGGTAGAGACAGTACTGTGTCGCAGGCCACATTGATGGCACGACGGTGAAAAGCGACTACACCTCCAGCTCCAATGAGCAATTGCTTCTAGTTCGTACGTCATTGGCAGAATCCGAGGATATCGCTGTGTTTGTCTCGTTGAGATCTACGACCTGGTGCTCTTGGAATTCGGTTTTCACCTCGGAATCACCGTCAATCAACAAATTTCTTCTCGGCTCTAGCTAAATCCTTTTTCTCCAATGAGTAACCTCCATTGCTCATCATCTTTCTTCTTCATTTTCGCTAGGTAACCGCATCCCCCTTTCCTCTCCCACCACGTTCGTGCCCTGTGGTTTTCCCCGTGTCCTCTTCCCCTCTTTCTTCTCCCCGCCCCCCCTACAGCACCCCCTCGCACTGCCATGGTTGACTGGCCATGGTGGCCGAGCCGTCTCGCCCGGTCGCCCCCAACCCCTAAACCCCAACGCACGTGACCAGCAGACTAGTGTCGAGGCCGCCAGCTAAGCGCCCCTCCCACTGCCCTTGCTGGAGCAGGTGTGGCCCTCCCTAGCGCCACCACGCTCCCCATGCCGATACCCATGCACACGGTCACGGCCAGTGCTACCGGCGTGTTGATAGGGTGCGGGCAACAGGCGTGCGGCAAGCCCAGCCCCAACCCCTACGCGTGGCTAGGACGGCTAGCCGGGCCAGCCCCTCTTGGCGACAGTTTTTTCTTGTTTCCCATTCTTTGTGAAAGTGCTAGAGGTGGAAGAAGGTGGCCACACCGAATCCTATTAACCATGGTCTTTTGTGGCCGAAATCCATGCGACCCTCCATGTCATTCAAATTCGAGATTTAATAAAAATGTGTAACATTTGCATTATAAATCTGATTCACTCCGTTCAAGTTGCGTTAGGTTCATATTAATGATGTATATATGTAAAATATATTATTTCATCACATCACATGTTTAAATAATTTATTAAATGATTGTTTGACTAATGTTTATAAAATTAACGTTATAATTAAATCTAATTTACGGCTTTCAACTTGCACTTTTAGAAATGAACATTAACATGGTTAATGTTAACTTAAACACTTTTTATTTGACACTTGTTTAGTATAAACATGATATTTGTCAGTGATTCTCGCGTGTTACGCTTGCTATCGTCCTGTTGTTCACGTGCGTCATCGTTTGCGTGCGTCGTTGTTCGTGCGCATTGTCGTCGTTCGCTAGCACGTTCATGCACGTTGCACCACCCTCGCTGCATACACATTTGTGTCACAAACTATAGTTCATGCCCTCGCTGCTACACCACATTTGTGTGTGCCGTCTGCGCGCTGTTTTCCGTGTTGTCAGCACGCTGTCCGTGCGCATTACTAAACCATTTCGCTCATAATCGTTTATGTTAATCAATTAATTACCTGTTTAATCATGAACTATAAGAGTAGCAGGTCAATCAAAACTAAGTAGTAGTTTTCATTTACATTTCATAAATGTAAGTTAATATGATTATGCTGAATTAAATTTTCTAATTAATACTCGTTCAGCGTAAACGGCGATACCTTCTCGACCATATCTCCGACTGTCGTGTTTTTTTTCTCACGTGACCGTAGAAGCAAACTCTATTTTTATATTGCATGTTTTGTGATGTTTTTCCTTATATGGTGTAATATTATTATGCGTGTATGTGTTTGTTTGCTTGTGATTGTTTTCGTGTGAGCTACATATCTCAAATAGAACGCGATTTGTTCCCAGGCTTTGGTGAATCGAAGATCAACCATTAGTGACCAAGTGATCAAGCTCTTCAAGGTCTACAGGATTGAAAACCTTGAGCATATGTTTGGTGAAGGTAAGTGTCCTCTGACCTATTATGTCATATTCACTTTGTAATTCATTCTCTCGCATAACATGATCAACCTAAGGACTAACTAGCTTTCTTTTTTATCGCGTCCTTGATTACCTTTTGGGTTGGGCTATTATGATCAATATTATGCTAGTGCTCTACTTTAATCAATGAACATGATGAGACTACTTTATGATACAGTGTTCTTTATTCTGGATATGATGATGAACTTGGGATACTAAATGAGGCTCGGGCTGTTTTTCGAGTACTTCTCCATAAGGACATGTTCATTAGATGACTGTGGGAGATAGATATCCTATGGGTCCTTATAAGCATAGAAATGTTCCATGGGCTGTCTGATGGGTCCCTGATGGCTTGCCTAGTAGGGCGTACCGTTGGGCCACGTCTAGACTGAACGTGTTCGACCAAGAACGGTGACGACCGAAACAGCCCAATTATATGTGGCTAACACAAAAGGGGCGTTGATGCCTCACGCTCACAGTTTGCATGTACCTAAAAAGCTAGATACTCGGGAGATAACTTGGAAGAAAGGCGACCGAACTTCGGATGAGCATGAGCACCTGCCACGTCGAAGATAGACTTAGATAGGATCAGATAGACTTCACGACTTGTAAAGGGATATCCCTCTAGTCCCCTATATAATGCTGAGGGGATACCCCTACAAAATGCTCTCATCCCATCTCATATCTCGTCAACCCTAAACCCTAAACCTATATAAACTATCTTGTGTTCCGACGTGTATCCACACGTACCATTGAGTCACGATCAACGATGTCGTCCTGCCCAAAAGCATTATGTGGGATACCTCGTGGTGTGTAGTCGGGTCATAAACACCGACAACTGACGTGCCAGGTAGAGGGTGCGAAGTTGATTCACAACGACTCCTGAGAGACTTCGTACCTCTGGTTGTCTTTGGTAATGTTTTGTTTTGATTAGGGGTCATCCGTGGGCATCCGTTTTACATGCGGAGGCGTCTTTGACGAGATTTTATTTAGTATGGTATGCACCTGTGGGTGTGTTTGCCAAGATTTTATTTAATATGGCATTGTTGTGTTAGTTTCACATGTGGGTGTTTTCGCGTCCGGAGGTGTCTTCGTTTAGGTTTTCTTTTAATCTGGTGTCATCCTGAGGCATTGTTTGCACCCGGAGGCGGCTTTTGCGCCTGGAGGCGTCTTCACCTAGATTTTATTTTAATCTGGCATCGCCCTGAGGCATGAGCACCCGGAGGCGTCTTTTGTGCCTAGAGGCGTCTTCGCTAAGATTTTATTTTAATCTGGCATCGCCCTGAGGTGTGTGCACCTGGAGTCGGCTTTTGCGCCTGGAGACGTCTTCTCTAAGATTTTATTTCAATCTAGCATCGTCTTGAGGCGTGTGCACCTGGTGTGGGGGACAGATATCCCCGGGTCCACTAGAAGGCGAAAGACCCTTGCATGGAGCCATAGACCAGTTACCCTACAAGGCCGCCTCGTCGTGGGCCAGGCAAAGACTACAAGTGAAATGGGCCGACCTAAGAAGACAATGGGCTCATGCCCGGATTGTCTGTTGGATCGTGCACAATCTCAAGGGATCATCCATTTTCCTCGCGCCTGGCACCCTCGAATGTCGGGATAGTTTGGGGTAGAGTCAGCGGGTTTTCCTAGAGATTGGTTAAGTTAGTCCGCTATTAGCCAGGAGATATGCTAGAAGAATGTCATCACCATGTACGTAGGGAGTGACCCTCGGTCGTGTATATAAGGCCTAGGGGAACCCCATCATTTTCATCTCATTAGTCCTTCTCCATTCAGGAGACCCCACTTGTAGCACACCACACATACAGAACCCCTAGGAAGTAGGGTATTACACCTCTCAAAGCGGCTCAAACCTGTAGAAAATCGTCTCTCTCTCGTGCTCCTAGCATGAACCATCGAGCTACAATCAACAACACCATCCTACCCAAAAGCACCGCAAGGGTATCCCTGGGTGTGCCGTCAGACTCTAAACATCGAAAATTGGCACGCTAGGTAGGGGGTGTGTCGTTGATCAAAGCTAGCTCAATGGCCATCACCTTCAAGAACAAGATCACTCTTCACCCAGGAGCTATGTTCCGTTTTGGAACCATCTCATGCATAGCAGACGAAGAGGGGACTCTACAACGCGTAGCGGATCCACCCGAGAAAAAGCCTTCCTTGGGAATTCCGAGGGAAGTCAGAGCAAGATTGTGGGCGACGCCACCGCCCGCAGCTCGGGGGAAGATGATCCCTTGTGGACCAAGGTTTAGGAGCCCTCAAGAGAAGAAAGATCGGTCGGTTGGAGTCTCGCTTACCCGAAGAACTCCGTTGTCCACCTCGCCCACAAAGGAGTGGACACGGATCACTCGGAAGAAGGAAACAAACGTCCTGAGTTAGGGAATGAGAACACACCGAGCCACCTTTCCGATACCTTCGCCCTCAAAGGAGGACGGGAAGAAGAGCACCGTCGCACCGCCACCTTTCTACCTCGACATCCTCTTCATCCAGGGGAGATTGGAGTCAGCGCCCATCTCCGACGATGAGCCTACCATGCAAGGGGAGGAGCCTCCCTAGCGTGAAGCATGACGATGGAGGAACAGACGTTGAAATGTGCTACGACATCATGAAGCCGGGAACAGGATCTGGCGTAGCCCGTATCCCGAGACGAAGCCTCAAAGGTGGGAGAAACTCCAGACGAACGAGTGTACTGAGAAAGGCGTAACTCTCGTCGCCGCGATCGCCGACAAGCTCAAGATCAAGAGCGAGAGCTAGCCGAGCAGGACGCTAGGAACGGCAAGAGAACCCTCTCCTCGCTCGAAACCTGTACCCCGATTTTGCTCGAGCACTGAACACGCCGAGTGAAGTTGGAGGGGTACTGACACAGATAGCTGACGGTCTCCCATGAATCCAGACATGGAAGGCTACCGATGGCTGATTACTCAGGCAGCTAATCACTTTCTACCCCTCACTCATCCTGCAAACGACCTGCGTCACACAATCAACAGCCGGCGATACGCATGGAGCTCCATCAACGCTTCACGCGACCGACGGCACGAAAATGAGATAAGGCACTGGGAGGAGTACGATCGGGATTACGGTGTACCAGGACGAAGTCGCGCCACCCGAGTTGAGTCGGCGGCAGCCTCAACTAGTGGGTCATTCTGGGGACGGTCGAGACGACCTACTACTAACTCCCCTCCCTAGGACCGATGACACAAACACCGGCAGGAGGACACGAGTGGAGTTTCCGTGCTTACTCCACGTCTCCGGGCCATCCAGTGGCCTCCCAACTTCAAGGTCTCCAACATCGACAAGTACAAGCCTAAGCAGGATCCGGGCGGCTGGTTTGTTGTCTACACGACTGCCGCTTGGGCCGCCAGGGCAACGGAGGACGTCATGACGGTGTACTTGCCCATTGTCCTGGGGCAAGATGCACTGCAGTGGCTCCGACATCTACCCCGGCACTGCATCGATGATTGGGGCGACTTTAGTCACCAGTTTATCACAAACTTCTAGTCCCTCTTCGATAAACCGGTGCAGCCATGGGACCTCAAATCCATCAGGCAACAGAACGATGAGACCCTCCGATTGTTCCTCAAAAGGTTTCAAACAATGAGGAACCACATCCCCGAAGTCGCTGAGGTGGCCGTAATTGAAGACTTCTACCGGGGATCCAACGACTCGGCCTTCATCTAAGCCATACTCCAGAAAAGCGCCAGCCACCTCCTAACAATTAATCCAGGAGGCGAACATCTACATCACCACGGATGAATGGGCCCAGGACCTCATCGAGGGCACAAAATCCGCGCCACGGCGGGATGCGAACCAGTAGCCAGACAGGCACTGGGAGAAGAGGCCTCATGAGGAGGTGCACACCGCTGGGCCACCTGTCGCTCGGGCCCGCGGCACACCCCACGGAGGGGTACGAACACTGGATGAAATCCTCGACTCCTAGTGTCCGTACCACTAGGACATGTGCCACACCCCGCGGAAATGTAGAGACTTCAAGCACATCATTGGGCACGACCGACCATTCTAGTCGCTACCGCCATCCCCGCCACGAGGAGGGCCTAGCGAAGCCAGGCAGCCTCAGCAGCAGGAAGAGGAGAGGGGTGGAGCTTTCCCGCGCGTTGACAGGGAGGTCAACGTTATCTTCGGAGGTCATGGAGCATAAGAAAACAGAAGGCAACAAAATCTCAACGACCGGTAGGTCCTGGTGGCCACCACCAGTGCACCAGCTCCTTACCGATGGTCAGAGCACGCGATAACTTTTAGCCGAGCTGATCAATGGCTTAACTTTGATCGTCCCAGCACCCGCTACTCGTTGATCCGGTGATCCGAGAAAGCCAGGTAAAGAAAGTATTGGTGGATGGGGGAAGCAGCATCAATGTCACCTTCCCCCGGATGCTCCAAGCCCTAGGGATCGCTGTCAAAGACCTCAATAAGTCAGATACTCCCTTCTTCGGCATCATGCCGACTGAAGGGGAGTACCCGCTCAGACACATCTACTTGTCCATCACCTTTGGAACCCCAGAGAAATATAGAACCGAGTTCCTGAGGTTCGAGGTGGCGCGCTTCGACTGCGGGTACAACCCCATCACCGGAAGATCAGGACTGGCGAAGTTCATGGCTATTCTGCATTACCCGTACATGATACTAAAGATGCAGGAGCTCAGGGGATCATCATCGTGCGCGCTGATTTCCAAGGCGCCACGGAGTGCTTTCGGGGTGCCATCCAAACAGCTCTCACTGCTAGGCCCCCGATAGCTCTTCCCACATAGGCGAACAGTGGACTGGAGGAAGAAAGTCTCATGATCCCCTCAAATGAAGCTTAGGTCATGACCTCTATACGGCCGACTGAAGAAACTAAAAGGATTAATCTGGGATTCTCTGATGAACGCAAGACTGCCATCATTAGCTCTAGCCTCAATGACAAATAGGAAAGCACGCTCCTCCGGTTCCTGCAAGATAATCGGGATGTATTCACATTGCAACCTGCGGACATGCCGGGAGTCCCGAGAGGACTGGCCGAGCACAAACTTAAAGTGTATCCTTAGGTGAGACCAATTTGACAGAAGTTGTGTCATTTCACGCCTAATTAATTAGAAGCTATTCGCACAGAGCTAGCTCGCCTGGTGTTAGCAGGATTCATTAGAGAAGTACTGCACCCCGAGTGGTTAGCAAACTGTGTTCTTGTACTAAAAAAGAATAAAGTTGATTGGCACATGTGCGTCGACTATACTGATCTCAACAAACATTGCCCAAAGGATCCCTTCGGTTTCCCTAGGATAGATTAGGTAGTTGACTTGACCGTTGGCTGCTCTATGCTCTCCTTCCTAGACTGCTACTCGGGGTATCATCAGATCAGCTTGGCAAAGGAAGATGAGGAAAAGACGACATTCATCACACCATTTGGAGCCTTATGTATTCCTCCATGTCGTTCGGCCTCAAGAATGCTAGAGCGACCTACCAGAGGGCCATCCAAATATGCTTAGCCGATCACTGGGGCAAGCGTGTGGAGGCTTATGTCGATGATGTGGTTATCAAGATAGAAAACTCAGAAAACTTCATCGAGGATCTGCAATTAGTCTTCAACAGCCTGAGGCGCTACCGGTGGAAGCTAAACCCGGAAAAGTGCGTATTCAGAATGCTAGTCGGAAAGCTACTCGGGTTCATTGTCAGTCATCGAGGAATAGAAGCAAATACAGAGAAGATTGAAGCCATCATGAGAATGGAAGCACCACGGTCACAGAAAAAGGTGCAAAGACTCACTGGGTGCATGGCAGCGCTAAGCAGATTCATATCAAGGCTAGGAGAGAAAGGAATGCCATTCTATAAATTGCTCAAAAAGGTGGACAAATTTTAGTGGACCGTAGAAGCCAGGAAGCTCTAGAGGCACTGAAGAAATTATTGACCACTCCGCCGGTACTCAAGCCACCGCGCTGAGCTATGCTAGGTCAGCCAGCAGAAGATTTGCTGTTATATATCTCCTGCACGACTCATGTGGTAAGCACCGCATTAGTAGTCGAGTGGGCAGAAGAAGGGCATGCATACCCAGTACAACATCCAATTTACTTCATCAGCGAAGTCCTCGGACCCTCAAAAATAAGGTATCCTCAAGTTCAGAAGCTGTTATACATGGTACTTCTAACCGCTTGCAAGCTCCGGCACTATTTTGACAACCACAAAGTCATAGTAGTCACAGGATTTCCAATAAGCGATATTCTTCACAACAAGGAAGCTATTGGGAGAATAGCCAAGTGGGCATGCGAGCTCAGAGCTCATGACATAGAGTTCCGACCCCGCACGGCGATAAAAACTCAGGCACTGGTCGACTTCATATCAAAATGGACTAAGCACTAGGTCCCAGAAAGCCCAGAGGTCACTGAAACATGGAGGATGTACTTCGATGGCTCTCTGAGACTGCAAGGAGCAGGGGCAGGGATTCTCTTTATCTCTCTTGGAGGTGAACAACTCAAGTATGCACTCCAGCTTTTGTTTCCAGCATCTAATAATGCAGCAGAGTATAAAGCACTGGTCCATGGGCTGAGCATCGTGGTTTCACTCGGCATCAAAAAGATAATGGTATACGGCGACTCACTGGTGGTCATAAGTCAAATAAACAAGGATTGGGATTACTCGACCGACTCAATGGGAAAAATATTGTGTAGCAGTGTGGAAGTTGGAGGACAAGTTTGAAGGATTAGAGTTCCACCACGTGGAAAGGGATCGCAATGCAGCAGCTGACGCATTGTCAAAGCTGGGATCCAGTCGGGCCTAAGTTCTACCTAGGGTCTTCGTCCAAGAAATACAACAACCGAGTATTGCCATAGATCAGATGGAGGAATGCAACACTCTGAGTCAGATAGAGGTAGATCCCAATGACTGAAGAGAGCCGATCATCAGATACATAAGAAACAAGGAAGAACCGGATGACAAGGCCGCGGCGGAGTGCATCGCAAGACAGTCGGCCCACTATACCATCATAGGGGGCCTGCTGTACACAAGAGGCGCAGGAGGGGTCCTCATGAATTGCATCCACTCGGCTACCGAGAGGCAGCCATTAAATGAGATTCATGCCCGGCAGTGTGGCATACATGCAGCATCAAGAACTCTGGTGGGAAAGGCTTTCAGGTCCGGGTTTTACTGGCCGATTGCGAAGAATTACGCCGCCGAGTTAGTCCAAAAGTGCGAGGTATGCCAATTCCTATCAAAACAACAGCATCTACCCGCATAGCAGTTGCAAACTATTCCTGTGACCTAGCCATTTGCATGCTGGTGGCTGGACATGATTGGACCCTTCAAGAAAGCTCTAGGAGGATATACTCGCATACTAGTTGCCATCGATAAATTTACAAAGTGGATAGAATACAAGCCAATCGCTTCTTTGACCTTAGCAAAGGCAGTGGAGTTCATTCAGGAGATAATGTTCAGGTTTGGAATACCTAACAATATCATCACTGACCTAGTGTCTAACTTCACCAACTCAGAGTTCTTTGACTTCTGCGAGCAGAGGAGCATTCAGATCAAGTATGCATCGGTGGCACACCCAAGAGCTAATGGGCAGGTGGAAAGAGCCAACAGGACGATACTCGATGCACTCAGGAAGAAGGTGTTTGACAAAAGCGAGAAGCTTGCAGGGAAGTGGATCAGGGAACTACCATATGTAGTCTGGAGCCTGCGAACCTAGCCGAGTCGAGCTCTACATGGAAATACCTCATTTTCATGGTGTATGGGTTGGAGGTAGTGCTACCAGTCGATCTGATCTTTAGAGAGCCCAGATTAACCTTTGAAAGCATAGCCGAAGCAGAAGCAACCAGGCTAGAGGACATCGACGTACTGGAGGAAGAACAACTAAATGTGATAATTCAGTCGGCCAGATACCAGCAGACCCTGAGGCGTTACCACGACAAAGTGGTGCGGCATCGATCTTTCGCAGTGGGAGGTCCTCCGCCGAGTACTAACGAGGGAGAGATGGCATAAACTGTCGCCACCGTGGGAAGGACCGTTCATCGTTGCAGAGGTCACATGACCGGGATCCTACCGGCTCAATCAGATGGACGGCACCGAAGTGGTGAATTCATGGAATATTGAGCACCTCAGGAAATTCTACCCCTGATAATGCCTCAAAACTCCTAAGGACGAGTTGTACTTTGAAAGCAGAAGGTTTCATCTTCAATAAAGCTTCCATTTTCCAAGGCATACAAGTTCTTGATCAATGACTAACCTAGGCCGGACTCAACTCAAAATCAGCACGACACACTTAGGGTGATCACTATACCCTACTAACGAAGTAATCGGCTTAAGTCGGAAATGCCTTAAGTCGATGCGACATGCTCACGCTTACACGACTCAGGGTGATCACTATACCCTACTAATGGAGCAATTGACTTAAGTCGGAAACGCCTTAAGTCGGTGCAACATGCTCACACTTACATGACTCAGGGTGATCACTATACCCTACTAATGGAGCAATCGACTTAAGTTGGTGCGACATGCTCACTCTTACATGACTCAGGGTGATCACTATACCGTACTAACGGAGCAATCGGCTTAAGTCAGAAACGCCTTAAGTCGGTGCGACATGCTAACGCTTACACGACTCAGGGTGATCACTATACCCTACTAATGGAGCAATCAACTTAAGTCGGAAACGCCTTAAGTCGGTGCTACATGCTCACGCTTACATGACTCAGGGTGATCACCATACCCTACTAATGGAGCAATCGACTTAAGTCAGAAACGCCTTAAGTCGGTGCAACATGCTCACACTTACACGACTTAGAGTGATCACTATACCCTACTAACAAAATAGTCAACTCAAATCAGAAGCACTTTGAAGAAAAATAATTCGTTCGCATTCTCAAGGGTCTTTTCAGCACCCTGCTGACAGAACGATCAGTTCAAACATAGCCCAATTACATACACATAGAATTCATAGTACACTTTCACTAAGAAGTACTAACTCAATAAAGAGATGTTTTCGATTCAAACGAATCACTGCGTAGGAGCATTTTTGTAGGAAGCCTCGGCTGCAGGAGTAGCAGAAGAAGATGGTTGACTCACGACAGCAGGCGTGGCAAGAACATCGGTGGTAATGTCTTCAGGCACCACGACGCTAGGCCTCCTCATCAGGATCTGCCCGGCGCGAACAACCTTATCCATGGCCTTGTCGCACATCGTCTTCATAATGACGCGGTCATCCTCTAAGGCCTTGATGTTGAGGCGGGAGGCCTCCAGTTCTTGTGTAACAAGCTTCTTGGAAGCACGCAGCTCTTTGATGACAGAATCCTTGGAAGACAGCAGCTTACCAAGTCGAGACACTTCAGACTGGGAAGCCCTCAGTTCATCCCGATGATGGTCTAGGTCAAACATGGTGAAGCGATGACTCCTCTCTAGAATGGTCAGGGAATTGCTGGCGTCACGATACAATCTATCTAGGTTGTCGCGAGAAGCAATGAGCGATCACCTCTCCTCCTACAAGCAAGAACAACACTGAGCATCGAAGCAAAGAAAGCAGAACAAAAGCAGCCAAGAAAGTTTTCCTCATGAGCTATCTTCTCTGGTCAAGCCGAGCATTCAAAGAAGAATTCAAGGTGCAAGCACTGTCCAGAAAGGCAGAGGTTTGGTTCAGGTTAGCCTGGCTCCGGGTATACTTCTCCTCAGCATCGGAGCACCACTGAGTCAAAGCTGGTAAAGCAGTAAAACACAATATATGAGATAAGAAAGGCAATAAATAGCAAAAAGTGCCCTGCAGACTCACTAACCAAGGTTGGAGGCCTTCAGATCTTTTATCTGCCTTTAAAGCGGTAGAGGGTTCCACTGCATCAGGGACGAAACTTGGTCAGTGATAGGAGCGCCACAGGATTTCAGTTGGGCAGATACAGAATCGAAAACATTCTGCAGTTACAAAAAATAGCAAGAGAGCCAGTTTGCTAACATGAACAGTAAGAAGCAAAAGTTGATTCACCTGAAGATTGGAGAGAAATAAGGGAAGACCCAAAGCCAGAAGCATTGGTGCATTGCTTGTTGAGGGGGTGTCAACAGGAATGATGTTGAAAGCACGACTCGAAGAGACCTCAGCTCCATCAATAGGCAGCAGACTCCTAAAATCCGGATCACTGGCCTCTAAGGTGACCAGACCAACGAGAGCAGTAGATAAGTGTGTCACCACGAGTTCCTTAGATTGAACCAGTGGTGATCCGGCGTGAACGTCCATAGAGGCAGCCGAAGAGGAGCCTAGCCCAACACCCTCAGGGGCTAGGTCGCCCTCAGCACCACCCTTGGGGGCTGGGTCCTCCTTAGCGGCCACCTCCAAAGCTGAAGTTCCCTCAGCCGTGCCTAGAGAAGTCGGGTGACTCTGATCAGCGGCGTTGAGGGCCAGCATGTCCTCGCGAGCTAGACTGCCCTCCAAGGTCGACGAAGCATGAGAGACTGTCTGGGTTGCCTCTTGCCCAATAGGATCGCATGGCAAAGGAACATTGTCCGAGACCTCTGAACGGATGATGGAATTGTCAACCTTAGGGGGCTCCGATAAAAGGTTCTCAAGGATAATCTCTTTTAATGCATGGTCAAAATCAGATATCGACAACCCCTGGAGGCTGACAAGTCCTGATAAGGCTTGCATCGGGATGTCACTGCTCCTACTGCGACGGTTGTTCTTGTGAATCAAGGGAATTTCCTCTTCTTCCTCCTCTTCATCCTCATCAAGCACATAACCGCCAACCTTGGCATCGTCACAACCTCTGACATCGTCCTCGAGGGTGGTGCTCACTAGGCCATCAGCGAGGAGTGATGTTGAAGGGCTAGCCTCTTGTTCTAAGCATGATAACCGCCGGAGTCGTTTCTTTCTCTTTTTCTCTTCATCAGGCGCAGCTGGATGGTTCATCCGGCATGATCGCTTGTGATGAGCACCTTCGGGTTTTTGAATTTCTTCGTCTTCACCAAGGTTCTACCCAATCGCAACAGCCATCGACTCAGTGCGGGCAGAGTCGGATGATTCCCTAGCCAGCATGCTGAGAACATCGTTCATCTCAGACTTGTCAGTACTGGTCGGCATATCAAAGTGGGTCTGCCTCTCAGCCTCAAGAAGACCCCGGAATGGAGCGATGAAAGCCTCGATGCCATCTAATGAGGGTCGCACTCTATGACCCGGACTGCCATCTCGAACAGGAGGGTTGGAAATGAAATTAGAAAAGGGACTCTGTGGAGGTAGATTCCAGGCAGAATATGACAAGGGGGCACCACCTTTTGAACCCCTGCCCCTTAGCATCAAGTCAATCCGGCTCAGCAGGTCCTCATTAGGAATCTGTCTATTGGTAATTCAGGTAGGGTCGTTGACCTCGATGTACAGATAAGGTGGGTAAACTCTATCCTTCAGGGGCTAGATGTTCTTAAAAACAAAGTCAGCGACCACAGCCTCAGCAGTCATGCCCTTCTCTTTCAGAGAGCATATCTCGGCAAGCAGCACCCTGGACTCGGTTAGCTCTAAACCTGTGGGGGACTCTGTCCAGCTAGGCGTGCAGACGTCGGGCTGCCTCCCCGATCGAGGAGGGAGGTACTTGTTATGGTTCTCCATGGTAAACCACTCAAGACACTATCCTTTAATGCTGTCCTTCAGGGGGATATCAAGATACTCTATCTTCCTGCCCCGACGAAGCTCTAAGTTGGCACCACCAACAAGTTGATGCTGTCCTCTGGCCATCCCGGGCCGACAGTGGTAGAGATATTCCCAGAGCCTGAAATGAGAAGGATTCCAAGGAAAGCTTCGTAGAGGTGCATAAAAACGGCAATTTGAAGAATAGAATTGGGGTTTAAGTGTGTAAGGTTCAGGTCATAGAAATCGAGGAGACCGCGAAAAAAGGGAGAAGCCGGCAGGGCTAATCCTCGGGTGAGAAAAGGCACGGAAACGATAGCTTCATGAGTGTCCTCTGTCGGAACGGTAACCCCACGCCAGATCCACCAAGAACACAACTCCTTCGATGGCAGAATGCTGATTTCAATGAGGTTCAAGAGATCAGACTCAGAAACAACGGACATATGGTTACCGACAAACGAAAGCTAGCTATTAGGATCGTGGGCAGAATGATTAGAGCAGTAGCACTCTGCCTCTTCCTCTTGGGGGCCATCACAGTCTCTCAAGCGAAGGGGGCAGGCTCAAGAACTCAGAAAACAGAGAAGCAGCGGAGAAAAAAAAGCAAGAGTTAGGGTTCGGAACTCAGGGGGATACGTCAGCATAAATATGAGTTGGCTCAATAAGTCGGGCTCAAAAAATGCCAGATCATAACTTGGAAAATCAGAGATCACAATCATCACTCGGGCATTACCTCTAAAATGCCAGCGAACTGCTAATGCGCAAGCAAAAGCATGCAACGGTGGATAAGCAAAGAACTGCATTTTTTATTCATAAGGGGAGTTCGTCACAAACTTGAAACCAACTCATTATGGGTCGGCCTCTTCCACTCCTTTGTCATTACATTACATTACACTACTACTTACACTACGCTATACTAATACTACTCTAATCCACTACTACTTACTACTACTGCTGCTACTATCTATACTAACATCTAAACCGGCAACATTATGCCACTGCTTTGCCGTTGCCGTCGTCGCCGTCGCCCTGGCGTCGTTATCGCCCTTGCCGTCACCATCGCCGTCGCTATCGCCCTTGCCGTCACCACCATCGCCCTTATCGTCACCGACGTCGCCGTTGCCGTCATGTTCGCCATTGCCGCCACCACCGCCCTTGCCGTCGTTGTCGCCGCTGTTGCTGTCGTCCTCGCCATCGTCACCTTCGATGCTGCTCCACTCCTCAGAAGAGTTGGAGGAGTCCACCTCTTCCGAGGAGACCTCCTCCGAGTCATCTGATCCACCAAGCCCGGCACGCTCGATGGAGCGCCAGTATGCTCGGGCCACAGTGGACAACCCCATGGAGTCATTCGAGTCCTCGGATGACACCACGGGGGATGTAGGAGCGGGCGATCGATCATACTCGAAGGAAGCTTCCTCCGAGTACTCCGAGTCGCCAAAATCCTCTAAGGGAGGACTTGGGGGCGCTTGCGCTTGCCATCGGCGCGGCGAGGCCAGCCTTTACCCCTCTTACCCCTATCCATGGTCGGGTGGAAACTGAGAAAGTGAAGAAAAAGAAGTGAGCAAGTGATCAAAGAACGAGTGAAGAAAACAACCAGGGCAAGCGGGCTATTTAAAGGGGTCGAGGGGTGACCGTCCACTTCCTACCCTGCTCATCGAACAGTCACAAGAATTCAATAAGCAATTCAAGCCGCCTAAAAATGAGTCAGGCACCTGGCGCCATTTCGCGTAACACGGCACCGGTTGGACCCAAGTCAACTGCTCAGGAAAATGATTACACCTCTCCGTCACATCAAATTACTACTTCAGGACAACGTGATAAACACTCTACGCACCAAGACACCTCTTGGGCACACCATTGGGTGGGTCGCCCAGAATTTTCAAGATTTCCTGAAGGAACGATATCCACAAAATATACGCAATGAATGTACCACGACAAAAGGAGGAGATCGGCTGAGATGGGAGGAAGTCCAATTGTGGTTACTGAAGCACAAGTCCAATCAACAGAAGCATTGAAGTTCAGAGCAGGGCAGTGTCCAGTCGAGGGCTATCTGTCTCAACCAGCCAGATGTCCAACTTGTCACCGATCAAATTCATTTCAGACCTCACAAGGCAGGGACAGATGGCATCACATGGTTATTCTGAAAATACCGATTTCAAAAGCATGAAAATAAAGACCTTTGAATGAATTATTTCTAAAATCCACTCAAAGCTCAGGGGCTACACCCATTGGGCGCACCGAGGCGCACCTTTGGTGCACCTAATAGATTCACAATACCTTGAAGCCGAAATGTTGATTTCAAAAGCATGAAAATGAAGACCTTTGAATGGATTACTTCTAAAATCCACTCAAAGCTCGGGGGCTACACCCAATGGGTGCACCTCAACAATACAAAAATCAGGCCATGCAACAAACCCATAGGCCGGACCAAGAATCTTTGGGTCGATTATTTCAAAATCAACTCAAAGATCGGGGGCTTATGGGGGATAGATATCCCCCAGGTCCACTAGAAGGCGAAAGACCCTTGCATGGAGCCACAGACCAGTTACCTTGCAAGGCCGCCTCGTCGTGGGCTGGGCAAAGACTACAAGTGAAATGGGTCAACCCAAGAAAACAATGGGCTCATGCCTGGATTGTCCGTCGGATCATGCACAATCTCAAGGAACCGTCCGTTTTCCCCGCGCCTGGCGCCCTCGAATGTCGGGATAGTTCAGGGTAGAGTCGGCGAGTTTTCTTGGAGATTGGTTAAGTTAGTTCGCTATTAGCCAGGAGATATGCTAGAAGAATGTCATCACCAAGTACATAGGGAGTGGGTCGTGTATATAAGGCCTAGGGGGAACCCCCATCATTTTCATCTCGTTAGTCCTTCTCCATTCAGGAGACGCCACTTGTAACACACCACACATACAGAACCCCTAGGAAGTAGGGTATTATGCCTCTCAAAGCGGCCCAAACTGGCAGAAAATCGTCTCTCTCTCTCACGCTCCTAGCACGAACCATTGAGCTACAATCAACAACACCATCCTACCCAAAAGCACTGCAAGGGTATCCCTAGTGTGTGGTCGGACTCTAAACACCGACACCTGGAGGCAGCTTTTGCGCTCGGAGGCGTCTTCACTAAGATTTATTTTAATCTGGCATCACCCTGAGGCGTGTGCACCTGGAGGTGGCTTTTACGCTCGCAGGCGTCTTCGCCAAGATTTTATTTTAATCTGGCGTCGCCCAGGGGCGTGTGCACCTAGAGGCATCTTCGCCAAGATTTTATTTTAATCCAGCGTCGCCCTGAGGCGGTTTTGTGCACCTGGAGGTGGCGTTGCACATTGCGGACAGGCTTTGCCTGGCATGACATTGACTTTTTAGGGCTGAATGTTGATTTTGGGAGCTTGTTTCGCCGATGGCATTCGTTGGGGATTTTTGCTACTTTATTACAAGGCTTTGCCTCATTAAAAACCTCACCCCTTTGCGAGGAAAAGAGTGCGGGCCTGAATGTCGATGTTTGAATGTTACATGGGCATCCCGAGGCCCATTCGAGCGAAGTCGTTTTTATACATAGAACCTTTGTAAGTTTTATACACTCTAGCTATGATCCAAATGCACGCTTGTTTGGCTAGTTAGCCTATATGTGTACGGTGAAGTCTTCTTTAAGACGATGTAGGGCCCTTCCCATTTTGGTTCGAGCTTTCCTCACGTCTGTGTTCTGGGTGTTCAGATAAGGACCAAATCGCCTTCATCAAACTCTTTGGTTTTGACTGACTTGTCTCTCAAAGTCTTGGTTTGTTCTTGATACTTGATGATTGTGCCAAGGGCCTCGACTCTGTAATCTTCGAGTAAGTCCTTGTTCGCTGGTTCATCGACATCCGTTGCTGAGTTGTTTTCCACTCTTGGGGACTTGAACTTGAGTTCTTGTGGCATCATGGCCTTCGCGCCATACATTAGCTTGAAAGGTGTGAAACATGTGCATCGTCTCGGTCGTGTTTAAACCCCAAATGACTTTAGGTAGCTGGTCAGGTTGTCGTCCCTTCATCTCGTCGTGTAGTCTTTTCTTTATCGCTGCTAAAATTTTCCATTTGCTCTTTCCACTGTGTCGTTTGACCGGGGGTGATATACAGACGTGAAGTTGACTTTAGTCCCTACTGATGCACAGAAATCATGGAATTGTTGGCTATCGAACTGCTTGCCATTGTCCATAGTTATCTCGGAGGGGACCCTGAATCTACAGATGATGTTCTGCCAAAAGAATTTATGGGCTGTGTTTGAAGTTATTATGAAGACTGCCCTCGCTTCAATCCATCTACTGAAATATTCCATAGTGACAAAGGCATATTTTAGATTCCCTTAAGAAGTTAGGAGGGGGCTAACAATATCAATGTCCCATCATTGCAGTGGCCATGTAGGCGCGATCAGCTTTGACTTCTTTGAAGGCCCCCGCTTGGGGCAAAGGCCTGGCATGGCTCGCAACTTTGGTTGACATTTTGTGCGTCACTGACAATGATGGGCCAGAAGAAACCAAGTCGTAAGGTTTTGGAAGCGAGGGCCCTTGGGTCGACATGGCATCCAGAGAAACACTAGTAGACCTCAGCCATTAACTCTCTGCCTTCGCCTGGCCTGACGATGCACTTGAGTAGTGGTTGGACTATTCCTTTTCGATACAAAGTGTCTTCAATAAGCAAGTAATGTCGGCACCTATATGCAAGCCTGAATTCTTCTGAGGGTTCTGCTAAGTGGTAATGCTCCTGGAGGTAGGATATAATCTGAGCCTTCTAGTCCTCTTGACAGATCATGTTGACCGGTACTGCTTCTAAGTCTAGATGCCTGACGAAGGGTGTTTCGGTGACTTGGTAAAATACGTCGAAGGGTAAGGGGTCTCCTCTTACGGCAGCCTTCGCCAAGGTATCTGCTTCTTCATTTCTGGAGCGGTCGATATGTTGGACAGTGAAACCTCGAAATTGCTTTTCAAGACTCCACATTCCGGATAGGTATTGCAGTAGAATTAGCTCACGTGCCACACAATCTTTCTTGATTTGCTATCTTCGAGTCTATTTTGATGATGCAGGTCCAAACATCGAGGGATCTTAGTTTGCGCAGGCCTAGAATGATTGCCTCATACTCCACAATGTTGTTTGTACATTTATCGAAGTTATTTGTGAATCTTATTCGGATGGCATATCTATACTTGGACCCTGAGGGTAATGTTGATATTGTAGCTACTCCGGTCCCTGAATGGCCCTAGGCTCCGTCACAATGGATGATACAGGCTATTTCATTGGTCGGTGGCGAAGGGGTAGCGAGGACGGTCCAGTCAACGATGAAGTCGGCTAGGACCTATGACTTGATGGCACTTTAGATTCGAAGTCTAGGTGATATTTTGGCAACTCTATGGCCCATTTTCCCATCCGTGCAGAGGCTTCTAGATTGTTGTAAATGTCTAACAGGCTTCGCTCTATTAGCACCTTGATTTTGTGAGCTTCAAAATAATGCCTTAGCTTTCTTGATGCCATGACCACAACATATGCGAATTTCTCCATTTCAGGCATGTGGGTTTTGGACTTAGTGAGGACTTCACTAACGAAATACACCGGGGACTGGACTAGCCTGCCTTCGGTTAACTTTTCTTGTACGAGGACTGTGCTCACTGTATTATGGGAGGCCACTAGATATAGCAGTAGGTCAGATCCTAGGGTTGGACTAGACAATGTGGCGAGGTCTGTCAGGTATGATTTGAGGTCTTCGAATGCGATTGCTTGCTTTGGGCCCATGCAAAGTTTTTGGCCCCTCACAAGAACGGTAGGTTGCACTCGACTGACTTCAAAATGAACCTGTTTAGAGCTACGATGCGATATGTCAGCTTCTGGACCTCTTTCACTATTTGTGGTGGATGTATTTCTGCTATAGCCCTAATTTTGTTAGGGTTCGCCTCAATTCCCTTTCTTGACACTATGTATCCTAGAACCTTTCCCCTGTGGATGCCGAAGATGCACTTTTCTGGGTTGAGCCGAAGTCTAGCCTCTCTCATCTTAGCGAATGTCTCCTCAAGTGGTTGGCTTTGTTTTTGCTGACATAGATAAAAATATTTCTGCCAACCTGGTCCTTTAGTATGGACTATATGAGGCGGGAGAAGGTGGACCCGATGTTCTTGAGGCCTTCAGGCAACCTTACAAAACAGTAGGTGCCAAAGGGGTGATGAAACTGTGTTTGCCTTGTCCTTCTCGCTGAGTAATATTCGGTGGTAACCAGAAAAACGACTCGAGGAGGGACATGACTTTGCAACATGCTGTGGAGTCAACAATCTTGTTGATGTGAGGGAGCGGGAACTTGTCTTTGGGTGAGGCTTTGTTCGGGTTGGTGAATTCAATGCACATACGCCACTTGTCATTTTTCTTTTTTACCATGACAACATTGGCGAGCGAGGGGGTAGTCGATTGTGTTCAATGAATTTTGTGTCCAAGAGCCACTAGACTTTGGCCTTGGCTGCCTCTGTCTTCTCATTTGACATTTTGTGGAGTCGCTGCTTCTTAGGGCGGGCAGAGGGGTTGATCTGCAGTTTGTGCTCAATGATGCTCCGGCTGACTCCGACCAGATCAGATGACGACCAGACAAAGACATCTTTATTTCTGCGTAGACAATCGACCAAGTTGACCTCCTCTTATGGGGCAAGACCTTCGCCTATTAACATAGTGTGGTTGGGGAGGGTTGTATCGAGGGGTAATTTCTTGGACCTTCATCACTCTGGATCGGGTTTTGTTGCTTATCTGCCTTCGCTGACGAATTGGATTACCGCTCACCCTAAGAAGCAGTGACATTTCGGTGCCCTAGGATGAAGTCTCTTTATGTTGTGAGCCATCTACTGATCATCAAAGATTGTGATGACTCCGTTGGGTCCAAGGATCTTCATGCACAAGTACAATCCATGAATTGCCGCTTCAAAGGCATTGATGGCCCCCTGCCCAAAATTGCGTTATATGGGTACACCATGTCAATAAAGTCAAAGGTGATATGTTCCATTCTTGCATTTGCACTAGTGCCGAAGGATAGTGGAAAATAGTGGGAAAGAGGGATGGTGTTTGGTGTTTAAATATTACATGGGCGTCTGAAGGACCGAATGTTTAAATATTACACATTTACACAGTAGCTTCGCGGACTACTAACATAGTATAGATGAGGAGGGTCGTGTCTAGAGATTGGGGTTGCTTGTGTGAGGGCTTTTGAGCAATAGCTGCTCATCATTTTTGATGATGAGGTCTAGGCTAGCCTGTAAGTCTTCGTCGTCGTTCTCTGAGGGCATCCCGAATGGGTGGTGGGGGCCTGCTGCGGCAGCAAAACCCGAGGATGCAGGAGGCAGGTTCCTTGTATGGTCTGGCCGAATCTTGACTTGGTAAGGTTGGCTTTTTGGCTTGTGCGGAGGGTCTTCTGAGTCTTTTGAACTGGTGGTGTGGCCTTGTTCGCTTGCTCGGTGGAGGCAGTTGTCTTCTTTTGTTTTGCGAGGGAGTCCTCACCCTGTGGGTCGATGTTGGCCTTTGGGTTATGTGGTGGGGAATGATTGGCGGCGAGGGCTATTTTGCCTTTCTTGATGGCGATGGTGGCCCTTGCGTCGTCGTCGTTTGATGGTGGGCTGGGATGAGTGCCTTTCTAGGGAGTCCTTGTGGGTGTTGTATTCGTCACACAAACGGTGAGCGCCAATGTTGTGCACTGACACGCGACAACACTGTCAGTTGGACCCAAACACCCAAGTAGAAGGTGAGAGCTTAGGTGCATAACAAAACAAACTACAGGGAACTATAGATTCTCGTTATGTGTGTCACGTTTCTCTACAGGATGGGGGTATTTATAGGTCTGTTTGGGGGTAGGTGGTCCAAAGTATGTCCATACCTTAGGCTACAAATTATGTTCGTGGGATATCTCATGTAACAGAGTAATTACAGTGTTGCTCATATAGTAATCCGCATACACCGGCCAACACACCCACACGCTACGCTGACAGGTGGACCCTTGGCGATGTCTTCTGGTGCACCGAGGGAGAACAAGGTCGACGTTTAGCCTCCTCCCCGAGAGCCTTCGCGTCAACGCACCCCTTGGTCGTGACTGGCTTGGCGTGTCCTTTAGTCGATGTGAGGTGAAGGCCTCGGCTATAGACAACTTGTGGTTGCCCACCAGATTGAAGACCCCTCCACTTGTGATCCTGCGTATGGTAAGTACAAGATAGAAAGTGTGGGCTTTACTCTATGATCGAGGTCGTGTTCCGTCTTCAGCTGCTCAGCCATCCTGAGGCCTCGTATGACATAGTCCCTCTACAACATTCTGTCAGCGTGAAGGATGCCTTCGCTGATGGCCCCTTTCTCATGGATCTACGAAAGCCATTAAGACAGAATTAGGGTCTTCATTCGGTTGGTTGAAGGTGCGTTCAGTCTCTGCCTAACAGACTGTAATGTATTTCGTTGACAAATTCAATCAGCCATTAATGAGGGCCGATTAAATTTTTAAAAGATGCAGGTGGATAAACAACCCTTCCTTGTCAACACCCTAGATCTCAATGGTAAGAAAGTTTTGGTTCGGACAAGGGCAAGGGTGTCCTCATCGACAATCCTCGGGATACCAATGAAACAAAGGAAACCCACTCTAGGAAGGTCATTGTCGAAAGAATGCCAAATGGGGGGGGGGCGCTAAAGATCATCATTAGGTCCTCCAGCACTAGGGGTAGGCACAGGCAAGCGGTAGGGCACTAGGGCCAAAGCTCTTATTCTATGCATCACGGACGGTCCGGCCCAGAGGAGTAGATGGTATGGGTCACCCACGGATGGTCCAACCATAGACGGCGGATGGTCAGGCAGTGACCAGAGGCAACAGCGACTTGGTACATGGAAGCAAAATACAACTAAAGCACCTGGTTGGCTGGTTAAAGCCGACCCAACTTTTGATCAAATGTTTTCCAAGTATGTCAACAAAAAGCATGTCACAATGATCGACCCATTCACTCGCCAAAGGGAGACACGTGAAATCAATTGGGTCATCCCACCAAACAAGGCAAAATAAATCGACCTAAAATGTTGTTCAATTGGTCCCCAACCCACAACCCACATCACCACCATGGATGCTTCCACCTCCATATTCACCCATGCCATACCCACCTCAATTCTCATACCCTCATGTATACATGCCCTACCAATATGTCCCAAATCACATGTGGGGCATGTCACCATGCACTTATGGGATGCTGCCACACTCAGCTTGTGGGACATAATAAACATCTATGTTTGATAGGCTAACTGAAAGTTGCCTAGAGGGGGGTGAATAGGCGGAATCTAAAATTTACAACTTAAAACACAATCTACAAGCCGAGGTTAGCGTTAGAATAAAATCCGAGTCCAGGAGAGGGGGAAAACAAATCAACCAAGAAATAGAGCTGATGACACGGTGATTTGTTTTACCGAGGTTCGGTTTTAAAGAACCTAGTCCCCGTTGAGGTGGTCACAAAGACCGGGTCACTTTCAACCCTTTCCCTCTCTCAAATGGTCACCTAGACCGAGTGAGGCTTCTTCCTTAATCTCACGGGTCACTTAGACCCCGCAAGGACCACCATACGATTGGTGTCTCTTGCTTTGCTTACAAAGCACTTGAGAGTAAGAAGTGAGAAAGAAAAGAAAGCCAAGCCAAGCAAACAAGAGCAACAAAGAAACACAAGTGATCCTCTCACAAGTCCTAAAGCACTAGAATTGAATTGGGGACTTTGATTGGATCGGTGGCTTTGATTTGTGTCTTGGAGTGTTGCACTTTGCTCTTGTATTGAATGAAGAGTGTTGAAAGCTTGGATGGTTGGAGTGGTGGTGGTTGAGGGGTATTTATAGCCCTCACCCACCAAAACAACCATTGGAGGTGGCTGCTGTCGATGGGCGCACCGGACAGTCCGGTGCGCCAACCACGTCACCCAACTGTTAGGGTTCTGACGCAGTCGACCATTGGAGCACTGACTTCTGGAGGCACCGGACAGTCCAGTGCTGCACCGGACAGGTACTGTTCACTGTCCGGTGCGCCTCTGACCTCTGCTCTGACTTCTACCTCGAACTGTAGCTCTGTTAGGGGCACTGTGCAGTCGACCATTGCGCGAAGGAGCCGTTGCTCCGCTGGCACACCAGACAGTCCGGTGGCACACCAGACGGTTCGATAAATTATAGCGGAGTGGCGCTGGAGAAACCCGAGAGTAGCGAGTTTGGACTTGTACGGTCCTGGTGCACCGGACACTGTCTGGTGGCCCACCGGACAGTCCGGTGCGCCAGACCAGGGCACTCTCAAGGTTCTTGCTCCTTTGAATTTGAACCCTATCTTTTATCTTTTATTCGTTTGCGTTGAACCTTTATGCACCTGTAGAACATATGATCTAGAGCAAACTAGTTAGTCCAATATTTGTGTTGGGCAATCAACCACCAAAATTAATTATAGGAAACAGGTTAACCCTATTTCCCTTTCAATCTCCCCCTTTTTGGTGATTGATGCCAACACAAACCAAAGCAAATATATAAGTGCAGAATTGAACAAGTTTGCATAATGTAAGTGCATAGGTTACATAGAATTAAACCAATTTATAATTTCACTAGATATGCATGGTTGCTTTCTTTTATTTAATATTTTGGACCACGTTTGCACCACTTGTTTTGTTTTTGCAAATTCTTTTGGAAATTCTTTTCAAAGTCTTTTTGCAAATAGTCAAAGGCATATGAGTAAGATTGCAAGAAGCATTTTCAAGATTTGAAATTTTCTCCCCCTGTTTCAAATGCTTTTCCTTTGACTAAACAAAACCCCCCTGAATGAAATTCTCCTCTTAGTGTTCAAGAGGGTTTTACCAATTTTTGTAAATACCAAATTGAATAAGATCAAATACATTTAGATACCAATTTGAAAAATTCTTGAAAATTTTGAAATTGGTGGTGGTGCGGTCCTTTTGCTTTGGGCTAGATACTTTCTCCCCCTTTGACATTAATCGCCAAAAATAGAGACTTGAGAGCCCTTGTAATATTTTCTCCCCCTTTGGTAAACAATATATGAGTGAAAGATTATACCAAATTTGAGAGTGTTGTGGAATACCGGCAAGGGGTAAATAATACCGATGGAGTTAAGTGGAAGCTTTGTCTTTGCCGAATACTCCATTTCTCTTTCAATCTAAGAATACACAAGAAATACTCATGGAAGCACATTAGTCTTAGTTATGGCACAAGAAGAATAAGAAATATGAATATGTACCAAATGAAGAGATATTATCAAAGGTATATAAATGAGCTATGTGTGCAATGTTTCAGTCAAAATTCCGAGAATCAAGTATATTTAGCTCATTCCTAAGTTTGCTAAAGGTTTTCTCATCTAATGGCTTGGTGAAGATATCAGCTAATTGATCTTTGGTGTTAATATAGGCAATCTTGATATCCCCCCTTTGTTGGTGATCCCTCAAAAAGTGATACCGAATGTCTATGTGCTTAGTGCGGCTGTGTTCAACAGGATTCTCCGCCATGCGGATAGCACTCTCATTGTCACATAGGAGAGGGACTTAGCTCAAATTGTAGCCATAGTCCCTGAGGGTTTGCCTCATCCAAAGTAACTGCGCGCAACAATGTCTTGTGGCAATATACTTGGCTTCGGCGGTGGAAAGAGCTACTGAATTTTGTTTCTTTGAAGCCCAAGACACCAGGGATCTCCCCAGAAACTAACAAGTCCCTGATGTGCTCTTCCTATCAATTTTACACCCTGCCCAATCAGCATCTGAATATCCTATTAAATCAAAGGTGGATCCCTTAGGGTACCAAAGCCCAAACTTAGGAGTGTAAACTAGATATCTCATGATTCTCTTTATGGCCCTAAGGTGAACTTCCTTAGGATCGGCTTGGAACCTTGCAAACATGCATACAAAAAGCATAATATCCGGTCGAGATGCACATAAATAGAGTAAAGATCCTATCATCGACCGGTATACCTTTTGATCTACAAATTTACCTCCCGTGTCAAGGTCAAGATGCCCATTGGTTCCCATGGGTGTCTTGATGGGTTTGGCATCCTTCATTCCTAACTTCTTAAGAATGTCTTGAATGTACTTGGTTTGGCTGATGAAGGTGACCTCCTGGAGTTGCTTGATTTGAAATCCTAAGAAATATCTCAACTCCCCCATCATAGACATCTCGAATTTTTGAACCATAATCCTACAAAACTCTTCACAAGTAGATTTGTACCCAAATATAATATCATCAACATAAATTTGGCATACAAACAAATCATTTGCAATAGTTTTAGTAAAGAGAGTAGGATCGGCTTTTCGACTTTTAAGCCATTAGTGATAATAAAATCTTGCAGGCATTTATACCATGCTCTTGGGGCTTGCTTGAGCCCATAAAGCGCCTTTGAGAGTTTATAAACATGGTTAGGGTACTCACTATCTTCAAAGCCGGGAGGTTGCTCAACATAGACCTCTTCCTTGATTGGTCCATTGAGGAAGGCACTCTTCACGTCCATTTGATAAAGCTTGAAGCCATGGTAAGTAGCATAGGCAAGTAATATATGAATTGACTCAAGCCTAGCTACGGGTGCATAAGTTTCATCGAAATCCAAACCTTCGACTTGTGAATAACCCTTGGCCACAAGTCAGGCTTTGTTCCTTATCACCACACCATGCTCATATTGCTTGTTGCGGAATACCCATTTGGTACCTACAACATTTTGATTAGGACGTGGAACCAAATGCCATACCTCATTTCTCGTGAAGTTGATGAGCTCCTCTTGCATTGCCAGCACCCAATCCGAATCTCTTAGTGCATCCTCCACCCTGTAATGCTCAATAGAGGACACAAAAGAGTAATGTTCACAAAAATGTGTGACTCGAGATCGAGTAGTTACCCCCTTATGAATGTCACCGAGGATGGAGTTCACGGGGTGAAATCTTTGAATCGCCTGGTGGACTCTTGGGTGTGGCGGTCTTTGACCCTGAATTTCTTGATCATCTTCCTTGTCATTATCTTCATCATCTCCCCCTTGATCATTGACCTCATCTTGAGGTGGCTCATCCTCTTGATCTTCTTCATTATCTTAATCCTGTTCCTCATCTTGGGTTGGTGGAGATCCTTGAATGGAAGATGATGGCTGACCTTGTGCTTGTGTAGGCTCTTCGGATTCCTTAGGACACACATCCCTAATGGACATGTTCCTTAGCATGACGCACAGAGCCTCTTCATCATCTAGTTCATCAAGATCAACTTGCTCCACTTGGGAGCCATGTTGGGGCGAACACATAGACGCTACCCTTCGCTCGATGCCTTCGTCGATTCGCTACACCATCGAAGACTGCGCCTAAACGAGCCGAGGGCGCCCGCCGAATGAAGACCGACGCAGTCAACCTTCGTCCCCTCCAATGCAAAACAAAGGCAGGGCTCCGTCGAAGTCTGCCAATCCCACATCCTCATCGCATCCGAAGGCCCATGTGGGATTCAGCCCACCGTAACGGGCCCCGCACGGATAAGCATGTTATGGGCCTCATCTATAATAGCCTTTTCTATAATGACGGTCTATAACCTCCCCTTGTGGGAATATTCTGAGGATAGTCTGGGTACCTGAGGGCATAAACGTCCTTGCCAGGGGACGGTGGGCACTTGGGTGCCTATAAATACCCCCGTACAGGGCCCTTGAGTGGCCAGATTAACAGAGCAATCGCTATTCTCCGTTGAACCTTGCAAATTCTCTTTCCTCTCTCCCGTTGGATCTACTTGCCCAGAAAAGCAAGTACCAACATTTGGCGCCCACCGTTCGTGCTACGAACAAACTGAAAGCTCTCTTGTGAGTTTTGGTTTTGGATGACAACTCAATTAAAGGACTAACAAGTGTACTAAGTGTTGAACAGGTGCTTAAGGTAAATCTAACAGGGTTCAACACAAGTGAACAAATGTGATGGTCCAAGAACTGGATTATGGATACATGATGGACATCACAAGTAAGATGGACGTTGCAAAAGTGATACTCGGGTGCATAGCTCGGAGACAACTGATAAAGCCAAGGACGGAGGCAAGAAGAGCTTCGAGGTACCAAGTGCATGGGAGAAGGTCAAGAAGGCTGAGGAACCCAAAGCTAAGGGTGAAGAAGAAGGCTTGCAAAGTCAAGGGTGATCGAGTTGAGAACATCTACGACACATCAAGGATCACTACATAAGGACGTGACTTACAACCAATGAGGCAACAGCTACAGTTATGTGGTGTAAGTCATAAGGCTCAAGATCAAGCTCTAAGAAGGAGATCAAGGTCACTAGAAGGAGAACAAGTGTCAAAACCAGAACTGGAAGCAGCCCAAAAGAGCTAAGTTCACCTTGATCTTTAGTTTGGGTTGTTCCTATGTTTGGAGATGTTCTATGTGACCTTTGCAGGATGTTGGAGCCAAGAAATGTCAATCTAGATCAAGTCAAGCCGACTTGATGATTTATGAGTCCAACATCAAAGCTCAAGCATGTGAAAAGCTATAGATGTAATAATTAAGAGAAGGTATGTTTCTAGACTTAGTACATTGGTTTTTGTGTACTAATATACTTGTCTAAGTGTTAGAAATAGAAGGAAGAAGAAAAGGAAAGAGGTGCAAATGGCTTGGTTGTGTACAACCAAGACTCAGCTCAGTCATGGCACATCGGACTGTCCGGTGGTGCACCGGACAGTGTCCGGTGCGCCAGGTTGAACTTTGGTGAACAGGCCGCTCTCGGGAGGAGTCTGGCGACGTACGGCTATAATTCACCGGACTGTCCTGTGGTGCATCGGACTGTCCGGTGAGCCAACGGTCGGCTTGGGCAACGGTCGGCCGCGCGATCTGCGCGTGACGCGTGGCCGAGCCAACGGTCAAATGGGGGCACCGGACTGTCCGGTGTGCACCGGACAGTGTCCGGTGCGCCAACGGCTCCAGGACTGCAACGGTCGACTGCTCCATTTATGGAAGGAAATCAGGCACCGGACAGTGTCCAGTGGTGCACCGGACTGTCCGGTGCGCCACCCGACAGAAGGCAAGATTTGCCTTCCTAGATTGCTTCCAACGGCTCCTAGGCCCCTTGTGCCTATAAAAGGGACCCCTAGGCGCCTCAAGCAATGGACAAGGGCAGCCAACAAGTGTAGACATCACTCGAATCAATTCTCACTCTCCCTCTTGTGTGTAAATCTATAGTTTGTGTAGAAGGCACAACTATAAGCCTTTAGAGAGAGGAGAAGTGCTGCTAAGAGCTAGAGCAAGGTCTTGAGCGTATCGTTACTCTACCGAGGTGCTGCCGAGAAGTTTGTAAGCAGCCACGGTGTTGTTGTAACCCAACTCAATAGTGAAAGGCTCTATCTGTCATACTGACAGATCTGAGCAAACGGAGGAAGGAGTTGAAATAGACTCCAAGCCCAGGTGTGGCTAACTCCAACGAGGACTAGGCAAGCATTTCAGGCTTGGCCGAACCTCGGGATAAATCCTTGCGTCTGTGTGCTCTGACATTTTGAGACAGGATCTTCTATTCCGCTGCAACCTACTCGAAGGGTCTTCTCATTCCACTGCGTGCTAAGTCTTTGAGTAGAGTAAGATTTTAAGTTTTAAAGTGATAAGTTTTATTCGCCTATTCACCCCCCCTCTAAGCGACATCCAGATCCTGTTTCCGGGTCAAAGAGAACTTTCAATTGGTATCGGAGCTAGGCCTCTCCAGTGTGGGCTTAGCCGTACGGAGATAACGATGTCGTCACAAGAGGTAACTGTAGAACTTCTTTTAAGCGATGGTTCTAATTACAAGTCTTGGTCTGTCTCTATTTATAATGCTTTCATGAGTGTTGATCCTAATTTGAGACAGATCTTTAGTAGAAGTATTTTTCCCTCTGATTTTAGTAAAAATCCTTCTAATGAAGAACTAAGATGTTTATCTATCAATCACCATGCTTGCAACATCTTAGTTGACTCTCTTGCTAGAAGTGCTTATTTTGCCATCATGAGCAGTGATAGTGATCTATTTGTTGATGATCATGATTTATGGATTAGAATTAAAGAAAAATATTCTATGGCAAACTGTGATGCTCCTACTCCCTATATTACTTGTGTTACTAACCATTCAGAGGAAGAAGAACAAGAACGATGGCACCCAAACGATGAATCCACCTCGTCGACAGGTTTGTTCTCCACTAGTAATAAATGTTTTATTGCTAACAATGACGGTGGAGACCAAAGCCATGATGAGGAGGAATATGAGGATGATAGCGAGGATGAATCTTCATCATCACAAGGTACAGTTTCCTATATTGCTTCCACTGACATTAATGACAGGGAGAATGAGACCGATGATGTGGAAGAAGAGGAGATTCGCCGTTTCTACAACCATCTCAACAAAGCGGACAAAGCTCTCTTGATTAAGTTGTTGAGAAGGAACAAGGAACAAGGTGAGACGCTTCTCAGGCTAGAGGAGACTCTCATCAAAACAAACAACAGCCTGGAGAAGATGACTGTTGGGGCCATGCTTCGGTGCGCCGAAGGTCTCACACGAAGAAGCAGTTTCGGCTGAAGTCGTCCCCAGAAGATGGCCGAAGGTTCCTTTTCATGAAGCTTCGGCGTTACAAACCGACATAGAGATAGAATGACCTTTTTATTCATAGAGGTCTGAGTCAATGTTGTAAACTTTTGTAAGGGGCATAATTGTAACTTGTCACAGGCTGCGACCTGTGCCTATAAATAGATGAACAGTACCTCTGTACTGTTCACGCGAACCTGCTATTTGCCTTCGCATCACACTTGTACTCTCGCCTTCCTCAGGACCGAAGGTACATTTGTAATTTGAAATCATTTATATTCGTTCATGTTAGTAAAAATAGAAATGATTCTATGTTAACATTTAAATGTTTATTTTATACATCATGATTTATACGAATACTTCATCCTTCATTATTATGTTTACGAAGGTACGTCCTTCGTAACCTTCGTCCGAAGTCCCTTATATTCCGAAAGGATATAATGTGATGAAGGACGAAGGACCTTAATATTTAACATTTTCTGTGTTGCCTTGTTCTTAACTCTTAGCACTTGAGAACAAGCCCCCAACATTGGCGCCCACCTCCGGTGAACTCACTTCCACTTTTCTGAGCTGATGGCTTCGTTCAACAATCAAGCTGGAGCTGCTTCGGCTTCGAAGCTGGTGCTCCCGATAACAGGCGGTTCTTGCTCAGAGCCGGCTAACAAGAAGCAGAAGAAGGAGGCTCAGAGAAGGGTGCAACATGTTGGAGTACAGGGACCCTTCATCAAGTCAAAATGGTCCCACGTTCCAATTACTTTCTCTCAGGAAGACCTTCAGCTTAAGGATTATCCTCACAATGATGCCATGGTCATCTCTTGCGTGATCAAAGGATTTCTGGTCCACAATGTCCTAGTTGATACAGGCAGTGCAGCTGACATTATATTTGCTAAAGCCTTCAGACAAATGCAAGAGCCCGAAGACAAGATTCATGATGCTACGCACCCTCTTTGTGGCTTCGGAGGGCGGCAGATTGTAGCACTTGGGAAGATTACCATGCCGGTAACCTTCGGATTTGTTAACAACACAAGGACTGAGCAAATTGTGTTTGATATTGTTGACATGGAGTATCCTTACAATGCTATCATTGGCCGTGGTACTCTTAATGCCTTCGAAGCAATTCTCCACCCAGCTTATCTCTGCATGAAGATACCTTCGGAACAAGGACCTATTGCTATTCATGGAAGCCAGGAAGCTGCTAGAAGGGCCGAAGGAAGCTGGACTGACTCCAAAGCAATCCATAATATAGATGGAGCTGAAGCTTGTGAACAGTACAAATTCAGGAGGGAGAAGGCAGCTTCAGCGGACCAGCCGAAGCCCATGTTATTGTGTGAAGACATAGCAGAGCAGAAGGTGCTCTTGGGCTCGCAATTATCTGAAGACCAGGAGAAAACCTTGATAAGGTTTTTATTCAACAACAAAGATGTTTTTGCATGGTCAGCCAATGATCTCTGTGGAGTAAATCGGGATGTTATTGAACATTCGCTCAATGTTGACCCGTCCTTCAGACCCCGAAAGCAGAGGCTTCGGAAAATGTCTGATGACAAGGCCGAAGGGGCTCGCAATGAAGTAAAAAGACTCCTCAGTGCAGGAGTTATCAGAGAAGTGAAGTACCCAGAGTGGCTAGCTAACACTGTTATGGTGAAGAAGGCCAATGGCAAGTGGAGGATGTGTATTGATTTCACAGATCTCAACAAGGCTTGTCCGAAGGATGAATTCCCGCTGCCAAGGATAGACTCTTTAGTTGATGCAGCAGCTTCTTCAGAGCTCATGAGTCTCCTGGACTGCTACTCAGGCTATCATCAAATCTGGATGAAGAAGGAAGATGAGCCGAAGACTAGCTTCATAACCCCAAGTGGTACATATTGCTATCTTCGGATGCCTGAGGGGCTCAAGAATGTTGGAGGGAGTTTCAGCAGAATGACTGCGAAGGTTCTCCAATCTCAGATAGGCAGAAATGTGCTGACTTATGTCGATGACATCATTGTAAAAAGCACGAAGCAAGAAAATCATATTGTTGATCTGCAGGAGACCTTCGCCAGCTTCAGACAAGCTGGTCTGAAGCTGAATCCAGAAAAATGTGTCTTCGGAGTGAAGAAGGGCAAATTTCTTGGATGTTTGGTTTCAACAAAGGGGATCGAAGCTAATCCAAATAAAATCGAAGCTATACTTCGAATGGAGCCACCAACCACAAGAAAGGGGGCCCAAAGATTGACAGGAAGGCTGGCATCTCTCAACAGATTTATATCCAGATCAGCAGAAAGAAACTTACCATTCTTCGAGGTGCTGAAGTCAGCTGAAGTCTTTCAATGGGGCCCAAGTCAACAAAAAGCCTTCGAAGAGCTGAAGCAATACTTAATAGATCTCACAACATTAACTCCACCAACGCCAGGGGCTCCTCTGTTGTTATATGTGGCAGCTTCGCACTCAGCAGTAAGTGCGGCACTTGTCCAGGAGAAGTTTGATGGACAAGTCAAGAAGCAGGTCCCAGTATATTTTGTATCTGAGGTCCTTAGTGTCTCAAAGAAAAATTATACAGAGCTGGAGAAGGTGTTGTATGCCGTTTTAATGGCATCCAGGAAGCTTCGGCATTATTTTCAGGCATACAATATTATTGTTCCTTCTTCGCAGCCGTTGAAGGATATCATGAGAAATAGAGAAGCTACTGGCCGGATTGGAAAATGGGCTGCGGAGCTCAATGAATTTTACATTGATTATGTGCATAGATCCTCAATCCAGTCTCAAGCATTGGCAGATTTCATTGCCGACTGGACGCCAGGGGCTTAGGACGAAGAAGCAAATAAAGATGCCGAAGTATGGACAGTGTTTTGTGATGGCTCTTGGGGAACCTTCGGAGCAGGTGCAGCTGCTGTGTTGGTCTCACCGTCCAAGGTTAAAACTTGCTATGCAGCAAGACTTGACTTCAGCTGCACAAATAATATAACTGAGTACGAAGCCCTGCTCCTGGGTCTTCGGAAACTAAAGGCAATGGGAATCAGAAGGGCGATTCTTAAAACTGATTCCCAGGTTGTTTCGGGTCATATTGACAAAAGTTGCAAGGCTAAAGACCCGAAGCTTGAAAAATACCTAGACACGGTCCGAAGGATCGAAGCTTCCTTCGAAGGATTTTCTGTTAAGAATATCCCTCGAGGACAAAATGAGCATGCTGATTTGTTGGCCAAGTCTGCAGCACAGGGGCTGCCGCTACCTTCGGATGTGTTTTTCGAAACAATAAAGGCACCTTCAGTGGAGCTACTTGAAAGAGCAGTCCTTAACATTTCTCCTGTGTACAGTGAAGATTGGAGAACTGAAATAATCTCTTACCTTCAGGGTAACTTCCTATCAGATGACGAAGCTTATAATAAAAGAATAGAGGCAAGAGCTCGTCCGTATATCATGATAGAAGGGGAATTATACAAGCATGGAGTTTGTGCCCCGCTGCTCAAGTGCTTATCTAGAGCCGAAGGTATAGAATTGATGAAAGAGATACATGCAGGCCTGTGTGGATCCCACATCGGATCCAGGCCCTTGCTTGGAAAAGTTTTTCGCCAAGGGTTTTATTGGCCGAAAGCAGCTTCGGATGCAGCGGAGTTGGTTCAAAAGTGCGAAGGTTGTCAGAAATGTGCAAGAGATCAAAAGCAACCTTCGTCTTTGACACAGCTGATACAGCCCATCTGGCCATTGCAAAGGTGGGGCCTCGACTTGCTGGGTCCATTACCACCGGCTCAAGGCAATCTGAAATATGTTATAGTGGCTGTGGAGTATTTTTCCAAGTGGATTGAGGCGAAGCCATTAGCCACAATAACTTCGGCCACTGTCCAAAAATTTTTCACCGCGAAAGGGGCTACTGTTGGGGCCATGCTTCGGTGCGCCGAAGGTCTCACACGAAGAAGCAGTTTCGGCTGAAGTCGTCCCCAGAAGATGGCCGAAGGTTCCTTTTCATGAAGCTTCGGCGTTACAAACCGACATAGAGATAGAATGACCTTTTTATTCATAGAGGTCTGAGTCAATGTTGTAAACTTTTGTAAGGGGCATAAATGTAACTTGTCACAGGCTGCGACCTGTGCCTATAAATAGATGAACAGTACCTCTGTACTGTTCACGCGAACCTGCTATTTGCCTTCGCATCACACTTGTACTCTCGCCTTCCTCAGGACCGAAGGTACATTTGTAATTTGAAATCATTTATATTCGTTCATGTTAGTAAAAATAGAAATGATTCTATGTTAACATTTAAATGTTTATTTTATACATCATGATTTATACGAATACTTCATCCTTCATTATTATGTTTACGAAGGTACGTCCTTCGTAACCTTCGTCCGAAGTCCCTTATATTCTGAAAGGATATAATGTGATGAAGGACGAAGGACCTTAATATTTAACATTTTCTGTGTTGCCTTGTTCTTAACTCTTAGCACTTGAGAACAAGCCCCCAACAATGACCAAAGAACATGAGGAGCTAAGGTGCTCCCATGATGTCTTGGTCCAACGGTATGATTCAATGTTAATTGAGCAAAGTAATAATGATGACGCTCTATCTAATGTTGCTCAACTTAAAACTGAAAATTCTATGCTTAGAAGTCAAGTAGAAACAATGAATTTAGAAAAGCTTGCTCTTAGTGAAAAGTATGATACATTGTCATACTCTCATAGTAAACTAGTTGATGATCATATCATGCTCGATATTGCTCATGAGGTAATAATTACTAGTTTAAACTCATATGAACCTCATTCTTGTACTAGTAATCAATTGGTCAAAATATTATCATGTGCTGACCTCCACCGCCCCAAGAAAGGTCAATCTTTGGTTGAGAAACAAGTTGCGAGATCAAAAAGGAAATTGCTTGGGAACAAGAAACAAAGACAATTAAGGAGAAGATGCCTTGCTCGACTTCCACAAGATATCTACGAACACGTGGTGAAGAAGCTTGAGGAAGGAGAAACCACAGCAAGGGTCAAACTCCATGAGAAGGATGTTCCCAAAGCAATAAATAAAGAAATCAACATGAACAAGGAAAAAGGTAAAAATTCAATTAATCATGTTGTTTGCACTGATCATCTCTCCATGTCATTCAAGTACAAAAAGGGAAAAGAAAAAAGGAGGTGCTTCAAGTGCAAGAAGTTAGGCCACCTCATCGCGTCTTGTCCGTACAAAGACAAGAATGAAGGGACAAGGAGTTGTTTTGGATGCAACAATAAAGACCACACGATCACTTCATGTCCGGTCATGAAGAATCAAGGATGTGCATCCTCCAAGGTGACCCTCACCAAGGAAAATGACAAACAGCAAGCGTCATGTCAGGTTGAGCGACGCTTCTGCTACAAGTGTGGTGAGCAGGGTCATCTATCCAAGGTATGTTATAAAGGTAAGATTCCTAAGCAAGTGAATTTGTCTCAATCTTATTCGCGTAGGAGACCCAAATCATACACTTGTGCTAGATCTATAACGAGATCACCTAGAACTAGCACAAAGGCAATTTGGGTACCAAAGGCACATTTAGATGATCATTATGGACCCATCCCGAGATGGGTACCAAACTGTGCTAACTAGACCATGCAGGTGCCTTGAGATGGACTGAAGACCATGGGAGAGCTTAAGATGGTTATCTAAAACTCTATGCTTAAGCTGTTAATTGTTTTGGTGTTTATTGACCCAAGGTTGAATTATTGTGAGACACTAATCCCATGTTCATCTCAAGTGAAATAAGGTGTATAGGTCCTTAATCATTATTGGTGAATCAAACAAAGGACCTTGATGAGATTCTTCAACTTGCTCTCCATAGGATGGTACCCTTGTATCGTAAGTACTTTGTTGATAATCAGTATTGCTCGGTGTGCTACCTGTCCTTGGAGTAGTTATGTCTCTTGATTGCCTGTGTTGAGTATCTTTCAATCAATGATTAGTGATTTCCAAGATCGTAACCATGCGTGCTTAATCATGATTAGGTGCTCTCAATTGGTATCTTATCATTGCTTAATCATTCTTTGGGTAACTTATCATTTGAGATATCCTCCATGATTAACTCTTGTTGTGTTCGTGAATAAACCTGCATCCCGTTGTGAGTTATGCTATATGGTTTTATGATTAGCCTATGTGAAAATATGACATATTGCTTAGTTTATATGATGACCCTATTGTGGCACTATGTGTTATGCCTCTAATGCCTCTAATGCATTCTCTCGAGCTATGAAGTGCATAAATAATAGGGAACTTTCAGTTGGTTTGTGGTAATAACTGGTGCTCTCATGGCCATACTGGTAAAAGGCAAAGGTATGGAAAATGGAACTGTGCAATTTTATTGAATATCTTGAAGTTCCATTGATTGTGATCATAGTTGTGTTCTTGCATTTCACTGGTAGTACCGTGGCTTAGGAGACTTATACCTTAAAATGTTTTTTCTTCTGGTGTACCTAAAGAACCTTCTTAACTATGATGTGTTTAAGACATGATCGTGTTGTTTTTCAATTGGTATATGTGATGCAATGATAGTTAAGTATGAAGCATGTCTAAGTTGCGTGTAAATGTTAGACTTCCTGTGAGTATTCAATTGGCTTAGGTGCTCCTGAGGCATGCATTGTTGTATTTAGTCAACCTTTCATTTAGCCTTCAATTTGTATTAAGTGGCTTTCAATTTGGTATTTAATTGATATCTCTTTGGGATGAAAGTGATAGAGTATGCCTTGACCAAGGTATGTTGTGATCCCCTCTAGTTCTGAGGAAGCTAGAATGTGCAAAGTGCAAGTCATTCAAATACTTGATGCACAACTTGAGGGGGAGCACACATAACTTGTGTCTTTTGAGACTAACTGTTTCTTGAGCAATCTTGTACAGTCTCAAGGCGGAAAAGAGAAGATGAGCATGAAATGGAGCAATCAGGACTTGGGTACCTCTGTAAGTCAAGTAATTGGTATCTTAAGTCATGAGTAATTGTATATCCCTAGATTGCTCATGCTCTATAATATTTGGTTATACTCTATGCCTATCCTTTAATATCATGGAGCTATGATAATAAATGATCTTGCAATTGGTATCTTTCAATTGGTAGCCGTGATAGTTTGCTTCAATTGACATCTTTTGATAATCATCAGAATAGAAGTTTCTTCTTGTGCCCAATACTATAACTTGTTCTAAGTTTGGTGTCTTAGCAATAAGAAAAGGTTAGGATAAAGAATCAGGCACAAGTGTGGAGAAGCTCTCGAGAGATTAAATACTTTCAAGATGGGAAGTGCACTACAACATGGTAAAGGTACAAAAGGAAGTATTAATCTTTTTGCATATATGTATCTTACCTAAATGTTGATAGTGCATATGTTCAATAAGTAAGGGGGAGTTTTGATAGTCGTTTTTCCTCCTTAACACCCTGCTGTCCCTTGACATCATCCTATGTTCTTGCTTGAGTATGGTTTTTGGTGTTTGATGTCAAAGGGGGAGAAGTTGTGCATTAAAGCTTATCTCAACCTGAGAGGAAAGCTTATCCTAAGGGGTGATGTGTTAGTTTGAGCTTTGCCAGTGTGATATTCATATGCTTCTTCTTGCAGTATTATATGTGTTGCATCATATGGACTAGTGCTTGCGCTGCTATGAATTAATTGGCATCTATTGTGTTCTTTCTGAAATAGATAGTCATGTGGATAATGGTGCATGTGGTTAGATAGTCATGTGGATAATGGTGCATGTGGTTAATGGTGCTTTAAGATTGTTTTAAATTAGTATCTTAGTTTAAATTGGTATTAGTTTGAATTGGTATCTTAATGGTGAACAGTGGTAGGTTGATATTCCTGTGATACATCCACTAAATTGAATGATGTTTAACTCTGATTACATGCATTTGTGTGTTATAGCATCATGGTTTGATTCTTGACACAATGCATCCCAAAAAGTGCTAAGGTGTAGAAATGTTTCGAATTGCCTAAGTATGTGCAAATTGGCGTCTGAGGCCAAAATTATGTTTTTGAAGTAAGCACATATTTAGGGGGAGCATTCTATAAACTTAGAATTCAAAATTTGTGCTTCAAATCTTATTCTTATGTAAGCTTTAATTGTGTTGCCATCAATCACCAAAAAGGGGGAGATTGAAAGCTCTCTTGTGAGTTTTGGTGTTTGGATGACAACTCAATTAAAGGACTAACAAGTGTACTAAGTGTTGAACAGGTGCTTAAGGTAAATCTAACAGGGTTCAACACAAGTGAACAAATGTGATGGTCCAAGAACTGGATTATGGATACATGATGGACATCACAAGTAAGATGGACGTTGCAAAAGTGATACTCGGGTGCATAGCTCGGAGACAACTGATCAAGCCAAGGACGGAGGCAAGAAGAGCTTCGAGGTACCAAGTGCATGGGAGAAGGTCAAGAAGGCTGAGGAACCCAAAGCTAAGGGTGAAGAAGAAGGCTTGCAAAGTCAAGGGTGATCGGGTTGAGAACAGCTACGGCACATCAAGGATCACTACATAAGGACGTGACTTACAACCAATGAGGCAACAACTACAGTTATGTGGTGTAAGTCATAAGGCTCAAGATCAAGCTCTAAGAAGGAGATCAAGGTCACTAGAAGGAGAACAAGTGTCAAAACCAGAACTAGAAGCAGCCCAAAAGAGCTAAGTTCACCTTGATCGTTAGTTTGGGTTGTTCCTATGTTTGGAGATGTTCTATGTGACCTTTGCAGGATGTTGGAGCCAAGAAATGTCAATCTAGATCAAGTCAAGCCGACTTGATGATTTATGAGTCCAACATCAAAGCTCAAGCATGTGAAAAGCTATAGATGTAATAATTAAGAGAAGGTATGTTTCTAGACTTAGTACATTGGTTTTTGTGTACTAATATACTTGTCTAAGTGTTAGAAACAGAAGGAAGAAGAAAAGGAAAGAGGTGCAAATGGCTTGGCTGTGTACAGCCAAGACTCAGCTCAGTCTGGCACACCGGACAGTTCGGTGGTGCACCGGACAGTGTCCGGTGCGCCAGGTTGAACTCCTGTGAACAGGCCGCTCTCGGGAGGAGTCTTGCGACGTACGACTATAATTCACCGGACTGTCCGGTGGTGCACCGGACTGTCCGGTGAGCCAACGGTCGGCTTGGGCAACGGTCGGCCGTGCGATCTGCTCGTGACGCATGGCCGAGCCAACGGTCAAATGGGGGCACCGGACTGTCCGGTGTGCACCGGACAGTGTCCGGTGCGCCAACGGCTCCAGGACTGCAACGGTCGACTGCTCCATTTATGGAAGGAAATCAGGCACCGTACAGTGTCCGGTGGTGCACCGGACTGTCCGGTGCGCCACCCGACAGAAGGCAAGATTTGCCTTCCTGGATTGCTTCCAACGGCTTCTAGGCCCCTTGTGCCTATAAAAGGGACCCCTAGGCGCCTCAAGCAATGGACAAGGGCAGCCAACAAGTGTAGACATCACTCGAATCAATTCTCACTCTCCCTCTTGTGTGTAAATCTATAGTTTGTGTAGAAGGCACAACTATAAGCCTTTAGAGAGAGGAGAAGTGCTGCTAAGAGCTAGAGCAAGGTCTTGAGCGTATCGTTACTCTACCGAGGTGCTGCCGAGAAGTTTGTAAGCAGCCACGGTGTTGTTGTAACCCAACTCAATAGTGAAAGGCTCTATCTGTCATACTGACAGATCTGAGCAAACGGAGGAAGGAGTTGAAATAGACTCCAAGCCTAGGTGTGGCTAACTCCAACGAGGACTAGACAAGCATTTCAGGCTTGACCGAACCTCGGGATAAATCCTTGCGTCTGTGTGCTCTGACATTTTGAGACAGGATCTTCTATTCCGCTGCAACCTACTCGAAGGGTCTTCTCATTCCACTGCGTGCTAAGTCTTCGAGTAGAGTAAGATTTTAAGTTTTAAAGTGATAAGTTTTATTTGCCTATTCACCCCCCTCTAGGCGACATCCAGATCCTGTTTCCGGGTCAAAGGGAACTTTCACAAGCAACCTGTGATGGCACCCAAGCGAGCTAGTTCGAAGGCAGCCCCATCCATCGATGAAGCTGCAAAGGCAGCGCTGCTGGCTGAGAAAAAAGGCAAGGCCCTCGTGGACAACACCCATCAAGTAGCCTCCGAAGATGAAGCTGTCAGCAAAAGACAGCGTCAAGAGCACCCAACCCCTGAAGGCACCCTACACACTTACAGCTCTGGAGGACTACCACAAGCACCCCCTCCAGGCTTTGCTCCAGCAGAGGGCGAAGACGCAATAGAAGATAGCAAAGTCTTCGGCATATTAGCCAAAAAACAGCTACAGTTGCGGGCCCTGCACATCAAGAACCACAACCTCCAAAAACAGAGAGACATCCTCGAGGTCAAGCGCCAACGTGTCACCACGTAGGCCAAGGTGCGCCAGATGATACGAGACGAGGAGCAGAGAGCTCGGGAGCTCGAGCAAGAAATCATGCTCATGCAGAGCGAAGGCCAGCATGATCTGCGGCACGGATCGCCCCTCCAACATTGCGTCCCAACCAGAGACCTATTCATACCTCAGTGCGCGCCCTTCGTCCCGCATGTCATAGCATTCCAAGGGATCAACTACCATGATGAGCGAAGCCCCTGGCTCCACAACTCCAAGCATCACCTTGGCCCGCCAACTTCAGGGCAGGGACCTACCCCAAGTACAATGGCAGCATTGACCCAGCACAATACATCATGAGTTACCAAGTCGCCGTCACATCGTCCGAAGGGGATGATGCCACAATGGCCAAATCTTTTATCATCGCGCTCGAGGGTTTGGCCTTGACCTGGTACACCAGGTTGCCGCCACTGTCCATCGACTCCTGGAAAGGACTTCGGGACAAGTTCCTGCTCAACTTCCAAGGTACCGACCTGATACTGATGCCTTGGCCGAGCTGTCACTCTGCAAACAGCAAGAGAAGGAAACCCTTCGGGAGTACTACCAAAAGTTACTCACTCTCAAGTCACAACTGCCATCGGTCGACGACCACATTGCGATCCATTATGCCATGAGTGGCCTTCGGGCAGGTGTCCTATACAGTCACTGCATCAGGGACCCACCCAAAAACCAACAAGAGCTATATCAGCTATTCGAGAAGTATGCCAGATCCGAAGAGCTACATCAGTGAAAGGTCGAATCTCAGAGAAAGCCTAAGGACCCTTCACAGTCCAGCAGAACCTAGACCAGGCCTTCGCACCCAGACTCCGGACAGGACAACCGCAGTCAGCAGCAGGTGCACAACATAGCCAACCAGCACCTAGCAAGTGAGGCCGCTCGCCGTCAGGAATATCCCCCCAGGGCCGTGGTAATGGCACGAGAGGGTGGGGCCGGGGACGGGCGCAGCAACCATGCAGATTTTACTGCCTGTTTCATGGCGAAGATTGCGCACAACCAACAAGAGATTGCCCAGAAACAAAGGCCACTAGGGATAGGATGTCTCGAGCATAGCCAGCCGACAACCAAAGAGTCGTCGCGCACACATACCACCACCACCACCACCAACAACAACAACCATACAATAACGACCATGCCCAGCATCCGACCCTGCATCACAATCTTGTCCAAGACCTAGACTCCTAAAAAAACCTCACCGGCAAGTCCCCGCCCTGTGTGGGCATCGAACATCATGACGCCACCCACGCGGTAGTCATCCACCGGGGGCGGCAGGCTTCACAGCCAGCAGCGACTTGCTGCTGTCAGGGGCAGCGGACTTCACGATCCCCCGCGCCTTCTTTACCTCGCGACTAGGGTCCCCGACCCTAGTGAACGTCCGGCGCTTCCGGGTCGCATCTTGGCGATCCTTATCCTTCACTACCGATACAACACCAACAATATTCTATCCATAAGGAAAAATCTTCATCTCATGATCTAAGCGAGATGTAAACATGTCCTCGCCGACCGCCCGGGGGATCAGAACATTCCTTGGCCAGCGACCCTCGATAAACTCCAGCATTCACACCGAAGATTCCTGGAGCTCGGGCGAAGACATCCTTCCCTAGGGGGCTGCACAAGTTCCCATTAAATCCACAACAAAGCGATCGGAGACCCCCAACCCCTCAACTGTAGTACCTAGTTTTCTCTTTTTAATGACCAGCACAGCTCCTTGTGACGGGCCATCCTCAACCGCAGTCGCTGCCTTTTTTCCCCGACGATCGACAGTAGTAACAGCGTCATCTCCTGGGTAACCGCCATATGGCAGACTGTTCAACTCGAAGACACGGTTCAGACGAACATTGGAACCGCGAATATCCAAACTCCGCAAAGCCTCCGTCCTTGGCACATACCGCCCCATAATCCTCACTGCCCCATCCTTTACTTCACGCACAAACGCGGCTGGGTTCCGGCCGCGCAAATCCAAAGCGAAGGCAGGACTTCGCACCAACTGCTCGCCCAAGGTAGGCATCTGGCGAGGGCATACTTCGCCAAGCACCCAGCCGTGCGCCAAGGGCCACACTCCATAACCGATGAACTCCTCAACCAGATCACGCCTGCTACTCATGCGGGCAGCATACCGGAGGGCCCCTTCGTCCTCATTGTCCTCCGCCACCTCAAACGGTGGGAATGCAACGTAACAGTGGGAGCACATGATGGCCACAGGGAGCCCTGGGAGGTCTTCGACTTCCCCTCCCAAGACATAAAACCAATAGTCCCACCAGTTGCCCCACTTGTTTCGAGCGCAGGGGACTATTTCCACGACTTCCGCCGAGGTGTTTCTGGTTCTCGGCGTGAAGGTGCACGATCCAAATTGTGCAATCTCATCTCCAATTTTCCTCTTTTGCCAGTGCAGATAATAGTTTTTGGCAAATACCTCCACGGACGGCTGACCGCCGTACGAAGTCACCGCCCAGACATACTTCGCCAAGGCAACCATGGCGTTTGGTGTCAACTGGTGGACCTAGACGTCGAACCTCCACAGGACCTCTGCCACGAAACGATGCGCCAGTAGGCGAAGGCCGGCGATAAGAATGCCTCGAACACAAGTAATTCGCCCTCAGGCTCAGGAATCTCCTCAGCGCCTGGGACGCGCCCAACACCGTCACCAAAGTACCCCAGCTACTGCATCTCGTGCACGCAAACTGAGGAAATCCTCGAGGTGCCGAACTCCACCATGTGGCCTGGCTGCAACTCCATCACCGCTAAATTGCTCTGGGTGTCCTCGGGCGACGGATCGGTCGATGATGCGCTCGCAGCAGACAAGGAAGAAGACATTACTACGTACCGTCGGTGTCTGTGTGCGGTCTGCTTGACGTGGGCCAGATCTCCGAAGCAGAAGGACAAGGAGGGCAGGCGAGCGGGCGGGCGGTTTGAAAAAAGTTAGGGTTATTCAGCACACGCAACGGTAAGAAACAGCCCCGGCCACGCCGCCTTTTATAGAAAGGGCACGCGCTTCGGGAAACACGCAGTCCAACAGTGCCACGTCCATCAACGGTCACCTCAAAAACCCCCACGGGACCACTTCGAGTGAGGGCAGCGTCTCCACCATCTAGCGACGTCTTTGGCACCAGATGACTTAGTCGAACTGGTCCCTCAGAGGGCAAATGTTGGGGCGAAGGCAGAGACGCTACCCTTCGCTCGATGCCTTCATGAATTCACTACACCGTCGAAGACCGTGCCTGAACGAGCCGAGGGCGTCCGCCGGATGAAGACCGGCACGGTGTGACGGAACCTCCCAAGTCATTAGGCCCACCTACAGTTGTCCTTGTCCAACAGACCTCAGACAACCCTACATGTGCCCCTGAATCACTTGACAAGTTTGGTATCTGCTTTTCTTACCTTTCCCAAGAGCGTTTCACCCGTCACACAGATATTACAAGCATCGGAGATACGAAAGTGTGGAAGCAGTTACATAAACTTACCTTTATTTAAAAGTAAGACAGAGTTAAATATTTACAGACCAAAATATAATATACGAGTGCAGAGTATTATTATTACCAACTATGGGAGGCAAAAACCCCTCCCGATAAGTTCAAACAAAAGTTTTATGGAGGATCCTTTCCTCCCGCAGCTTCACTCCTGGTGCTCTTCCTTTGGTACCACCTTAGAACAGAAGCAACAAAAGTTGGTTGCTTCCTCACCTAAAAACAACATGGGACAAAGCCCTGAGTATGGAATTACTCAGCAAGTCTTACCCGACTAAAGAAAAGGCTCTCAAGGATATGCTGGCTTTCAGGGAGTCAAGGTAAGGCTTATCAATGATAAATGACTCTGTTTGCAGAAATGTTTACTAATAGTGGATCCTTAAAAATCCAATTTTATTTGTCAGGTTAAGTAAGATTACTTGCATCTAGAGTTCTTTCTACCCTAGTTCAATCATTGGACCTGCACTAGCCAATTTCTTAACGACCCTTCTTCTTTACTGGATTTCTACCTATAGGGCAGTGACCAAGTCTTCATATCCGCGAAGGTACGGTGATCCGAATCGATTATACTCAGCTGAGGATCTCCAATCACACGACATATGTAGCACTTAACCCTTGCATATGTCAACCCGCCACCGGGGTTCTTAAGACCAGATCAGGTTCACGCCAACAGAGAGCACAGATATGTGGCAGAACCGCCCGAATTATTCCAACTTAAGTGTCTAAGTCCCACCTTAGAGGCTAGACCACACTTAAATAGGAATAACACGTTAGTCCCTCGGATCTAGTTCGACGAGGCCACTGACAGGATCAAGTACCACGTACTCACTCGATGGTGAGGCATAGAGCAAATACAATAAAACATAAAACCATACATAAAGGAGTATCAAATTTATTACATCATCATCGGAGTTTTAGCAAAAGTAGTGACCATTGTTCGGAATGCAGCGGAATAAAACTAACGATAAATAAATGGAGAGATGGGGAAGCCTGTCCCATCACTCCTCCTGCTCCTCCTCAGCCGAGGTAGGGTCCCACACGACTGTCCAACCCGGTGGCAAGGTGGACGGCCAAGTCACTCCAGCAACCATGTCCTCCAGAGAACCTGTAAAGATTATGCCACAAGCAAGGCTGAGTATACTAATACTCAGCTAGACTTACCCGGTGTGAGGAGTCTACTCCTCTACCTCTAGACATGCAGCTGTTTGGCTGAGGGGTTTGGTTGCCAAAAGCACTAGCTGAGTCTAAAAATCAAGTTTTAGCTTTTGCAAGTTTTAGTGTGACTCTCTTAAGGCTAGAGTTATCCCTATCTAATCATACATGGTAGCAATCATTTTTAGCAATCAACATCTTTTGCCAAATCAACACATTTCCACTTATTACTCAATGTAGCAGCAAGGATCAAGCAGAACCATTAGCTGCGAGAAGCAGACGATTCGAATCGAGTTTTTAAACCTTGCAAGGTAAACCTAAACACACGATGTGGCGAGGCACTCTGTCCCCACACACATCAACTGTCCCCATCGATTCCCTGGCAACAGAAAGGGGCTCACCGCCTTGGCGTACAATGCCTCACTGACCCCGACTACTGTCGTGCAGTGACCACACTTGTACCCACCATAACCGAAATGGGAGACCACGTCTCAGGTCGTGTGAGGAGGGTAATCTGCGGGCAGGTTCACTCAGGTACTAGGCTTACCGATTTACCATATTTCTCGGCATGTGCTTAGTACATTCAAATGCTTAACACACGGTACCACACCTTAATATTTATTCCAATTTCCGTCTCGTAGACAACGCATCCCCATGGACCTTTGTCCACAGACCACAATCATTACGATATCAAAATGGATACAACCAATTCCTGACCTTGCGCGAGTGCTAGAAAAATCACTCGACTTCTACCGAGATCCCTAATTAGCAAAGCAGCTACTCGACCTAGCATACTAGTATCCATCTCAAAGGGAATCTTGAGTTCATGCAACTAGGGTTTCAGTCAACTCCTACACTTAAGTGCACAGTACAAGCCTACAAACATTAAGTGTAGTAAAATAGCTTATATAAACGGTTATGCATAAAACCGGGGCTTGCCTTCCAAAGTTGGGGCAGGCAGATCCTCGATGGCAGGCTCTGGTGCTGGAACCTGGGCTACCTCCTGAGCAACTCCTTGCTCCGGCACGAGGATGTACTCCCCGTCAGCGAGATTACAATCTATCGAATGCAATGCATGAGACATATGTATAAATATGACATGAACATTTGTAAGGGTTATGCATAGTAAAACAATATTAAGTTTAGTGTTTCCCTAGGGTTTCTTTTTGGATATCCTTAAGGGCTTTGTACTTTCATCTATTTCTCCCCAAGGTTTCCCTTTTTCTTTCTATTGTGCTTCTTATTAAGCATTTTGAACTATGAGGGTTAGTTAACATTTTCCAAAAATGTTATAAAAATTACAGTGGGTAAATATTAACATTTGTGGGCCCTCCCAAAAATTTGAGGTGGATATAAATTCAGATACTACCTGTGCAAAATCAACAAAATCAAGTGTAAAAGGGCATTTTACACTATAGCTATGATTTAAGTGAGGTTTCTGTACCAAATTTTATTTTTGTCCAGATTCATAGGTGATATTAGGCCTCTGTGTTAAAAATCATAGAAAAAGACCTACTGGATATTTAGTTGTGAATTTCTAAAGTTTAATGCCAAAAAGGTACTTATAACTAACTTGTTATGTGAAAAATATCAAACAACAGAACTCATATTTTTCCTATGTTCATAATAACAAAGTATTAGTTATCCCAAGGTTTGGGGTGTTTTCTCCTCAGGATTATTTTTCTAAGATTTTCCTAAGTTTTCATTGTTTTTATAAAATAAATAGGATCCCATTTATTTTGTACTAAACAAGGGTCTAATAAAATTTTCCAGTGAACTTCACTGAATAAGTGAGCCAACAAAAATGTGGTTGCTTCCTGGTTCTTGTTTTTTACTACCTTTTCTCTTTTCTTTAACTTTGAGCAAAAATGATTTTAAATCATAAAACCTACCTTAATTTGGTGTACTGAGGGGTTTACTATTTTTATACAAATTAGGGAGTGACTAAGTACTTCCCTGATTTTTCTTAACCTCGGTCTCGGTCTAATAGTGTAACCATTTTTACCTCTATTATTTAGCTTTTGGCCAAATCAATATTTAATTCCAAACTTTAAATTATTCTGCAATACTAAGGGGGTTTTGCATTTTTCCTAGGTAGTTCACATTATGCAGAGTCAGACAAAATTGGTTTGACCAAATTTGGTTGAATAAAACTGAAGTTATGCATTTTACAAGTTCTATTTATATTTAAATTAGAAATGTTAAAAAGGTTTTCTGGAAAACCAGTTTACACCGAGGACCCTGGGCTTTTCTTAAACCAATCCTTCAACTTATACCCTTGGGCCACTATTCATTTGAGTCTCTGACAGTTCAAAAATCCCCCCGACTTCTATTCCTTCTTCCCCCGAGGTCCCTCCCCCCTTTTGAACAGTACTCGCGAAAGGAAAAAGGGCGGCGTGGCTTACCGGTGGCGAGGGAGGTCCGGCGAAGTGTGGGGTTGGCTTTGGGAGGTCCTTGCGGTCACAACGAGGTATGGCTCGACGACAGTGATGGTCAGGATCGGCCGGTCCACATGCGCAGGCGGGCGAGCTCGTCGGCGGTGAGTGCTGCGGCCTATCCACGGCGATACAGGTTAATCCAAGGGTACGAGAAGCTTCACGGGGTGCTAATGAGTCGACCCGTGCAAGGAATCGGAGAATAACTCACTGTGGAGCTCGATCCACGTACGCCGGCGCTCGGGTGAAGTCCAGCGACCTTGATCTGGCGTCTCCGGTGAGGTAGAGTCCAATTCCTCGCTCTGGGAGCTTCACTGAGGTATGTAGAGTCTATTCCAAGGGTTGGACAGGGTTGGGAATGGCTGCACTGGTCGGTCTACGGTGGTGGGGGTTCGGGCGGCCGTTGGCATGCCTTGTGCAGGGCAAACGCCAGTGATCTCGTGCTCCGGTGAGGTCGAGAGCGCGTGGGGGAGTACGGCTGAAGGTTCGGCTGGCTTTATAGGTGCGGGCGCGGGCAGGGGACATGGGCGTGGCTTGACGCCGCGCGGGGCGTGCGGGGTCGGGCGCTGGGCATGCTCTGGCGCGTTTAGGGAGCGTCGAACACGTGGAGGTGTTCTTCTGCCCATGTTCAACAGCTCGCCGAGATCGCAAACGTGCGAATCTTGGCAAAAATCCGGCGCAGGCCTCCTCCTGGCACCTATGGCTATCTCTTGTATGTGAGTTCCAAGGGAAGATAAGCCCTAGGTCAGAAGATTTTTGGACGCCAAATCTGGCTTGTCCCACTGTCCACTCTGCGACAAAAGTGATGCCAAATCATGTCAAACGAATTTGGCTCGGGTTCAAATTTTTCCAGTGGGTGCCCTAGGTGGTTTGGCACCTTTTTGGTATTCAGACCAAGTGGTTTTGGCGCCATTTACTAAGTGAACACAACTGATCTTTAGATTAGGGTTAAAATTTGACTTAGAAAAGATTAGAGAGCTCTAGTGTGCTCTCTACTCAAGGGGTGAATTTGGGGTCTTTAAGGGGTCTTTTTGTAATGATTCCCCTCTGCATTTTGTAGGTTATAATGTTATTTAGACTTTGGTTAAGGATTTGAATCAAGGTTTGGCAATTTCATTAACTTATCCACTGATCCTTGGCTTGGAAGTCTAGTGCCCTTAGGGGTCTTTAGGGCTTAACCTCTTTGGCTCAAGATGACAATTGTTCAAAATGTGTGGGTGAAGCTTTTGTCATTAACCTTTCTTAGCTAACCCATGCTTCCAAGGTTCTAGGTGCTTCTTCACCTCCACTTAAACACATGTGATAACAATGCACAAGTGTATGTTATGGAGTTAGGGCCTTAGGTAACACCTGGGGTGTTACAGCCCTCCCCCTTAACGGAATCTCGCCCCGAGATTTGGTAGGGATCCATTAGAGTGGTGCTAAGAAGATGGGTCTGTGTGATGTAGATTCTTTAGGCCAAGTGTCTCTAATTAACTGCTCTTCGAATGTCATCCTCTTTGCAACTTCAGAAGGAAGTCCTTTTTGATTTCTTTCCACAACTTACTCTACCCTTAACAACCAAGTTTTTCTTATTTTTATATTCAAAGGGCAGGTGGGGGTGGGGTTTTTTTGGATTACATACCGACCCATTTGGGCAGAAAGTCGGGGAAGCGAGAGCGTAGAAAATCCTCAGTCTCCCACGTAGCCTCTTCTTCTGTGTGGTGACTCCACTGAACCTTATGCATCCTGATCGACCTTGCCCGGGTTGATCTCTCCTTTTGGTCTAGTATCCTGACGGGGTGCTCTTGATAGGATAGGTTTGGTTCTATCTCCAACTCTGGCTCAAGTAGCACTTCGGTGGGTAAGCGGACACACTTTCGTAGCTGAGATACGTAGAACACATCATGAACTGCTGACATATGGGGTGGCAACTTCAATTGATATGCTATAGGCCCACAAGTTTCTTAGATCTCATAGGGTCCAATGTAGCGAGGAGCTAACTTGCCCTTGATTCCAAATCTCTGAACACCTTTGGTGGGTGACACTTTAAGATAAACATGATCTCCCACTTCAAACTGTAGAGGCTTCCTCCTCTTGTCATGATAGCTCTTTTGTCTGGCCTGAGCAGCTTCTAGGTTCTTCTTAATGACTCTAACCTTTTCCTCTGCCTCAAGTACCAAGTCAGGCCCAAATATTTCCCTTTCTCCAGCTTGTGACCAATTTAGCGGTGTCCTGCACCTTCTCCCATACAAGGCTTCGAAAGGTGCCATCTTTAAACTGGACTGGTAGCTGTTATTATAAGAGAACTCTGCCAATGAAAGACACTTGCATTGTCCCAATCCTTTCCATAGTGTAGCACACATGCCCTCAACATGTCTTCCAAAATCTGGTTCACCCTTTCTGTCTGACCATCTGTTTGAGGGTGGTATGCTGAGCTCCTTATTACATGGGTTCCAAGTGATTCTTGCAATTGCTCCTAGAAACGTGCTACAAATGGTGCTCCTCGGTCAGACACAATAGTCCTTGGTATTCCATGCAGACGAACTATCTAGTCAATATAAATTTCTGCATACTTTTCTGTCAGGTGGGTGGTATGTACTGGCAAGAAATGCGCTGTTTTGGTCAACCTATCCACATTGACCCAAATAGAATCGTGGTGTCGGGAGGTATTGGGCAATCCCACGATAAAATCCATGAAAATGTCCTCCCATTTCCAAGATGGTATGGGAAGGGGTCGTAAGGTACCTGCTACCTTTAAATGACTGGCCTTGACTCCTTGGCTAGTGTCACACTCTGATATATACTTAGCAATTTCCCTCTTCATTCTGGTCCACCAGTACAAAGATCGGAGATCATGATACATCTTGTTGCTGCCGGGATGCATAGAGAATTTAGAAAGGTGAGCTTCATCCAATATTTTCTTTCTAAGCTCAGGGTTCTTGGGAACAACCAATCGATCCCCAAACCATAGAATTCCTATGCTGTCCTGATGGAAGCATTTGTACTTGTCCACCTTTTGTCCGATCATTTCCCTAATGACTTGAACACCCTTGTCACCAATCTATGCCAAGACTATTTGCTCATGTAAGGTGGGCTCTACTGAAATATAACTTAAAGTACTTGAAGGAATGACTTCAAGGTTTAATTTGCATAACTCGTCACATAGAGCGGCGATCTTAGAGTCCATGATCACACAGTTGCACTAGGCCTTCCGACTTAAAGCATCTGCCACAACATTGGCTTTGCCAGGATGGTAATGTACATCCAAATCATAGTCCTTGATTAATTCTAACCATCTTCTTTGCCTCATATTAAGATCAGCCTGAGTGAAGATATACTTGAGACTCTTATGATCAGTATAGATATTACAATGAGCTCCCATCAAGTAATGTCTCCATATCTTGAGAGCATGAACTACGACCGCTAACTCCAGATCATGTGTGGGGTAGTTCTGCTCATGGGGTCTGAGTGCTCGAGAGGCATAAGCAATGACCCTGTTGTCTTGCATCAAGACACATCCCAATCCAGTACCTAAAGCATCGCAATAAACCTCGAAAGATTTTGTGCTGTTCGGTTGAGCTAACACGGGTACTATTGTCAAATGTTGCCTTAGTGCATGAAAGGCATCCTCACATTTCTAGCTCCATTCATACTTGACTCCTTTCTACAACAATTCAGTCATTGGCTTGGCAATTCTGGAGAAATCCAGAATAAATCACCGATAATACCCTACCAATCCTAGAAAACTCCAAAACTGCCGTAAAGTGGTAGGAGGTTTCCAAATCATCACTTCTTGCACTTTCTCAGGATCAACTGATACCCCATCCTGAGAAATGGTATGACCCAGAAATTTTATCTCCTTCAGCCAGAACTCACATTTGGACAACTTAGCATACAACTGATGATCACGTAGTTTCTGAAGCACTATATGCAAATGCTTAGTATGCTCAGCTTCATTCTTTGAATAGACCAATATATCATCGATGAAGACTACCACAAACTTGTCCAGCTCTGGCATAAAAACTGAGTTCATCAAGTACATGAAATAAGCCGGGGCATTGGTCAGCCCGAAGGACATCACCAAGTACTCATAAAGCCCATATCTGGTAGAGAAAGCCATCTTCGGGATATCACTAGCCCTGATTTTTATCTAATGATAGCCAGAGCGAAGATCTATCTTGGAGAATACTTTGGCTCCCACCAACTGATCAAAGAATACATGAATGCGGGGCAATGGATACTTATTCTTGATGGTTACCACATTGAGAGGGCAGTAGTCAACACACAATCTCAGACTCTCATCTTTCTTCTTTACAAATAAGGCGGGACATCGCCATGGTGAAGTACTTGGGCGAATGAATCCCTTGTCCAACAATTCTTGCAACTGCTTTTTCAATTCCGCCAAATCTGCTGGCGGCATCCTATAGGGTCTCTTAGATATAGGGGCAGTTCCGGGTTGCAGTTCAATCACGAACTCTATGTCTCTGTCGGGTGGCATCCCTGGCAATTCATCCGGAAAAACATCTGGGTATTCACAGACCACTGGAATCCTTTCGACGGGTGACTCTATCATGGTGAAGGCACAGGATCGGGTACAACCCTGGTTTGGCAAATAGAATGTAGTTTCGCCACAAGTAGGGGAGTGAATCTCAATAGCCCTTGCCGCAATATCAAGTACTGCCTGATGCCTGGATAACCAGTCAGTTCCCAATATGATGTCCACACTCTCCAAACCCAAGATGAGGAGGGTGGTTCTAATCACAAGACTGCCAAATTTTATAGGCACCTGCCTGCTGATTTGATAGGTGGCAACCCTGCCTCCTGGTGTTGAAATTGTAATACCCCCATTGGTATGATGGAAAGGTAACTGGCATTTGGCACTAAATTTTGTACTGATAAAACTGTGTGATGCACCAGAATCAAAAAGAATGATTTGAGGATTATTCAAAACAGAAAAGATACCAGTCATGATGGGTGCTCCCTCTGGAATATCAGCCATGGTGGTGAAGTTCAGCCTGCCTTGCCTCACTTGCACCTTTCTCCTCTTTCCTTGGTTCTGGTTGGAATTCTGCCCCTGCCTCTGCTGGTTCTTGGGACAATTCTTAGCGTAGTGTCCAGTGCTGCCACAAGTGAAGCATCTATTATCATTGGCCTGACGGTACTGCTGCTGCTGTGGCTGGTTGTTGTTCCTCTGAACTGGAAGCTGAGAGCGGTTGGGTGCCTGCTGCTGTTGCTGAGGTCGGATCACCCAACGTCCTTGTTGCTGCTGAGGGCCCCTGTTCTGTGTGTCGGATACAATTTTGAAGCGCTGTGGCTGAGCTGAAGGTCCAGCCACAGGGGTCTTCCTCTTCTTTCCTGCCTGACGAGCTGTGATGCAGTCCTCCTGAGAAATAGCCATGTTGACTAATTCATTGTAACTGTTGGCCCTGACGGTGTTGAGACGGTCGCGGAGCTTAGTGCTGAGGCCCCTCTTGAACCTGTCCCTCTTCTTCTCATCAATGTCTGCGTGATATCCAGCATACTGACATAGGTCATTGAAAGCCTGAGCGTACTGCAACACAGTACGATTCCCCTAAGTGAGTGCCAGAAACTCATTTAGCTTGCGATCCATAATGCCTGCTGGTATGTAATGCCCTCTGAAAGCTGCCTTGAATTCTCTCCATTCCACCACGTGGCCATCTGGCTGCATAGTGAGAAAGTGATCCCACCATGTCCGCGCGGGTCCGCGAAGCTGCTGAGTGGCAAAACGAACTTTGGCCGCATCTGAACAATTACCAGTAAGTAATGGGAATTTGGATTCCACTACCCTGATCCACATATCAGCATCAAGTGGATCCTCTGCCCGAGTGAACAACGGCGGCTAAGTGCTGAGGAACTCCTGATAAGTGGCTGCTGCTGGGGGACGCTGATGGTGATCACCACCACCATAGTGCTGCGGTGGTGGCTGACGCTGAGCTAACTACCGCAGAATCTCATTCTGCTGAGCCATCAGTTCTTGCATGGTAGGAGGCGGTGGCGGTGGTGGAGGAATGCGCTCATTCTGTCCACGACGTGCTCTTCGTGCCATCTGAAAAATTAAGGATGCTCTTAATATCATATTTCTAATGTTAGGGTTCATACGTGGTGACAGATTTGAAAGGGTAAAACCAATATTTTCTTGCATAATTCATAAGAGATACTACGTGGCATAAAACTTTTCTTCATAAATTAAGGCTGACATCATTCATCATCCATACTTCCAAAAGAGTTTGTTACGATTACATCAGTGACCCAAAAGACTCAACTCTGTCTAGCCTAGTACCCCAAGGGTGCAAAAGCTAAGCTAGCTCCGAGGAGTTCTATCCACCCACTTCTAATTCTATCTCAGCTACCTAATGAGCAAACGAGGCAACGCTCGACTCGGGGGAAGGTGGTCTCCCTGAGCCAGCGGTGTCCAAGCTGGATGCAGGCTCCGGCTCCTCTCCTTCCTCGATGTCGACATCCTCGTTGGCCTCCATGTCCTGGATCTCCTGGTGGTGCATATCCAAATGTTGGTTAGCCTCCGCAAGTTGCTGCTGAGTGTTGATTAGCTGATCCTCGAGAACCTCAATGGTGTTCTCCCTGGTCCCCACTAGCTCCTCGAGCTCCTGGATCTCATTGGACATCTGTTCCACCTGTAGGTCCTTTTCCACCATCTCAGTGGACAGGTCTACCACAAGTTCCTCTCTGTTATCCAAGGTAATCTTGGTAGCCTCCAACAATGCCATCAGATGAGACATTGCCTCTCCTCGCATCACTTAAAGACGTTACAGGGCATTCATGCATCGCACTGTCAAGTGAGCAGTCTGCCCTGGGTAAAGAGCCCATATGTCCTTGGCATGCTCCACTCGATCTTTCCACATTGGGTCGTCCTCATTGTCAGCGGGGAACAAGCCAATGGGATGAGTAGACAGCTACAAGGGGTGAAAACCACAGAAAGTAGTCAGCCCGTGGAGAGCAATGGCCTCGATAGTATCCTCAGCCCGGTATCCGAAAGACTCAGAGTCCAACGAACGCCAGCCTGGCTGTAAGGGATGAGGCTCCAGGGTCATCCTCACCCTACAGTGGGGCACTCGGTGCTTCTCGAACAGCTGCACCGCGTACTGGGGAGGTGTCGCGTAACCTACTCCCTGAAGTACCTCCCACAAGATACGGGGAAAACCCTCTCATGCAAGCCCGTCCGTGTGGGAATGTGCGTTCCCTCCATCCGAGGATCCGTGAGAAGGCATTTGTGTACGGTTAAGCGTAAGCGAAAAAAGAAAAAGAATTATAAAAATAAAAGGGAATCAAATCCTGGCTTTTCTAAGGTTGTGTTGAGGTCATGGAGTGCACTTAATCTCCTATTGTCATTTTCCATAGCATTTTTAAAGCTCTTAACTAATTACCAATAATTTGATTAAATGATGCATGCATGCTCGTCCTAAGCGACTTTATTTCTACTCAGAGGGGATAGGGGAAAACTCCCATCTCCGATAGTAGCCTATAGGGCTTACTCAAATTGCCACCTAGCTATCCCTCTATTATCCTAAGGCTTTTAGTCCTAGGCCTATCCTTATCGTCCTGACGATCTATCCAACATTTGTTTCTAACAAGTTTTACTTTTGAAAAGGATGGTATTTACAGTTTATTGATTCCTCTGTGGTGGTACAAGCTCCGATACCAGCTGTGGCGGAACCGCCCGAATTATTCCAACTTAAGTGTCTAAGTCCCACCTTAGAGACTAGACCACACTTAAATATGAATAACATGTTAGTCCCTCGGATCTAGTCCGATGAGGCCACTGACAGGATCAAGTACCATGTACCCACTTGATGGTGAGGCACAGAGCAAATACAATAAAATATAAAACCAAACATAAAGGAGTATCAAATTTATTACATCATCATCGGAGTTTTAGCAAAACTAGTGACCATTGTTCGGAATGCAGCGGAATAAAACTAACGATAAATAAATGGAGAGATGGGGAAGCATGTCCCATCACTCCTCCTGCTCCTCCTCAACCGAGGTAGGGTCCCACTCGACTGTCCAACCCAGTGGCAAGGTGGACGGCCAAGTCACTCTAGCAACCATGTCCTCCAGAGAACCTGTAAAGATTATGCCACAAGCAAGGCTGAGTATACTAATACTCAGCTAGACTTACCCGGTGTGAGGAGTCTACTCCTCTACCTCTAGACATGCAACTGTTTGGCTGAGGAGTTTGGTTGCCAAAAGCACTAGCTGAGTCTAAAAATCAAGTTTTAGCTTTTTCAAGTTTTAGTGTGACTCTCTTAAGGCTAGAGTTATCCCTATCTAATCATACATGGTAGCAATCATTTTTAGCAATCAACATCTTTTGCCAAATCAACACATTTCCACTTATTATTCAATGTAGCAGCATGGATCAAGCAGACCCATTAGCTGCGAGAAGCAGACGATTCGAATCGAGTTTTTAAACCTTGCAAGGTAAACCTAAACACACGACATGGCGAGGCACTCCGTCCCCACACACATCAACCGTCCCCATCGATTCCCTGGCAACAAAAAGGGGCTCACCGCCTTGGCGTACAATGCCTCACTGACCCCGACTGCCGTCGTGCAGTGACCGCACTTGTACCCACCATAACCGGAATGGGAGACCACGTCACAGGTCGCGTGAGGAGGGCAATATGCGGGCAGGTTCACTCAGGTACTAGGCTTACCGATTTACCATATAGCTCAGCATGTGCTTAGTACGTTCAAATGCTTGACCCACGGTACCACACCTTAATCCTTATTCCAATTTACGATATCAAAATGGATCCCCATGGACCGTTGTCCACAGACCACAATCATTACGATATCAAAATGGATACAACCAATTCCTGACCTCGCGCGAGTGCTAGAAAAATCACCCGACTTCTACCGAGATCCCTAATTAGCAAAGCAGCTACTCGACCTAGCATACTAGTATCCATCTCAAAGGGAATCCTGAGTTCATGCAACTAGGGTTTCAGTCAACTCCTACACTTAAGTGCACAGTACAAGCCTACAAACATTAAGTGTAGTAAAATAGCTTATATAAACGGTTATGCATAAAACCGGGGCTTTCCTTCCAAAGTTGGGGCAGGCAGATCCTCGATGGCAGGCTCTGGTGCTGGATCCTGGGCTACCTCCTGAGCAACTCCTTGCTCCGGCACGAGGATGTACTCCGTGTCAGCGAGATTACAATCTATCGAATGCAATGCATGAGACATATGTATAAATATGACATGAACATTTGTAAGGGTTATGCATACTAAAACAATATTAAGTTTAGTGTTTCCCTAGGGTTTCTTTTTGGATATCCTTAAGGGCTTTGTACTTTCATCTATTTCTCCCCAAGGTTTCCCCTTTTTCTTTCTAATGTGCTTCTTATTAAGCATTTTGAACTATGAGGGTTAGTTAACATTTTTCGAAAATGTTATAACAATTACAGTGGGTAAATATTAACATTTGTGGGCCCTCCCAAAAATTTGAGGTGGATATAAATTCAGATACTACCTGTGCAAAATCAACAAAATCAAGTGTAAAAGGGCATTTTACACTATAGCTATGATTTAAGTGAGGTTTCTGTACCAAATTTTATTTTTTTCCAGATTCATAGGTGATATTAGGCCTCTGTGTTAAAAATCACAGAAAAAGACCTACTGGATATTTAGTTTTTAATTTCTAAAGTTTAATGCCAAAAAGGTACTTATAACTAACTTGTTATTTGAAAAATATCAAACAACAGAACTCATATTTTTCCTATGTTCATAATAACAAAGTATTAGTTATCCCAAGGTTTGGGTTGTTTTCTCCTTAGGATTATTTTTCTAAGATTTTCCTAAGTTTTCATTGTTTTTATAAAATAAAAGGTATCCCATTTATTTTGTACTAAACAAGGGTCTAATAAAATTTTCCAGTGAACTTCACTGAATAAGTGAGCCAACAAAAATGTGTTTGCTTCCTGGTTCTTATTTTTGACTACCTTTTCTCTTTTCTTTAACTTTGAGCAAAAATGATTTTAAATGGTAAAACCTACCTTAATTTGGTGTACTGAGGGGTTTACTATTTTTATACAGATTAGCGAGTGACTAAGTACTTCCTTGATTTTTCTTAACCTCGGTCTAATAGTGTAACCATTTTTCCCTCTATTATTTAGCTTTTGGCCAAATCAATATTTAATTCCAAACTTTAAATTCTTCTGCAATACTAAGGGGGTTTTGCATTTTTCCTAGGTAGTTCACATTATGTAGAGTCAGACAAAATTGGTTGACCAAATTTGGTTGAATAAAACTAAAGTTATGCATTTTACAAGTTCTGTTTGTATTTAAACTAGAAATGTTAAAAAGGTTTTTTGGAAAACCAGTTTGCACCGAGGACCCTGGGCTTTTCTTAAACCAATCCTTCAACTTATACCCTTGCGCCACTATTCATTTGAGTCTCTGACAGTTCAAAAATCCCCCCGACTTCTATTTCTTCTTCCCCCGAGGTCCCTCCCCCCTTTTGAACAGTACCCGCGAAAGGAAAAAGGGTAGCGCGGCTTACCGGCGGCGAGGGAGGTCCGACGAAGGGTGGGGTTGGCTTTGGGAGGTCCTTGCGGTCACAACGAGGTATGGCTCGACGACGGTGATGGTCGAGATCGGCCGGTCCACATGCGCAGGCGGGCGAGCTCGTCGGCGGTGAGTGCTCCGGCCTATCCACGGCGATACAGGTCAATCCAAGGGTACGAGAAGCTTCACGGGGTGCTAATGAGTCGACCCGTGCAAGGAATCGGAGAATAACTCACCGTGGAGCTCGGTCCACGTACGCCGGTGCTCGGGTGAAGTCCGGCAACCTTGATCCGGCGTCTCTGGTGAGGTAGAGTCCAATTCCTCGCTCTGGGAGCTTCACTGAGGTATGTAGAGTCTATTCCAAGGGTTGGACGGGGTTGGCTTCAGGAGGTCCTTGCGGTCACAACGAGGTATGGCTCGACGACGGTGATGGCCAGGATTGGCCGGTCCACGTGCGCAGGCAGGCGAGCTCGTCGGTGGTGAGTGCTCCGGCCTATCCACGGCGATACAGGTCAATCCAAGGGTATGAGAAGCTTCACAGGGTGCTAATGAGTCGACCCATGCAAGGAATCGGAGAATAACTCACCGTGGAGCTCGGTCCACGTACGCTGGTGCTCGGGTGAAGTCCGGCGACCTTGATCCGGCGTCTCCGGTGAGGTAGAGTCCAATTCCTCGCTCTGGGAGCTTCACTGAGGTATGTAGAGTCTATTCCAAGGGTTGGATCGCGTTGGCTTCGGGAGGTCCTTGCGTCACAATGAGGTATGGCTCAACGACGGTGTTGGCCGGGATCGGCTGGTCCACGTGCGCAGGCGGGCGAGCTCGTCGGCGGTGAGTGCTCCGGCCTATCCACGGCAATACAGGTCAATCCAAGGGTACGAGAAGCTTCACGGGGTGCTAATGAGTCGACCCGTGCAAGGAATCGAAGAATAACTCACTGTGGAGCTCGATCCACGTACGCCGGCGCTCGGGTGAAGTCCGGCGACCTTGATCCGACGTCTCCGGTGAGGTAGAGTCCAATTCCTCGCTCTGGGAGCTTCACTGAGGTATGTAGAGTCTATTCCAAGGGTTGGACGGGGTTGGGAATGGCTGCACTGGTCGGTCTACGGTGGTGGGGGTTCGGGCGGCCGCTGGCATGCCTTGTGCAGGGCAAACGCCAGTGATCTCGTGCTCCGGTGAGGTCGAGAGCGCGCGGGGGAGTACGGCTGAAGGTTCGGCTGGCTTTATAGGTGTAGGCGCGGGCAGGGGACATGGGCGTGGCTCGGCGCGGCGCGGGGCGTGCGGGGTCGGGCGTTGGGCATGCTCTGGCGCGTTTAGGGCGCGTCGAACACGTGGAGGTGTTCTTCTGCCCATGTTCAATAGCTCGCCGAGATCGCATACGTGCGAATCTTGGCAAAAATCCGGCGCAGGCCTCCTCCTGGCACCTATGGCTATCTCTTATATGTGAGTTCCAAGGGAAGATAAGCCCTAGGTCAGAAGATTTTTGGACGCCAAATCTGGCTTGTCCCACTGTCCACTCTGCGACAAAAGTGATGCCAAATCATGTCAAACGAATTTGGCTCGGGTTCAAATTTTTCTAGTGGGTGCCCTAGGTGGTTTGGCACCTTTTTGGTATTCAGACCAAGTGGTTTTGGCGCCATTTACTAAGTGAACACAACTGATCTTTAGATTAGGGTTAAAATTTGACTTAGAAAAGATTAGAGAGCTCTAGTGTGCTCTCTACTCAAGGGGTGAATTTGGGGTCTTTAAAAGGTCTTTTTGTAATGATTCCCCTCTGCATTTTGTAGGTTATAATGTTACTTAGACTTTGGTTAAGGATTTGAATCAAGGTTTGGCAATTTCATTAACTTATCCACTGATCCTTGGCTTGGAAGTCTAGTGCCCTTAGGGGTCTTTAGGGCTTAACCTCTTTGGCTCAAGATGACAATTGTTCAAAATGTGTGGGTGAAGCTTTTTTCATTAACCTTTCTTAGCTAACCCATGCTTCCAAGGTTCTAGGTGCTTCTTCACCTCCACTTAAACACATGTGATAACAATGCACAAGTGTATGTTATGGAGTTAGGGCCTTAGGTAACACCTGGGGTGTTACAAGATACACCACCGTCCAGCCTCTTGCCACGGAGGGTACACGCTACTCTCGCCATCTCTCCACTCCCATTGCGTGGTATCTTATTCTGGTATTAGTCTGCCCGAGGCAAAGCTTACCCATGACGAGGCATGTGACCAGTTAAAGGGTCCTCGGTCAGCACGCCTACATCGACATGGTCCTTAATCGACTCAGACAGGGACACTACACCGAGACTCTCTTCTCGTGCAAGTCAACCGCCCGGTCTCAGCTTAATCATTTCAAACCCCAAAGTTTGGTACCTGGGAGAGGTACATCTTTTTCGATGTTGAACCCATCATGGCCATGATGGATCCACCATCAAGTTTTATTTTCAAAAACATCCTTCCCACTTTAGATGAATTTTGGTTAAATTTAGACGAATTTTGCCCGCTATCCGAACATTCGACTAAGGAGCAATTCGATTAATAACTCTACACCTTATATTTCTTGGATATGGATCGTGGTCAAATTTATAAAATCGAACTCTTTCTGAAATCATATTCACGTACTCGATCGATCTGAACAGCATAGACTCAATGTCTTAAAAGATTTTTAAAGTCCAAATTTCTATAATTTTTTTAACGACTTAGATAGACGGAGACAGACGATATTAAAATCGTGATAGACAAAGATAACTAGAATTCAGTGACCATTTTATTTACTGATATCTCGCGCTTAAATTCATACTCATTGTCGCATGGGAAATAAACACCTGGGGTGTTACAACCCTCCCCCCTTAAAAGAATCTCGTCCCGAGATTCAGAGCGAAAGACTTTTAAGAGTAGAGAAGCATGTAACCCATGTCCATATCGCTGATAGCATAAGGCAGTTCCAAGCAAAGGCGAGTGCCTCAGGATGTCGTTTCTCTAGTGGACATAACCTGTATCGCCTTAGGCTAATTTAGATATGTCTACCAATGGAGATGATGTCTGCCAGAAGAACACATAAGGTTCCATGTGTGTAGTTTACTTTTTCTGATGACACTGTACTATCTGAGTCTATTGAGTGAGCGGCAAATTGAGAGCACCTAGAGGGGGGTGAATAGGTGATCCTGTAAAACTTGAAACTTAGTGCCACAAAAACTTGATTAGGGGTTAGCACAATAAGGCCAAGTTGCTAGAGAGGAGTTCTTGCAAGACACGATAACCATAAGAAGATCAACGCAGGTAGACACAGTGGTTTATCCCGTGGTTCGGCCAAGTACAAAACTTGCCTACTTCCACGTTGTGGCGTCCCAACGGACGAGGGTTGCAATCAACCCCTCTCAAGCGGTCCAAAGACCCACTTGAATACCATGGTGTTTTGCTTTGTTTACTATATCCCGCTTGCGAGGAATCTCCACAACTTGGAGCCTCTCGCCCTTACACTTTGATGTTCACAAAGAAGCACGGAGTAAGGGAGGGATGAGCAACGCACACAAGACACAAAAATCACAGCAAATACGCACACACAAGACCCAGACTTGAGCTCAAAAGAATATCACGAGGTTCTCACTAGAACGGAGCTCAAATCACTAAGAATGTCGAACAAGTGCGCAAGAATGAAGTGTGAGTGATCAACAATGCTCAAGGATGCTTGGTGTCTTCCTCCATGCGCCTAGGGGTCTCTTTTATAGCCCCAAGGCAGCTAGGAGCCGTTGAGAGCATTCCAGGAAGGCAATTCTTGCCTTCTGTCGCCTGGCGCACCGGACAGTCCGGTGCACCACTGGACACTGTCCGGTGCGGATTTCTTTCCTTAATTGGCGAAGCCGACCGTTGCAGATTCAGAGCCGTTGGCGCACCGGACACTGTCCGGTGCACACCGGACAGTCCGGTGCCCCCTTGTGACCGTTGGCTCGGCCACGCGTCACGTGCGGAATCCTCGGCCGACCGTTGGCCCGGCTGACCGTTGGCTCACCGGACAGTCCGGTGAATTATAGCCGTACGCCGTTAATCGCTTCCCGGGAGCGACGACTTCGCCTGTGAATGGATCACCGGACAGTCCGATGCACCACCGGACAGTCCGGTGATTTATAGCCGTACGCCGTTGATCGCCTCCCGAGAGCAGCCAGTTGACAGTCGCCAGCTTGGCGCACCGGACACTGTCCGGTGCACCACCGGACAGTCCGGTGCACCCAGACCGAGCTGTCTTTGGCTGAACAAAGCCATCTCTTTTCCAATTTGATTTCTCCTGTTTCCAGCACTTAGACACAAAACATTAGCTTTCAAAACAATGTACTAAGTGTAGAAACATACCTTTAATCTTGATTTGCACTTAGTCCATCACTTGTCATAGATTAACACCTAAGCACTTGTGTTGGACACTAAATCACCAAAATACTTAGAAATGGCCCAAAGGCACATTTCCCTTTCAATCTCCCCCTTTTTGGTGATTTATGCCAACACAACAAAAAGCAACTAGAACAAGTGCAACATCAAATGCAAATGAGAACACAAATTTGTTTTGATTCAAATTTGACATATTTGGATCATTCTTTGCCACCACTTGGTTTTGTTTTTGCAAATCAACCAAATTTCCTATCTCTAAGTCAAACACACTTTGTTAGAATACCTGTTTAAGGTTTGGGGTTGTTCCCTATGTAATTACTATCTCGCCCCTCTGTAATGGGCCTGGCCCAGTACTCAAGTCTATTAATACACCACCCAACCCCTGTTAGGGTTAGGGTTTCTGTTATTCCAATATGGTATAGAGCCAGTTTTTTTTCTCTCCTTCTCCGAGCCGCCGGCACCAGGCGCCGTCTCCCCTGCACCAGCGCCGGTCGTCTCCCTCTCCTCCCCCTGCTCCTTCTCCTCCCCCTGGTCGCGCCACCCTCTGCTCCCACTGGTCGCGCCGCCGCCAGGGCTCCAGCGCCGCCACCAGAGCTCCAGCGCGCGCCGCCAGGGCTCCACCGCCACCGGCCCATGTTTAGCGCCGCCGGCCCATCTCCCCCAGCTGCGACCGCGCCGCCCCTCTCTTCTCCCTGCCGCGCCGCCGCGCACCGCGTTCCCTAGGGCATCACGCTCCCCTAGGCACCGCCGTTCCCTGCCAGCCCCGTGCCTCTAGCCGCCAGGGCCGCGCGCCAGCGCCAGGAAGCCGCTGCGCCAGCCGCCTAGCCAGGAAGCCGCCCCTCCAGCCGTTGCGCCAGGAAGCCGCCGCGCCAGGGCCGCGCGCCGCCCCACGCCCCGACGCGACTCCACGCCTTCTCCCTCTCTTCAGGGTCGCTGTCGGCCAACTCCTATCTGCGCCGGCCGCCTCCCTCTGCTCCCACCGGACCAAGCACCTGCGCCGTCTCCTCCAACCGTCGGTGCCGCGCGCGCCCTGTCCTGTCGCGCCCGCGCCGCCGGACCCCCTCCCGTCGTGCCTGCACCGTCGGATCTGTCTCCTTCCGCGCCAGCGCCGCCGGATTCGTCCCGGCCGGCTTCTCCCTGCCGCCTCCTCTTCACTTGCCGTCAGGCGCTGTCAGCCCCAACTCCTAGCCAAGCCGCCCGACTCGATCCTATTGGCAGCGTGCGCCCTTCTGGACACCCCCACCAATTCCATGGCGTCACCCCCGTTGTACATGAGCTTACCCTCGCCCGTCGCTCCTGTGACTGTGCATGCCCTCCTCCACAATGGCCAGCTCATTCTGGGCATGTTCGTGTCCTTCGATCCAGTCTGGAACCCTATTCTCTAGGACTGCGTCGAGATCCACCCTCAGGCGGGCTGTCACATGCCTGGACCACTTGTTTTCCCATGTGCTGCGATTGCCTCCCTAGCGGTTGAGCCCGTGTCATCTCCCTCCCTCCCTAGTGCCTCTATCGGGGCACCTTCTTTAGCCCTCTCCGCTCACACCGTACCTTCGCCACCACCACCTCCCCCTCTCACCACTGATTGGGTGGTTGACTCCGGGGCCTCCTTCCACACTACCCCCACAACGAGTTCGTTACTCCACTCCCATCCACTACACCCCTCACATCCTTCCTCCATCGTCGTTGGCAACGGTTCCACCCTTCCGGTCACCTCAGTAGGTGCATCGGTTCTTCCAGGACCATTCTGCCTTAACGACGTCCTTGTTGCTCCTGGACTGACTCATCCCCTCCTCTCGGTTCGTCGCTTCACTAGTGACAACCAGTGCTCTATGGAGTTCGACCCCTGGGGTCTCACCATACGCCATCTTCCCACACATGTTGTACTCGCTCGCTGTGACAGCTCCGGCCCCTTCTATTCTCTTCACTTGCCCACCACTCCCCACACTAGAGTAGCCTCATCTCCTGCCCTTACTACTACCACCACATCACATGCTCTTGCTACTACCACCACCTCCTCTGCCATTTGGCACCGTCGCCTAGGGCACCCTAGACCTGACGTCCTATCCTAGCTTGTCAGCCACTCTGACATATCCTATACTCAGGGCTCTTCTGAGCACCTCTGCCATGCTTGTCAGCTTGGCAGTCACTCAGGTCTTCTTTTTCCACCTCCACGTCCAGGGCTATTCAGGCCTTTGATCTTGTCCACTGTGATCTCTGGACGTCTCCTGTCCTTAGCCTCTCCAGCTACAAATACTACCTGGTCATTCTGGACGACTACTCCCATTTCCTTTGGACTTTCCCCCTTCGGCTGAAGTCTGACACGTTCACCACCCTCACTCACTTCTTTGCCTGGGTATCCACCCAGTTCCGGTGCCTGGTTCGTGCCCTGTAGTGCGACAATGGCCGCGAGTTCGACAACAACGCCTCTCGTTCATTCTTCCTCACTCACAGCGTCCAGTTGCGTCTCTCATGCCCCTACACCTCTGCTCAGAACGGCCGAACCGAGCGCATGATTCGCACCACCACCAACATGATCCGCTGCCTTCTCTTTTAGGCGTCTCTCCCTGCCACCTACTGGGCAGAGGCCCTTCACACCACCACGCATCTCCTCAACCGTCTTCCCTCGAAGGCGGTGAGCCACCCTACACCTCACTTCGCCCTATACGGCACAGCCCCTTCCTACGACCACCTGCGCGTGTTCGGTTGTGCCTGCTACCCTAACACTTCCGCTACCGCCCCTAACAAGCTCTCTCCTCGCTCCACTCGCTGCCTCTTCCTCGGCTACTCCCCTGACCACAAGGGGTATTGGTGTCTGGACCTCACCTCCCACCGCATCATCATCTCTCGTCACGTCGTCTTCGACGAAGATGTGTTTCCCCTTGCAGGCTCCACCCCACCCACTGATCTAGACTCACTCCTCGAGTCTGATCCGGTTCCCCCCACCCCTGGCGCCCCGCCTCGCGCCCATTCCCGCACCACGCGCGGCCCCGTCGATCACGCCTGCGCCACGCGCGGCCCCGACGACCCTGCCTGCGCCTCACGCGGCCCCGTCGATCACGCCTGCGCCAAGCACGGCCCCGACGACCCCGCCTGCGCCTCACGGGGCCCCGTCGATCACGCCTGCGCCACGCGCGGCCCCGACGACCCCGCCTGCGCCACGTGCGGTCCCGACGACCCCGCCTGCGCCACGCGCGGCCTCGTCGATCACGCCTGTGCCACGCGCGGCCTCGTCGACCCCGACTCGCTTTGCCGACCCCGCGCTCGTCTACCACCGTCGCAGCCACGCTGCCACCTCGGCGCTTGCTGACTCGAGCCCATCGACGAGCACGGCTCGCTTTGCCGACCCCGCCGTCGTCTATCACCGCCGCGAGCCGGCCATACCCGCCGCTCCCGATGTTCCGGCGGCCCGCTCCGAGTCGTCAGTGTACCATCCGGTCGCCATCCACCGCAACCCTGGGCACGTCCACCCGATGGTGACTCGGCGCGCCGCTGGCATTCTTCGCCCCGTTGATCGGCTGATCCTGGCAACAGATACGACCTGCACTCCTCCGGACGCATCCCCTGTGCCTTCCTCCGTTCGCGATGCCCTCGCCGACCCACATTAGCGTCGTGCTATGGAGGAGGAGTACACGGCCCTCTTGGCCAACCACACCTGGGACCTGGTGCCGCGTCCACCAGGCACCAACGTGGTCACCGGCAAGTGGCTATTTCGCCACAAGCTGACCTCAGACGGCTCCCTCACCCGCTACAAGGCCCGTTGGGTCCTTCGGGGCTTCACCCAGCGCCCAGGAGTGGACTATGACGAGACCTTCAGCCCCGTCATCAAGTTCGCCACTGTTCGCGCCGTCCTCTCCCTCGCCCTCTCCCGCGACTCGGTGATCCACCAGCTCGACGTCAAGAATGCCTTCCTCCATGGCACTTTGACGGAGACTGTCTACTGCAGCCAGCCCACCGGCTTCGTCGACGTTGACCATCCGGATCTGGTCTGCCGGCTGAACCAGTCCCTGTACGGCCTCAAGCAGGCGCCTCGGGCATGGTACAGTCGCTTCGCCTGCTACCTGGCCTCCATCGGCTTCGTTGAGGCCAAGTCGGACACGTCCCTTTTCATCTACCGGCGCGGCGACGACACCGTCTACCTCCTGCTCTACATCGACGACATTGTGCTCACGGCATCCACCGCCGACCTTCTTCACCGCACGATCGTCGCCCTTCAGCGGGAATTTGCCATGAAGGACCTGGGGCCCCTTCACCACTTCCTCGGCATCACCGCTGAGCGCCGGCCTCAGGGTCTCTTCCTCCACCAGCGCCAGTACGCCATCGACATCCTGGAGTGGGCTGGCATGTCTGACTGCAAGCCTTGCTCCACGCCTGTCGACACCCAGGCGAAGCTCTCTGAGGACGACGGGCCTCCGGTCGCCGACGCGACGTCTTACCGAAGCCTGACCGGCGCGCTCCAGTACCTCACCTTCTCCAGGCCCGACATCGCTTACGCCGTCCAGTAGGTGTGCCTGCATATGCACACTCCGCGGGAGCCCCATCTCACCGCGGCTCCCTCAACTACGGCCTCCTACTCCGACCATCCCCGACGTCGGAGCTTGTGGTCTACACCAATGCTGACTGGGCTGGCTGTCCCGACACGCGCCGGTCCACCTCCGGTTACGCCGTGTTCCTGGGCACCAACCTCGTCTCTTGGGCCGCCAAATGGCAGCCCGTCGTCTCTCGCTCCAGCGGTGAGGCCGAGTACCGCGCCGTGGCCAATGGCGTGGCAGAGGCCTCCTGGCTACGACAGCTCCTCCACGAGCTCCACAGTCCCCTTCAGCGCGCCACCCTCGTCTACTGCGACAACGTCAGCGCGGTCTACCTCTCCACCAATCCTGTGCAGCATCAGCGCACGAAGCACGTGGAGATTGACCTACACTTCGTCCGCGAGCATGTGGCTGCCGGTGACGTTCGGGTTCTCAGCGTCCCCACCACGCTGCAATTCGCTGACATCTTCACCAAAGGGTTACCGTCGAGTGTATTTTTAGACTTTCGCTCCAGTCTCAACATCTGTACAGGATAGAGTTGTGACGCGGGGGGTGTTAGAATACCTGTTTAGGGTTTGGGGTTGTTCCCTATGTAATTACTATCTCGCCCCTTTGTAATGGGCCTGGCCCAGTACTCAAGTCTATTAATACACCACCCAACCCCTGTTAGGGTTAGGGTTTCTGTTATTCCAATACACTTGTTGAGACATAAAGAGAGTTGTTCCAAGAGAAATTGATCAAAGATTCAAAAACTCCCACTTTTTCCCATAATCAAACATTCTCAAAGAGAGACAATAAGAGGATTTTGACAAAACAAAGCTTTATTCTACTGTTTTCAAAATTCTCAAGTGGTAGCTGATCCATTTATTGCTTTGGCCTTATTTTCTCCCCCTTTGGCATCAAGCACCAAAACGGGATCAATCTTGGCCCTTAAACCTCATTGCCTCACCAAAATCTTCACATAAGAGTACAAAGGCAATAAGAAGATGGGGATGAACTTGGAGTGAGTTACCCTCTCATCGAAGTGCAGTGGAAGTCTTTCATGGTCCAAGTCCACCTTTCCCTTTCAATCCACCTTTGAGACTAAATTAAGCAAACTCAAGCACACGGTTAGTCTCAAAGGGTCAAGTTGTAGCACATCTCCCCCTAAATATGTGCATCACTCACACATGGACTTTTGAGGTCCGGGGAGTGTTTGTACAACTTGAGCACCATAAACACATAACAAAATGCATAAGGGAACATGATCAAAGCATAATACACATGTATGCTACAAATCAATCCAAGTTCCGCGAATCTAAGACATTTAGCTCACTACGCAGCCTGCAAAAGGTTTTTTCATCTAAAGGCTTGGTAAAGATATTGGCTAGCTGGTTCTCGGTGCTAATATAAAACACTTCGATATCTCCCTTTTGCTGGTGGTCTCTCAAAAAGTGATGCCGGATGTCAATGTGCTTTGTGCGGCTGTGCTCAACAAGATTATCCGCTATGCGGATAGCACTCTCATTATCACATAGGAGTGGGACTTTGCTCAGATTGTAGCCAAAGTCCCTGAGGGTTTGCCTCATCCAAAGTAGTTGCGCGCAACACTGTCCTGCGGCAACATACTCGGCCTCAGCGGTGGATAGGGCAACAGAGGTTTGTTTCTTAGAGCTCCACGACACCAGGGACCTTCCTAAGAATTGGCACGTCCCTGATGTACTCTTCCTATCTGTCGGGGACCATAATTAGGGGTTGTCGGGGACCATAATTAGGGGTACCCCCAAGACTCCTAATCTCAGCTGGTAACCCCCATCAGCACAAAGCTGCAAAGGCCTGATGGGCGCGATTAAGGTGAAGGCTCAGTCCACTCAAGGGACACGATCTCGCCTCGCCCGAGCCCAGCCTCGGGCTAAGGCAGCCGACCCCGGAGGATTCACGTCTCGCCCGAGGGCCCCCTCAAGCAATGGACACACCTTCGGCTCGCCCGAGGCCCAGTCTTCGCAGAGAAGCAACCTTGGCCAGATCGCCACGCCAACTGACCGTATCGCAGGAGCATTTAATGCAAGGATCGCCTGACATCTTATCCTGACGCGCGCTCCAGTCGACAAGGCCAAAGTGACCGTAGTCACTTCACCGCTCCACTGACCTACCTAACAGGAATACAGCGCCGCCTGCCCTGCTCCGACTGTCGTGCCACTCGCCAGAGTGAGGTCGACAGCGGCTAAGTCCAGCCTCGGGCGACATAGGAAGCTCTGCCTCGCCCGACCCTAGGGCTTGGACTCGGCCTCGGCTCCGGAAGACGACGAACTCCGCCTCGCCCGACCCCAGGGCTCGGACTCGGCCTCGACACTGGAAGACGACGAACCCCGCCTCGCCCGACCCTAGGGCTCGGACTCGGCCTCGGCTCCAGAAGACGACGAACTCCGCCTCGCCCGACCCCAGGGCTCGGACTCGGCCTCGGCTCCGGAAGATGACGAACTCCGCCTCGCCCGACCCCAAGGCTCGGACTCAGCCTCGGCTCCGGAAGACGATGGACTCCGCCTCGCCTGACCCCAGGGCTTGGACTCAACCTCGACCTCGGAGGAATCGCCACCTCGCCCAAACTCGGGTTCGGACCAGCCACGTCGCTAGGGGGCCATCATTACCCTAGCTAGCTCAGGCTACGGGGAACAAGACCGGCGTCCCATCTGGCTCGCCCCAGTAAACAAGTAATGATGACACCCCGCACGCTCCATGACGGTAGCAGCTCCCAGCCCCTTATGTCAGCAAGGAGACATCAGCAAGGACCCGACAGCCCCGACAGCTGTACTTCCGCAGGGCTCCAGCGCTCCTCCGACGACCACGACATCACATGAACAGGGTGCCAAAACCTCTCCGACTGCCACGACGGCATGTACTTAGGGCTCTAGCTCCTCTCTGCTAGACACGTTAGCACATTGCTACACCCCCCATTGTACACCTGGGCCCTCTCCTTACGTCTATAAAAGGAAGGTCCAGGGCTCTCGTACGGAGAGGTTGGCCGCGCGGGAGAACGGGCCGACGCATAAGGCTCTCGCTCTCTCTCTCCCACGCGAACGCTTGTAACCCCCTACTGCAAGCGCATCCAGCTGCCCTGGGCGTAGGACAACACAAAGGCCGCGGTTTCCCCTCATTGTTCTCCCCCCTTTGTGTCCCGTCTCGCGCCGACCCATCTGGGCTGGGGCACGCAGCGACAATTTACTCGTCGGTCCAGGGACCCCCCGGGGTCGAAACGCCGACAGTTGGCGCGCCAGGTAGGGGCCTGTTGCGTGTTGACGAACAGCTTCCCGTCAAGCTCCAGATGGGTAGTCCTCAGCAACCTTTCCAACCCGGGACGACGCTCCGTTTCGGGAGTCTCGAGTTCATGTCTCTCGACGGCAGCTACGACATGGTACTCCTTCTTCCGTCGCGCGACGACGACAATGGCGGCCGTCAGCCCACCCGCCGACGGTGGAATCGACGACGTTTTCCCCACGTGGCGGAAGAGCAACATTCAGTTCTGTCCCGTCACCTCCCCCGCCGATGGAGGAGGAGGCGGGGCAGGCATGGCCAAGCAGAGGGCGACACCTCGTCGGCTGTCGAGCGAGACGACGGCGCCGGTGCCCCAGCGGGGGACACGCCGGGCGTTGACCTCGTGTCGGAGACGAAGATGAGAGCCGTTTCCCCGCAACACGCCAACATCGAGCTAACGGATGACGCCAGCACGCTCGCGAAGGGCTTGCTGGGTGTCGCCCTCGTACCTGAGACAACGGTGCAGTCCGCCCCTGATGCGACTTCGTCACCACCCGTCGATAAAGAGGTACCGTCCGTTTCCCATCCCATGCCTTTCAGATTCAGCTTCGATCCACCAAGCGACCCTGCTTCGGTGGAGGCTTTCGCAAAGGCATGTCCAAACCCTCCGGGGTACCATGTGCGGTCACCCTGGGACAGACTGACGGCCGTCTCGACCTACGGGCCCTCGGGTTCCGAGGAAGATGACGAGCCCGACTCTGGTTGGGATTTCTCCGGGCTTGGTAACCCCAGTACCATGCGGGACTTCATGACCGCATGTGACTACTGCCTCTCCGATTGTTCCAATGGTAGCCACAACCTCGGCGACGAGGACTGTGGCCTAAGTCGCGAATGTTTCCACGTCGATCTAGGGGGTCTCGGCGAAGGTAACCATCTTGGTATGCCGGAGAACGACGATCCCCCTAGGCCTGCACCTCGCGTTGACATCCTTCGGGAACTAGCTATGGTCCCAGTCCCTGCGGGGGGTCAGGACGCACAGCTCGAGCAAATCCGCGAGATGTAGGCCAAGCTCGACGAGGAGGCAGGAACACTTGCGCAGCCTCGGCTAAACCTCGGACAGGAGTGGGCAGGCCGAGCTCCGGCCGGAGAAGCGCGTCATCTGGCCCAGGACGTCCAGCACCGCATCGCCAACGATACCAGGCCAAGGCTGCCCCCGGTTTCCAGTGGGGTCGGCCAAAACCTGGATGTAGCTGCGATACTACTCCGAGCGATGCCGGAACCCTCCACCACCGAGGGGTGGCGTATCCAGGGAGAGCTCAAGAATCTCCTAGAAGATGTCACGGTCCGACGGGCCAAAAGCTCTGCCTCCTGAAGGCAGCGGTACCCCCCGGAGCATCGCGCCGCGACTTCCCGATTCGTGCGGGAAGCCTTGGTCCACACCGGGCGCACGCGCAACACGGCGCCTGTGGCCCCAGGTCGCCTCGGCAACGAGCACCACCACCACGACCGTCGAGCCCACCTCGACGAAAGGGTGCGCCGAGGCTACCACCCCAGGCGCGGGGGACGCTACGACAGCGGGGAGGATCGGAGCCCCTCGCCTGAACCACCCGGTCCGCAGGCTTTCAGCCGGGCCATACGACGGGCGTCGTTCCCGACCCGGTTCCGAACCCCGACTACCATCACAAAGTACTCGGGGGAGACGAGGCCGAAACTATGGCTCGCGGACTACCGACTGGCCTGCCAGCTGGGTGGAACGGACGATGACAACCTCATCATCCGCAACCTTCCCCTGTTCCTCTCCGACACCGCTCGAGCCTGGCTGGAGCATCTGCCTCCGGGGCAGATCTCCAACTGGGACGACCTGGTCCAAGCCTTCGCCGGCAACTTCCAGGGCACGTACGTGCACCCTGGGAACTCCTAGGATTTCCGAAGGTGCCGCCAGCAGCTGGGAGAGTCTCTCCAGGACTACATACGGCGATTCTCGAAGCAGCGCACCGAGCTGCCCAACATTACCGATTTCGATGTCATCGGTGCGTTCCTCGCCGGCACCACCTGCCGTGACCTGGTGAGCAAGCTAGGTCGCAAGACCCCCACCAGGGCGAGCGAGCTGATGGACATCGCCACCAAGTTCGCCTCTGGCCAGGAGGCGGTTGAGGCCATCTTCCGGAAGGACAAGCAGCCCTAGGGCCGCCAGCTGGAAGACGTCCCCGAGGCATCCGCTCAGCGCGGCACCAAGAAGAAGAACAAAAAGAAGTCGCAAGCGAAACGCGACGCCACCGACGCGGACCTTGTCGCCGCCGCTGAGTACGAGAACCCTCGGAAACCTCCTGGAGGTGCCAATCTCTTCGATAAGATGCTCAAGGAGCCGTGCCCCTATCATCAGGGGCCCGTCAAGCACACCCTTGAGGAGTGCGTCATGCTTCGGCGCCACTTTCACAAGGCCGGGCCACCGGCGGAAGGTGGCAGGGCCCACAACAATGACAAGAAGGAGGACCACAAGGCAGAGGAGTTTCTCAAGGTCCACGACTGCTTCATGATCTACGGTGGGCAAGTGACGAACGCCTCGGCTCGGCACTGCAAGCAAGAGCGTCGGGAGGTCTGCTCGGTAAAGGTGGCGGCGCCAGTCTACCTAGACTGGTCCGACAAGCCCATCACCTTCGACCAGGGCAACCACCCCGACCGCGTGCCGAGTCTGGGGAAATATCCGCTCGTTGTCGACCCCATCATTGGCAACGTCAGGCTCACCAAGGTCCTCATGGACGGAGGCAGCAGCCTCAACATCATCTACGCCGAGACCCTCGGGCTCCTGCAGATCGATCTGTCCTCGATCTGGGCAGGCGCGGCGCCTTTTCACCGGATCATCCCCGAGAAACGCATCCAACCCCTCGGACAACTCGATCTGCCCGTCTTCTTCGGGACTCCCTCCAACTTCCGAAGGGAAACCCTCACGTTCGAGGGGGTCGGGTTCCGAGGAACCTACCACGCAGTGCTGGGGAGACCATGTTACGCCAAGTTCATGGCCGTCCCCAACTACACCTACCTCAAGCTCAAGATGTCGGGCCCCAACGGGGTCATCACCGTCGGCCCCACGTACCGACACGCGTACGAATGCGACGTGGAGTGCGTGGAGTACACCGAGGCCCTCGCCGAATCCGAGGCCCTCATCGCCGACATGGAAAGCCTCCCCAAGGAGGTTCCAGATGTGAAGCGCTACGCCGACAACTTTGAACCAACAGAGGCGGTTAAATCTGTCCCTCTCGACCCCAGCAACGACACCTCCAAGCAGATCTGGATCGGCTCCGAGCTCGACCCCAAATAGGAAGCAGTGCTCGTCGACTTTCTCCGTGCGAACGCCGAGGTTTTTGGGTGGAGTCCCTCGGACATGCCTGGCATACCGAGGGATGTCACCGAGCACTCACTGGATATCCGAGCTGGAGCCCGACCCGTGAAGCAGCCTCTGCGCCGATTCGACGAAGAAAAGCGCAGAGCCATAAGCGAGGAGATCCACAAGCTGATGGCCGCTGGGTTCATCAAAGAGGTATTCCATCCCGAATGGCTTGCCAACCCTGTGCTTGTGAAAAAGAAAGATGGGAAATGGCGGATGTGTGTAGACTACACTGGTCTAAACAAAGCATGTCCGAAGGTTCCCTACCCTCAGCCTCGTATCGATCAAATCGTGGATTCCACTGCTGGGTGCAAAACCCTGTCTTTCCTCGATGCCTACTCAGGGTATCACCAAATCAGGATGAAAGAGTCCGACCAGCTCGCGACTTCTTTCATCACGCCCTTTGGCATGTACTGCTACGTTACTATGCCATTTGGTTTGAGGAATGCGGGTGCGACGTACCAAAGGTACATGAACCACGTGTTCGAAGAGCACATTGGTCGAACGGTCGAGGCTTACATCGATGACATCGTAGTCAAGACGAGGAGAGCCTCCGACCTCCTCTCTGACCTTGAAATGACATTCCGGTGTCTCAAGGCGAAAGGCGTAAAACTCAATCCCGAGAAGTGCGTCTTTGGAGTCCCCCGAGGCATGCTCTTGGGGTTCATCGTCTCCGAACGGGGCATCGAGGCCAACCCAGGAAAAATCACGGCCATCACCAACATGGGGCCCATCAAGGACTTGAAAGGCGTACAGAGGGTCATGGGATGCCTTGCGGCTCTGAGCCGCTTCATCTCGCGCCTCAGCGAAAGAGGCCTACCTCTATACCGCCTCTTAAGAAAGACCGAGTGCTTCACTTGGACCCCCGAGGCCGAGGAAGCCCTCGGGAACCTGAAGGCGCTCCTTACGAACGCACCCGTCCTGGTGCCCCCCGCTGCCGGAGAAGCCATCTTGATCTACGTCGCCGCTACCACTCAGGTGGTCAGCGCCGCGATCGTGGTCGAGAGACGAGAAGAAGGGCATGCATTGCCCGTCCAGAGGCCGGTCTACTTCATCTGTGAGGTACTATCCGAGACCAAGATCCGCTACCCACAAATTCAGAAGCTACTGTACGCGGTAATTCTGACGCGGCGAAAGTTGCGACACTACTTCGAGTCTCATCCGGTAACTGTGGTGTCATCCTTCCCCCTCGGGGAGATCATCCAGTGCCGAGAGGCCTCGGGTAGGATTGCGAAGTGGGCGGTGGAAATCATGGGCGAGACAATCTCATTCGCCCCTCGGAAGGCCATCAAGTCCCAAGTCTTGGCAGACTTTGTGGCTGAATGGGTCGACACCCAGCTTCCGGCAGCTCCGATCCAACCGGAACTCTGGACCATGTTTTTTGATGGGTCGCTGATGAAAACTGGGGCAGGCGCGGGCCTGCTCTTCATCTCGCCCCTCGGGAGGCACCTCCGCTACGTGTTGCGCCTCCATTTCTCGGCATCCAACAATGTGGCTGAGTACGAGGCTCTGGTCAACGGGTTGCGCATCGCCATCGAGCTAGGGGTCCGACGCCTCGACGCTCGCGATGACTCGCAGCTTGTCATCGACCAAGTCATGAAGAACTCCCACTGTCGCGACCCGAAGATGGAAGCCTACTACGACGAGGTTCGGCGCCTGGAAGACAAGTTCTACGGGCTCGAGGTCAACCACGTCGCCCGACGATACAATGAGACTGCGGACGAGCTGGCAAAGATAGCTTCGGGGCGGACAACCGTTCCCCCGGACAACCGTTCCCCCGGACGTCAAGACCAGCGACACGACCGAGCCCGAGGCACCCTCGGCAGAGCCCGAGGCACCCTCGGCTCAGCCCGAGGCACCCTCAGCTCCGCCTGAGGCACCCCCGGCTACCGAGGGTGAGACTCTGCGCATCGAGGAAGAGCGGAATGGGGTCATGCCTAATCGGGACTGGTAGACCCCGTACCTGCAATATCTCCACCGAGGAGAGCTACCCCTCGACAGAGCCAAAGCTCGGTGACTAGCGCGGCGCGCCAAGTCATTCGTCTTGCTGGGTGACAGGAAGGAGCTCTACCACCGCAGCCCCTCCGGCATCCTCCAGCGATGCATATCCATCGCCGAAGGCTAGGAACTCTTACAAGAAATACACTCGGGGGCTTGCGGACACCACGCAGCGCCTCGAGCCCTTGTTGGAAACGCTTTCCGACAAGGTTTCTACTGGCCGACCGCGGTGGCCGACGCCACTAGAATTGTCCGCACCTGCCAAGGGTGTCAGTTCTACGCAAGGCAGACGCACCTACCCGCTCAGGCTCTGCAAACAATACCCATCACCTGGCCGTTTGCTGTGTGGGGTCTGGACCTCGTCGGTCCCTTGCAGAAGACACCCAGGGGCTACACGCACCTACTGGTCGCCATCGACAAATTCTCCAAGTGGATGAAGGTCCGACCCCTAAACAGCATCAGGTCCGAATAGGCGGTGGCATTCTTCACCAACATCATCCATCGCTTCGGGGTCCCGAACTCCATCATCACCGACAACGGCGCCCAGTTCACCGGCAAAAAGTTCCTAGACTTCTGCGAGGATCACCACATCCGGGTGGACTGGGCCGCCGTGGCTCACCCCATGACGAATGGGCAGGTAGAGCGTGCCAACGGCATGATTCTGCAAGGACTCAAGCCGAGGATCTACAACGACCTCCACAAGTTCGGCAGGCGATGGATGAAGGAACTCCCCTTGGTGGTTTGGAGCCTGAGGACGACGCCAAGTCGAGCCACGGGTTTCACGCCGTTCTTTCTAGTCTACGGGGCCGAGGCCATCTTGCCCACAGACTTAGAATACGGTTCCCCAAGGACGAGGGCCTACGACGATCGACGCAACCAGACCAACCGAGAAGACTCACTAGACCAGCTGGAAGAGGCTCGGGACATGGCCTTACTACACTCGGCGCAGTATCAGCAGTCCCTGTGACGCTACCACGCCCGAGGGGTTCGGTCCCGAGACCTCCAGGTGGGCGACTTGGTGCTTCGACTACGACAAGACGCCCGAGGGCGGCACAAGCTCACACCTCCTGGGAAGGGCCATTCATCATCGTCAAGGTTTTGAAGCCCGGGACATACAAGCTGGCCAACAGTCAAGGCGAGGTCTACAGCAACGCTTGGAACATCCGACAGCTACGTCGCTTCTACCCTTAAGATGTTTTCAAGCCCTTCATATACCTCGTTTACATATGAAGTCTAACCATCAAGGAAGGGTCGGCCTTGCCTCGGCAAAGCCCGACCCTCCCTCGGGGGCTAGAAGGGGCGAACCCCCTCTGCGTCAAAATTTTCCTCGAAAAAAGTCTTTCGGCAAGAACATTTTTCGTGTTTTTCGACTACTTCGATGGTGGGATCCTGAAAACGACGGAGTACACGTAAGCAGGCAAGGCTGACCGAGCCGAGGGACTCCTACGCCTCCGGGATACGGATACCTCACTCATCACCTTCTGCGATAAGCAACTCGCACTCGGATAAACGGTTCCGCTGACCGAACAAGTCTTAACGCTCGAAGACTCTTCTGCCGAAACGATTTTTCGTGCCATCTCGACCATGTCGACAAAAGAATCCTACGAACGAGTAAGAGTACACATAAGCGGTAAGGCCGACCGAGCCGAGGGACTCCTATGCCTCCGGGATACGGATACCTCACTCATCACCTTCCGTGAGAAGTAACTCTCGCTCGGATGAACGATTCTGCCACCGACAAGCAAGTCTTGATACTCGAAAGAAGGGGAAAAGAAACACAGCTTTACAACACGATGATAGTATGTTTGGGCCTCGGCGGCCGCAAAAAACATATGCATACTACAGGCGAACCGATGCTGCAGGCTCAGATGTCGATGGAGAGGGAGCAGCAACACCCTCGGCGTCAACTCCACCTTCGGCGAAGTCCGACCGAGCCTCAGACGGCAACACGGGCGAAGGATCTCCGCTCCGAAGGACAACGTCAGCACCACGCCCGGGCCATCGCCGCCAGGGTCTCCTCTAGGAACCCGGCCCGAGCAGACGGCTCGGCCGGCCGCCCCGAAGCCTCAGCCAGCTGTCCCCCGAGGACACCAGCCCGGCTCATGGCCTCGACAACTCGACTCCGGCGTTGGTCCCGGCCAAGCCCTGGCCGATGAAGCTCCCTTTTTCGAGCCAACTTTGCCTCCGTCCGTGCTGGCACCGCTGCCTCCGGCTCTGGCTCATCGAAGAGCGGCCGAGGGTTTCTTTGACTAAACAAGTGAAGACTCGTGCGGCAAGGCCGACCGAGCCGAGGGAATCCTACGCCTCCGGGATACGGATACCTCACTCGTCACCTTCCGCACAGAGCAACTCACATTTGGTCAAGCGGTTCGGCTAGCCGACAGGCGAGTTCTAGTGCTCAAAATGAGAAAAAAACATGGTATTACACCCAAAAATACCTACATGTTCAGGCCTCGACAGCCACAATGAACAAACACCGGCACTCCGGGTGCCATTACAAACGGAACTCCGGTTCCGCCCCCGCGGGTATAAACAACCTCCACATCGGAGAGCCTGCGGGACGACAGACTCCGGGCGACTCGCCAGCAACCTCCACAGCAGCAGCCATGGTCCCAGGACGGACGCGGCCACCGGAGGGCTCTCATTCGCGTCCCCCCTCAAGGGACGCGAACTAGATATTAAAGCCAATGAGCCGGAGGTTGGTCCACGGGTGGCGCTGACGGTCTCGTCGACGGAAAAGCCTACCTCTCCAGCTGCCACCACCTCAGCACCGACGGCGGCGTCCGCCTGTCCACCAACACCGCATCGGCGAGCACCGGCCGCCTCGAAGCGCACCGGCAGGTCCTCACTCCCGTCCTCACCACGAAAGCGAGGACAGAGGACGGAATGTTGCATCCTAGCTGGGCAGCAACAGTCCGCCCTCCCCGGCATGGCTGGAGGGCGCCTCCTCCGTAGAGCTGGGGGATGGTTTCCACCCCAGAAGCTGGAGGAGGCGGGATGCCAACCCACGCGAAGGCCGGCCCCGGCTCGGCGCACTCCCCGCCCCAGCAAGGATGATGAAGATCCTTGAAGTTGAGGGCAGGGCAGAGGCCGCAGCCCAGCTCGCTTCTCCCCACCATCGAACTGGTGGTCACCGTCTTAGGTGACCACCGGCGAGGGGATGCAGCCAGGCTGCCTGATGAAAATCCTTGAAGCCGAGCGATGGCTGAAAGGTACCAACTTCCGTGAAGTTGTGTTCCTCCAACGATAGCAAGACCAAAGCGACGCAAGTGCTCCCCATCCGGGGGCTCGGATGGTGGAAGGGCGCGACGCATGAGGAAAGTGCGAAGACATGGTTGCCGTCCAAGGGGGTCACCCTCCTTTTAAAGGCGACTCTCCCCACTTGCGTGCTCAACCGTCGCGGACTGAGTCTTCTCCAACACGCTCCAAGGTCCTCCCCCAACGACACGGGGGCTAGGTCCCACGCGTCATGCAAGCTGCCCCAGGACAGAAGGAGCCAAACCGCCGCGCGCGAAGCGCACAACAGCCCAGCGGTTACAAGCATTCCTCCACTATCGCCCGGACCAGCGGGTGAAAGGGCGGACCGCTATGCATGCGACATGCAACCGCACCAAGGGGGCACACCCTTTCGACTTCGACGCGTCCAGCATGGAGGCCCAGACCCACACGTCATGTAACCGGTGCTCGGGTTACTACGTGCAAGAAACTGCACCGCCACTCGCGCCAGTCCCGCACCTCCTCGACTGCGGAACCGGTGCCGCAACTCGAGGCAACCCAGCGCACGGCCCAGCAGTGCCAACCAGGCACGCCGGTTGTTGGGGACTTGTTCTCAACTGCTACGAATTAAGAACAAGGTAACACAGAAAAAAGTTAATGGTAAATGTTCTTCGTCCCTCGAAGTGTTATTTCCCTTAGGATATAACGATCTTCAGACGAAAGTCATGAAGGACATACCTTCATCATTATAATTTATACCGATAAAAGGAGAAGCATATGAAACATGAGAGAATGACGTGAATAGTTATATAACATTATTATGTGTCTTTATTGTATAATAATGAAAGAATTAGAGCAATATTGAATTACATTTGTACCTTCGGCTTGGCGAAAGACAAAAATACAAGCGTGATGCAAGAGCGTGTATCAGTCAGCGTGAACAGCACGGGGGTACTGTTCATCTATTTATAGACACAGGACGCAGCCTGTGAAGAATTACAATTATGCCCCTCATAAAAGTTTACAACATTGACTCAGGCCTTTATGGATTGAAAGGTCATTCTATCTTTAAGTCGGTTTGTAATACCGAAGCTTCATGGAGAGAAACCTTCGGTCATCTCCTGCGGACAGCTTCCGCCGAAGCTGCTTCTTTCTACGGGACCTTCGGCGTGACGGAGCATGGCCCCCAACACCGGTCATGGGTCAGTCAGCCGCGAGAGAAGGCGCGACGGTCGATACGGCCAAAAATGGGCCGGCAGTAATGGCGATGGCAGGCGGGCGGAAGCAGTAGTCAAATCGTCTGTAGGCTCACGTCCCCTCCTGGAACAGCGAGAGAACCCTCTCCCACGGCGTGAAGACGACGTGCCCGTGTTCCGTTCCTCGAACGGCTCGCGCACGCACAACGGCTGCCCCGCGAACCACTCGTCCCGTCGCATTAACTCTGCGGCAGGGCAGGCGGCACCTTTGGCAGGCAAAGTGGGTGATGCTTCACCTCCGCCATAATGACCGCGTCAAAAAGGTACGCCACGACGTTCGATTTCGTATCCTTTTCCACTTCCTCTTTCTCTCTCTTTCCACAGGGACTGGGAAAGGGGATACTCCGAAAGGGATCCTTCTCCACAAAGGAAACGGGCCTCGAGCCCCCTACTGATCAGAGGTTCAAAGGCTGGCCCCTCGGAAGGGTTCGACAGCCGCCTCAGAGCACTCGGGCTCCGCGCCCATTACTGATCAGAGGTTCGAAGGCTGGCCCCTCAGAAGGGTTCAACAGCCGCCTCAGGCCACTCGGGCTCCGCGCCCACTACTGATCAGGGGTTCGTAGGCTGGCCCCTGAAGGGTTCGACAGCCGCCTCAGAGCACGCAGAGCGAGGGATGACCCTGGGTACGTTCGATACATAACCAAGGCTCGGGCTACGCTCCCAAGGTACCCTAGGACATTTCTGAGACCAGCGGGAGCGATTTTCGTAACGGAATCCCACCAGAGGGAGGCATCGAGCCCTCGGACCCCGTCAAAAGGGGACCGGGTCCGGCGAATCACCCACAGGTACTTTTGGAGCGCGCCTCTAGGCCACTAGCCGACCCCTAACGAATGGGGCACGGGCGTCCACTCGGATTACCTGCTAGCAACTCACTGGAGACACCATGTTCGGCGCCCTCCGAGGGCAGCATGGCGCTTTCCCCCCCACCCCCCTCCTCCTTGCGGAAAGGCGACGCAGGGGCATATGAAAAAAACCGAGTCTGTCCTTGACCGTTCTCTCGCTCTGTGCGAAGGCTCGGGGGCTGCTCTCGCGAACCCGGCTCTAGCCAAACCGTTGACAGCGTCAACATACCTGCCCGAGAACTTGGGACTCGACTATGCACTCGGGCTACGGCCAGTTCGCATGAGGGAACGACCAAACCGGCCGAGCCACCACAAAAGGCACTAAGACCTCGAAGGAGTCAAAACACTCCTCCGAGGCCTCAGGGGGTACACCCGGCGGGTGCGCTCGCGCGCACCCATCGGAACAAAATGCAACCAAGAAAGGTCGGTCCCCTTGCAAAAAAGTGCGACAAAAGCCTCCAAGCGAGTGCCAACACTCCCTTCGAGGCTCGGGGGCTACTGTCGGGGACCATAATTAGGGGTACCCCCAAGACTCCTAATCTCAGCTGGTAACCCCCATCAGCACAAAGCTGCAAAGGCCTGATGGGCGCGATTAAGGTCAAGGCTCAGTCCACTCAAGGGACACGATCTCGCCTCGCCCGAGCCCAGCCTCGGGCAAAGGCAGCCAACCCCGAAGGATTCACGTCTCGCCCGAGGGCCCCCTCAAGCAACGGACACACCTTCGGCTCGCCCGAGGCCCAGTCTTCACAGAGAAGCAACCTTGGCCAGATCGCCACGCCAACCGACCGTATCGCAGGAGCATTTAATGCAAGGATCGCCTGACATCTTATCCTAATGCGCGCTCCAGTCGACAAGGCCGAAGTGACCGCAGTCACTTCGCCGCTCCACTGACCGACCTAACAGGAACACAGCGCCGCCTACCCTACTCCGACTGTCGTGCCACTCGCCAGAGTGAGGTCGACAGCGGCTAAGTCCAGCCTCGGGCGACATAGGAAGCTCCGCCTCACCCGACCACAGGGCTCGGCCCCCGTCTCGGCCTCGGAAGATGGACTTCGCCTCGCCCGACCCCAGGGCTTGGACTCGGCCTCGGCTCCGGAAGACGACGAACTCTGCCTCACCCGACCCCAGGGCTCGGACTCGGCCTCGGCTTCGGAAGACGACGAACTCCGCCTCGCCTGACCCCAGGGCTCGGACACAGCCTCGGCTCCGGAAGACGATGGACTCCACCTCGCCCGACCCCAGGGCTCGGACTCAACCTCGACCTCGGAGGAATCGCCACCTCGCCCAAACTTGGGTTCAGACCAGCCACGTCGCCAGGGGGGCCATCATTACCCTACCCCTAGCTAGCTCAGGCTACGGGGAGCAAGACCGGCGTCCCATCTGGCTCTCCCCAGTAAACAAGTAATGATGACACCCTACACGCTCCATGACGGTGGCAGCTCCCAGCCCCTTATGTCAGCAAGGAGACGTCGGCATGGACCCAACAGCCCCGACAGCTGTACTTCCGCAGGGCTCCAGCGCTCCTTCGACGGCCACGACATCACATGAACAGGGTGCCAAAACCTCTCCGACTGCCACAACGGCATGTACTTAGGGCTCTAGCTCCTCTCTGCTAGACACGTTAGCACATTGCTACACCCCCCATTATACACCTGGGCCCTCTCCTTACGTCTATAAAAGGAAGGTCCAGGGCTCTCATACGGGAGGTTGGCCACGCGGGAGAACGGGCTGGCGCATAAGGCTCTCGCTCTCTCTCTCTCTCTCTCTCCCTCCCGCGCAAACGCTTGTAACCCCCTACTGCAAGCACATCCAGCCGCCCTGGGTGCAGGACAACATGAAGGCCGCGGTTTCCCCTCGCTGTTCTCCCCCCTTTGTGTCCCGTCTCGCGCCGACCCATCTGGGCTGGGGCACGCAGCGACAATTTACTCGTCGGTCCAGGGACCCCCCGGGGTCGAAACGCCGACACTATCGACCTTACATCCAGCATAATCGGAGTCTAAATATCCAATTAAGTCAAAGGTAGACCCCTTTGGATACCAGATCCTGAAGCAAGGCGTAGCGACTAAATATCTAAGAATTCGCTTCACGGCCACTAAGTCACACTCCCTTGGATCAGATTGAAATCTAGCACACATGCATACACTAAATATATTATCCGGTCTACTAGCACATAAATAAAGCAAGGAACCTATTATAGACCGGTATGCTTTTTGATCAACGGACTTACCTCCTTTGTTGAGGTCGACGTGTCCGTCGGTTCCCATCGGAGTCTTTGCGGGCTTGGCGTCCTTCATCCCAAACCGCTTTAGCAAGTCTTGCGTGTACTTCGTTTGGGAGATGAAGGTGCCGTCCTTGAGTTGCTTCACTTGGAACCCAAGGAAGTAGTTCAACTCGCCCATCATCGACATCTCAAACTTTTGAGTCATCACCCTGCTAAACTCTTCACAAGACTTTTGGTTAGTAGAACCAAATATTATGTCATTGACATAAATTTGGCACACAAATAAGTCACCATCACAAGTCTTAGTGAATAAAGTTGGATCGGCTTTCCCAACCTTGAAATCATTAGCAATTAAAAAGTCTCTAAGGCATTCATACCATGCTCTTGGGGCTTGCTTAAGTCCATAGAGCGCCTTAGAGAGCTTACATATGTGGTCGGGGTACCGTTCATCCTCGAAGCCAGGGGGTTGCTCCACGTACACCTCCTCCTTGATTGGCCCGTTGAGGAAGGCGCTCTTCACATCCATTTGGAACAACCTAAAAGAATGGTGAGCGGCATATGCTAGCAAAATACGAATGGACTCTAGCCTAGCCACAGGAGCAAAAGTCTCCTCAAAGTCCAAACCTTCGACTTGGGCATAACCTTTTGCCACAAGTCGAGCCTTGTTCCTTGTCACCACCCCGTGCTCGTCTTGTTTGTTGCGGAACACCCACTTGGTTCCCACAACATTTTGCTTGGGACGAGGCACCAGTGTCCAAACTTCATTTCTCTTGAAATTGTTGAGCTCCTCTTGCATGGCTGTTGGGGACTTGTTCTCAAATGCTAAGAATTAAGAACAAGGCAACATAGAAAGTGTTAAATGTTAAGCTCCTTCGTCCTTAAAAACATTATATCCCTTCGGATATAATGAATCTTGGACGAAGGTTACAAAGGAAAAGATTTTCATAAGATTGATTAACGGTAAAAAAGAACACGTATATAAAATACAAATAATGGTTTGAGTATTATCATCAACTTATCTTTATTGCTAAATTCATGAAAACAAATTACAAATGTACCTTCGGATTGATGGAAAGTAAGGATGCAGACGTGATGAGAAAAAGTGTATGCCAGGTCAGCCTGAACAGTACGGGAGTACTGTTCATCTATTTATAGGCACGGGACGCAGCCCGTGTAAAATTATATTGACGCCCTTTACATTTGACAATAACTTTATAGCAATCCTTCGGGGTTTAACTTGACTTTTCATCTTTAAGTCGGTTCCTCTTTTTTTTGCCGTCATGCTGAAGCTTTTCTACACGTAGCTTCGTGATCGTCTTATCCTTCGTTGTGGTCGCTTTCCGCCCCAGTCAAGCTTCGTCTTGACCATGCTTTTGTACACCCACAACCTGACTCCGAAGGTACCTGTTCACATGTTTCACTCGGAAAATATTGTCAAATCATGTTTTTGAGGACCTTCGGAAGCCGAAGGCCCCCAACAGTAGCCCCTCGCAATATTAATTTACTGTAATGACAAATTCATATTGCGACATGGACGGAGGCTTTAAGCCGAAGGTCCGAAAAAACATCTTCCTTTTGCTAGAATAGCAACAGTCATTGACAAACGGGGCCCTCCAGTTTTCGACACACTGGGTGTATAAATAAGAGCTCACCACAAGTCTATTTGGCACGCTCTTTTGCCATCTGCTTTTTACTCACCCAGCTTTTCAGCCTGCGCGCGACAGCACTTGCTATGTTTTAAATTTTTAAGCTTCGGTATCAAGTGTGGTTTGTCAGTATTTGCGAAGATGCCTGAGGATAAGAAAGTTGTTGGTGCTTCGAAGTTAAGCCTTTCTGAGGAAATGCATCTGGGTTTTCTTTAATCAATGTCGAAGACTAATACGGAGAAGATTACCAGAGAGATTTTGGAGGGCTTATCTGAAGATACTGGATAGTGGTGGTGAAGATTCCGAAGATCGACCCTGGCGACCAAGCCATGCAGTTTTTGGTAAGTCCAGCATTAAGGAAAACCATCTTGTCAATATGAGAGGGAGATACTTTCGGGACTTGTCTGTTGTGAGGGCTGACGAAGGAGAGAAGACTTGTCCAACTCCCGAGGAAAATGAGGTCGTGATATTCCGAAGCTTCTTGAAAGCTGGCTTACGATTTCCATTGAGTAGTTTTGTCGTGGAAGTATTGAAGACATTCGAAATCTACCTTCACCAACTTATCCCTAAAGCAATCATAAGGATGAACATCTTTGTGTGGGCCGTGAGAAGCCAAGGTTTGGAACCTAACGCAAAAAGCTTCTGTAACATACACGAGCTATTGTATGAGACAAAACCCTGGGGCAAAGAGCAGTATCACAACAACTTTGGCTGCTACAGCTTCGGCGCTCTGTCGGGGTCAAGCTGCCCTGTGCCAACCTTTGAAAGAGGTGGCCCGACGACTGGATGACAGAATGGTTTTACGTGAAAAATGACCTGAAATCGCGTGAAGATATCAAGGGTATCATTATGCGCCCTATCTGGCAACGCTTCGGCCTCCGAAAGCCGAAGGTGGAGATGGATGAAGCAGCCGAAGAATGCCAGAGAGCCTTTGGCGTAGTCTGCTCTTTTATTGGTACAAGGGATTTGGTCCAAGAGCATATTGCCTTCAGAGTTTGGCCACTTGTAGAAAAGTGGGAAATGCCGAAAGAGACCGTCAAGGAACCTGACGAAGGTGGGCTAGTTAGGCTAAAATACACATTCAAATATGGAGATAAGTTTGTTGAACCAGATGATGACTGGTTGAAAAGTATTGAGGCCATAAGTGACGAATTGCTTGGGGTATACTCGAAAGCCGAAGATACTGCACTATCAGCGGCATTCGGAGGCCGAAAGAAGAAGAGGCTTAACCGAGTATTTGATGCAATTGGGTTTATCTACCCCGACTACCATTACCCGGTGCGAGGCCAAAAAAGGAAAAATACTTCTCCTGCAAAGGAAATTGCTTCAGCTGCTCCTAGCGAGCCGGCATCGAAGAGGAAAAAGATAAAGGTACTCACACACCCTCCACGTTATATTGAGCTGGCCACAGTGCCTGAATTTATTGGTGAGGCCTCTTCGGCCACCAAAGCCAGAGAACCAACTCCAGTGGCAAAAATCTAGGAAATGGCCAAAGTACCAGCAACAGAGAAAACAGAAGGACCGAGGACTGAAGAAGCAAAAACATTAGAAATTTTAAGTCCAACAACAAAAATACAAAAGGGGCCAGCAGCGACCCCGAAAAGAAAAAGGATGGTTAATGTGCTGGATGTTTTGGAAACAATTAAATCTTCGAGCATAACTCCGAAGAAAACTGTTGAAGCTTCTGAAGTGTCTACTGAAGCCTTTGTTGCTGAAGCTTTGAAGCAACAATTTGAAACTGAAGCTGGGTCCTCATAGCCTATCAAGGTAAAACCTTTGAAAGCTGAAGAAAGAAAATTGACAGAGCCAATTTTGATTGAAGAAATTGACACTGGCGTCCCCGAAGCATCTTCCAGAATACATGATTATATTGTGCGACATGCTTCGGGGAAGAAACTATCTGAAGAAGAGATTTTTGAAGCTAATCACTATGCCCGAGAACTGAAGTATTCGAAGGGGGCCATAGTGTTCAATGGAACAGACGAAGATGACTTCCTATACTGTCTCCCATACAATAAAGAATTATCCGTCTGCCGAGAGATGGCTAGGAGCATGGGGTTCTCGAAGCTTGAAGCTGGCCTTTGCGCCATGACGAAGGAGGATCTTGCAGATAGCCTTGCATATAATAGTCTGAAGGTACAAAGATTGTAAATTTTGAAATTTATGAATTTTGAATTAGTCTTTTGCTGTTATGTTAATCCATTCATTCTTTTCAATAGGGCTTAATACTCAGCAATGCCTTAAGGGCACAAAAGAATGCTGAAGACGAGAGCTACACTATTGCTCTTAACAACCTTCGAACAGAGGTTATCAGGCTAAGAAACAAAGCCTTGGAAAAGGACAAAATTCTGCTTACATTGGTGGATAAAATGAAGGAAGACGAAGCTAGCTCTAAAACTCAAGCCGAAGCTCACAAGCGCGAAATTGAAGATCTTCGGAAACAATTAGCCCGAGCTAAAGAAGAACGCATTCTTGAAGAAACAAAACGAGAACTAAGTGATCAATGGGCAAATCATTTGGAAATAAATGTTGAAGAGCTTTGTGCTTCGAAGAAAAGGTGCTATGATAAATCCATAGAGTGTGTTAAAAAGATAAAATCCAGCTTCGCCAGCGTCGGCACATTTTCTATTGAAGAAAATTTCACAAGAGGGAATCCAGAAGGCCCGATTGAATGGATCAGTCACGAAGCTGAGGCCTTCGAGGAAATCTTGAATAGTCGCGGGGACATTTGTGCTTTTTCGGGCGCCAGAGGAATTGTTACTATTTTGGAGAAGAAAGGGTGCGAACATGTGAAATCTTTGGCACAGTCTGAAGCTGCTTTATCCTCTGAAGATATCAAAGACCCTTCAGCCGAAGCAAGCCAGGTCGGTGGAAAATTTTTCACCGACATTTGGGACAATGGCGGCTGAGAAATGGCTCAAGAAATCATTCAGAGAAGCGAAAAAGGCATCCATGACGCTAGGAAGGTAGCGGAGGCTGCTGAAAAAAGCACAGGGCCCGAAGGGCAAATAGGTATTAATTAGTGGTTTTTATTCCGTTGTGATTTTTGATTTTAAACTTTATTCGCGGTTCTGTAATAGTAATATAGTCGTGTCCTCTCCTCCCTCAGAACCTGCTGAGGCAGCTCTGGACCCCCCCCGAAGGGGGACGACGAAATTAGACAAATGGCCGAAGCCATCATGGACAAAGTTGTCAATCAGCTACTAAACAAAGCTGCAGAAGTAGTTCTTAGGGAAGATTAAGTGCTAATGTAAAAATTGTCACACCCGGTTTTAAAGGACAAAGCCGGGTGCATCTCATACATGCGCCAAGAAGACAACATATATAATAACAGAGTGTATAGAGATAAATGTCATAAAACATCAGAGTATTTATTACATAGCGGAAGACTTATTACAAAATAAAGGAATAACCATAAAACGAACTAAGGATCGTCGGCGCCAATGTCGACTGGGAAACGCCACCTAGATCAGATCGAACTCCTCAGTGTTAGGCGGCTCCTCCTGAACCACCTGATCTTCTCCTGTGGGGGGGGTGTGAGACAGCAAGGGTGAGCTCACACATGATCATAGCTCAACAAGTTGTGGGGAACCAGTGGACACAAACTCACAAAGGTGTGAGTTCATGTGATGTGTAAGGCTAATCAATGATAGGGGTTAAAGCTGAGCATTGCTTTTAAGTAGTTGGTCAAAATTTTATTAGCAATTACTAAGTGTAAGTAAATACCAAACCATAAATAAAGTAAATGAACAAAATAAATAATATACCCATGCAATGCAAATGACAAAATTGAATTTAAGTTCCATAATTTAAACATCAGAGAGTCCTGAGCTGCTCATGACCGCGAGCATGGCTAGTATACCAGTTTTACACTCTACAGAGGTTGTACCCTTTACCCACAAGTCATGCTACCCATCTGCCAAGGGGTCGCGAGTCCCATACACCTCTACCTAGGAAGCGCGGCAGGGCAACACTACGAGGCCTTTACAAAGTTCCACTAGCTTCCGAAAACCCGCTACAGTTTATAGGAAGTTCCAATGCAGGGTTCCTGGCTGACCGCCATCGCAGCAAAATCAACCAGGGACCTCCCTACACTGACCACTCCCCTACTGCCCTTGCCCCTTTCGGGTAAGGTAGTCTTCCACTAGCTTTCCTAATTAGTCAGCCAAGGGCGTCCCATTAAACCCTTGTGGTGGCACGTGGTTCTCAAGTTAAGCTCTATGTTCCAATTAACATTAATGATCTCAACATGAACATAAATAGAATAACAAAAAGAATTGGAACGTAGAGGTAATAAATGATTATCCCAAAACCATATAAAGCAATAGCAAACTACCCAAGTGATTCAGGGGTAAACAAGGTAATGAGATAAACAATCTAGGGTGACCTATTGGGTCCCATCAAAATTAACCTATGCATGGATAAGTGATATTAAAGAACATTATTGGGTAAAAAGTGGTCAAGGGCACAACTTGCCTTCAATGAGCTCCTGCTCAGCTACTTCAACCTGCTGCTCACCAGGATCCTCAGCAACGGGCTCTTCTACTCGCCACAATACAAACAAGCACAGTGCATATAGAGAAATTAACATTACACCAAACATATATACAAAATACACAGTAATAATCTACACATTAAAATAAAATTCTAGGAACAGGAATCATAATTTTTGGAGTTATAGATTTTAAGTTATGGATTTTCAAAGGTTTCATGTGCTTTAAATAAGATTAAGTGTGAGATTAATTTCCTTACTGTTGTCATGACATAACAGAGGCTCAAGGTGATAAAGAATAAAATTACAAAAATTTAGAAACTGGAATGGATTAATTTCGAGTTCCTATGCATTTTCTATGAATTATACAAGTTTTAGGATTTATTTTCATATTAAAATCAAATTTCTATTTCATTTAATCCGTTTAATTCACTATTGGACTGGGCACACTATTTTGGAGAAAGACAGGGGGCTCGGTGCAAGATGCCTAATACACAGGGAACAGGACCCCAGGACGGCGGGTTGATTTCTATAAACTACAGGGACTCTTTAACAAACTGACCCGCGAAGGGGTATCTTCTAATCTCGGCCGCACGATCGCCATTGGACGCTACAGATTAGATCTAGCGGCCCCGAACCGGTATGCTCTAATAGCCGCACGAATCAAGATCTAGGGTCCTGATTTAAAATAGGGGAACACGCTCCAGACGCGCACGATCCCGATCGGACGGCCACCGCTACGCCCTCCCGAATCGGTACGCCAAAACTAATCAACACCGTTGGTGAAAGATCCAACGGTTGAAAACCTCACACGCTCATAACTAATCGTAGTCGTATATCTTCGCATCAACGGACCAGGTTCTTCCCCTACCTCAAGTCGAGTGAACGGCGGCGCCCGCGACGGACGCGGCGGCACATCGCCGGAGTAACCCGATTCCTCCCCTACGGTGCACCGCCCCTGCTTCTGATACTCGCAAAACAAAATTGACACGACGATGAACTTGGGATGGAGGTTCATACCAACAGTTGAAGGCCGAACGCCACTGACCACGGTGCGGCGCGGATCCAGGCGAAACTTGCTACGCCGATGAGCAATTGCGCAGTCACGGCGGCGTCGATGACGAAATTGGTGACGGTCGAAGCTCCTAGGGTGCGCGGTGCAGCGGCCGGATGCCCCACGGTGCCCGATTGCCCGTGATTCTCGAGCTTGGCGGTGGGTGTCGTCGGTGCGGAACCCGGCAGCTGACCCCTCTCCTTTCTCTCTTGGTGTTACGACGGTGCAAGGTTTGACTCGGTGTGTTAGGTCGTGAACGGGGGATAGGTCATGGCAGCTCGGCTTCCTTTATGGTTGCGAGATGGTACGCCGGTTCCACGCAACGGAGTTCCGAGTCCGCGGGCGCTTCCGCCATGGACGGCAAGGTGGTTGGATTCGCGGCTGACAACTCGGGTCCACGCGCCAGCGAGTCATCCACAGCAGCAGTACACGCGACTGCATAAGGGTGGGTGACAGAGCGGGCCCGCCTGTAAGCCGAAACGGGAAGAGCGAGCGCGCCACCGTGATTCCCTGAGAAGTGGGGCCGCCCCGTCATTGAAAGAAAAGCTGGAGCCGCGCGGTGGAAGGGTTTTGGGCCGCACGGGAGGTTTCTCTGAGTGGGCCGAATTGGTAGCAGCCGGCCCAGGTGAGGTTTTATTCTTTTCTCCTTTTATTTTCTGTTTTCTTCTTTCTTTTTTTTATTCATAATTATTTGAATCCGGATTTGAATTTTGAATATAAATTTCAGCTTTGGGTTAAATTATACAAGTTCAAAATCTAGTCTTGGAACTTTTAATTACTTATTTTATCCACACAGTACTTATTTTCTTTTCCCCTCTAAATTCTAGAATTTCCTTCGAATCTTAAATTCCCATTTGGGTATTAATACATTTCTTTCTCACATTATTATATGTTGTCACAAAATGCACACAGAATAAAATCGAGCATGATGCATAATGATTTAGTAGCATATCTTTTTATTAATTGTTCTTGGACATGGTGTTCACATATGATGACGCATAAAGATCAAACTCACATAAAGAGAGAAATTGTTTTCTCTATTGGTATTTTATCTAGCAATTACAAAGTGGGTGTTACAAATCCTACCCCCCTTAAAAATAATCTCGTCCTCGAGATTTAAGAAGAACGAGGGAAAAGATGGGGAAAATCTATACGAAGCTCTTCTTCTCTTTCCCAAGTTGCTTCATCTTCACCGTGGTGACTGCATTGTACTTTACACATCTTTATCACCTTATTTCTCGTAACCCGAGTCAAAGTATCCAAAATCTTGATCGGGTACTCCGTGTAAGTCAAATCACCCTGAACACTGAGCTCTTCCATCGGTAACTGTTCCTCAGGGACACGGAGACACTTCTTAAGTTGAGACACGTGGAACACATTATGCACATCCGATAGAGTAGCAGGTAACTCGAGTTGGTATGCCATCTCCCCAACTCTTCTAAAGATCAAGAATGGTCCAATATAGCGAGGGGACAATTTGCCCTTGACTTTAAATCTCCTCATTCCACGAAGTGGTGACACTTTGAGGTACACATAATCTCCTTCTTCGAATTCCAGTGGCCTCCTTCTATTATCAGCATAGCTCTTTTGTCTGGTTTGAGCCACTCTCAAATTCTCTCGAATTATACGAACTTGTTCTTCTGCTTCTTGAATCAGTTCAGGCCCAAAGAACTGTCTCTCTCCAGTCTGATCCCAATATAGAGGAGTCCTGCACTTCCTCCCATATAAAGCTTCAAAAGGAGACATCTTCAGACTGGCCTGATAACTATTATTATAGGAGAACTCAGCATAAGGTAGACTTTTATCCCAACTTCCTCCGTGCTGAAGGGCACATGCTCTCAACATATCTTCCAATACTTGATTGGTCCTTTCAGTCTGTCCATCAGTCTGAGGGTGATAAGCCGTACTAAAATTCAACTTTGTACTCATATTCTCATGAAAGCTTCTCCAAAACCTTGAGGTAAACTGCGAACCTCGATCAGACACGATCTTCTTTGGTACTCCATGTAAACACACAATCCGAGCCATATATAACTCTGCTAGCTGAGAACCTTTATAAGTAGTCTTCACAGGAATAAAGTGAGCCACTTTAGTCAATCTATCCACAATCACCCATATAGCATCATATCCTTTCTGGGTGCGAGGCAATCCAGTAATGAAATCCATACCAATCTCTTCCCACTTCCACTCGGGTATCTTCAGTGGATGCAATAGTCCAGCTGGCCTCTGGTGTTCAGCCTTAACTCTTTGACATACATCGCACATAGCCACATGTGCAGCTACATCTCTTTTCAATCCATACCACCAATACTTCCGTTTCAAATCCTGATACATCTTGGTACTACCAGGATGAATAGAATAATCCGAATCATGGGCCTCCTTTAAAATAGTCTCCCGAAGGCTTTTAATATCAGGGACACACATCCTGTCCTTGAACCATACAGTGCCCTGCTCATCTTCCGTGAATTCCGGAACTCGACCTTCAGTAATTAGATCCTTAATCTCTTTTATTTTAGCATCACCAATTTGTCCTTTGCGGAACTCTTGCTCCAAAGTAGGTTCCACATCAATAGTAACTCCCTCAGTATGAGCAACTATCCCCAGGTTAAGTCTCCTGAAATCCTCAATAATCTCATCGGGTAGCTGGGCAACAATAGCTGAATGAACATGCTCCTTGCGACTCAAGGCATCTGCAACCAAATTTGCCTTGCCCGGGTGATAGTGAATCTCCAAATCATAATCCTTAATAAGCTCCAACCAACGGCGTTGCCTAAGGTTGAGATCCTTTTGAGTGAATATATACTTCAAACTCTTATGATCCGTATATACTTGACACTTAGTTCCCATGATGTAGTGTCTCCAAATCTTAAGTGCATGCACAACGGCAGCCAATTCCAAGTCATGAGTGGGGTAGTTCAATTCATGTTTCCGCAACTGACGAGAAGCATAAGCAATCACATGTCCTTCCTGCATGAGCACACATCCTAAGCCTTGGCCACATGCATCACAATAGATATCAAATCCTTTCTGTAGGTCTGGCATAACCAATACTGGTGGCGACATCAATCTTTTCTTCAATTGATCAAAGCTATCTTGGCACTTCTCGTCCCACTTAAATTCTCTTCCTTTCTCCAAAAGCGAAGTCATAGGTTTGGCAATCTTAGAAAATCCTTCGATAAACCTCCGATAATAGCCTGCTAATCCCAAGAAACTCCGAATCTCAGTCACTGTAGTGGGTACTCTCCACTCCATTATCTCCTTAACCTTAGCAGGATCCACTGCTATCCCTCCATTAGAAATAATATGTCCAAGGAATGGCACCTCGCCAATCCAAAACTCGCATTTGCTGAACTTGGCATATAGCTGGTTATCTCGTAGCTTCTGTAGCACCAATCTCAGATGTTCCTCATGATCGCTATCACTCTGAGAATAAATAAGAATATCGTCGATGAATACCACGACGAATCTGTCCAAGTACTCCATGAACACCTTATTCATCAAGTTCATAAAATAAGCCGGTGCATTGGTTAATCCAAACAACATAACAGTGAACTCATATAATCCATATCGAGTCGAGAAAGCCGTCTTGGGAATATCCGATGGTCTAATCCTCATCTGATGGTAACCCGATCGGAGATCAATCTTCGAGAATACTCTAGCACCTCTCATCTGATCAAATAAATCTTCAATACGGGGCAACGGATACTTGTTCTTTACCGTAACATCATTAAGAGATCTATAATCCACACACATCCGCTACGATCCATCCTTCTTCTGTACAAACAAGACCGGCGCTCCCCAAGGTGAGGAACTCGGACGAATGTACCCAGCATCTTGTAACTCAGTTAACTGCTTCTTAAGTTCCTTCAACTCTTCTACGGACATCCTATATGGCCGTTTAGAAATAGGGGCGGTTCCAGGTAAGAGGTCAATAACAAACTCAACTTCTTTATCATGTGGCATCCCTGGTAACTCCTCTGGAAAGACATCCGGAAAATCTCTAACCACCCGGATGTTGTCACCAACAAATTCCTCAGGTATAAAGAACATTGCACGCATGGGTGAGGAGGTTACTGCAATATTAACTTGAAATCTTTCTCCTTTAGTGGTAGTGAGTTCTACGGTACCTCTACCACATGCTATAACGGCCTTTGCCTTTCTTAGCCATGACATACCAAGGATCAGATCTATACTGCTTGACTCTAATATTATAGCAGTAGCTCCAAATTCTCTACCCATAATGGTTAATGTCAATCTACGTGTCATTTGATTCGCCTCAACAGGCCCTTTAGGTGTAATTACTATCATGGGTTTTCTCATATTTAGCAGTGGTATTTCATTTGTGTTGGCATATCTAGCAGACATGAATGAATGTGTAGCACCAGAATTAAATAATATGGTTGCAGGAATTGCATTAACATAAAACATACCAATTACGAGGTCTCCTCCATCCGGAGTAGCATCAATGCTGACTTGATTAACCTTGGCAATAGAATATCCCTTGCCAGAACTTGGTGTTTGCTGCCTGTTCTGAACTGGAGTAGTAGCCATTCTCTGTGGGCAGACATTTGCATAGTGACCAGCCTTCCCACACTTGAAACAAGTAGTGCCTGGACTCTGTCCTGAAAACTTCGTCGGGGTGCCAGTAGGGGTAGCCTGTCGAGGAGGTGGAGTCCTCAGTGGTGATTGCTGAACTGGGCGTGGTCCTCCTGGTCGAGTCGGTGTGCCCTGTGGTGAACTGTAGCGAGGACGAACACTGCTGCTTCCTTGTCCTTGAGATATTGCCTTTCTCTTCAAATCTCCCAGCTGAACACACTTGTGTTCAATAGCCAGTGCCTTATCAAGCAGCCTCTGAAATGATGGAAATGTGTGTGCCACAAGAGCATACTGCAGTGGTCCATTAAGTCCTTCAATGAAATGCTCCTGCTTCCTCTCGTCTTCAGCAACTTCTTCAGGGGCATATCTGGATAACTGAATAAACTTGTCGCGGTACTCGCTGACTGACATACTTCCTTGCTTCAGCGACAGAAATTCCTTCTTCTTGATCTTAATCATACCAGCTGGAATATGGTAGTTCCTGAATTGTGTACTGAACTCTGCCCAAGTAATAGTATCCGCAACATCATGGGCAGCAGTATAAGAATCCCACCAGTCAGCAGCAGGACCAGTCAGACGTCCAGAAGCATATAAAACCTTCTCCCGGTCCGTGCACTGTGCAATATTCAACATCTTCTCAACGGACTTCAGCCAATCATCCGCGTCCAGTGGATCAGGTGAGCTAGCGAATGTAGGTGGCTTATGACTCATAAACTCCCGGTGCTTATCACGAGGTGGAACTGGTGGTGGTGGTGGAGGCAGTGGTACTTGTTGCTGCTGTTGCTGTTGTTGCATTTGCTGTTGCAGCTGCTGTTGTTGCGCCCTCCTTTCCTGGCGTATCTCATCTCGCTCCTGGCGCAACTCCTGGCGTATATCTTCTCTCTCCTGACGCATCTCCTGACGTTCTTGCTGCATCTGGGCACGCATATCAGCCATAGTGTCTGCCATTGCTGCATCACCGCCATCTGAGCAGCAACCAGTGGGTCAACTCCGCCTGGTGGAGGATTAGGAGGATTCATCTCTGCAGGTTGTGGCTGAGGTTGTCTATATATCCTTCGAGTGTGTCGATTAGGAGGCAAATCAATTCCACCACCCCGCCTGGTATTGACCATCTGAGTTAGATACATATGGTAAGAGAATAGCAGACAAGGCAGGTATTTACAAATCAGGTTACTTTGGGGAATTTTATTAGCTAAGCAGATTAATATTTTACCTATCCTAGCTAATTCAATACCTTATGGTGGTACATACTAAGATGTCCATAATTCAATCAATCAAAGAAGCAAATCAGGCATTTAGCATCAGCACAATCAAACAACATTTTAAATAGAGAAAATAGTTTTAATTTTGTCTTATGTTCCCTATCTCTTAGAAAGATCATAGTCATAGGATTCCAAGGTGTGAAATCCATCTTGTCTCAGAGTAGAAAAAGGTAAGAGTGATCAGAGTAGAACAGTAGAAGGTGAGACAGGATCAAGATAAGTGTAGAAAGAATCAGAGTAAGGTAAGTAGGTAAGGGCTTTATCCATTTCTATCTAAGTTTCATCCTACAGTCAACATTTCCTCTGATACCACTTCTGTCACACCCGGTTTTAAAGGACAAAGCCGGGTGCATCTCATACATGCGCCAAGAAGACAACATATATAATAACAGAGTGTATAGAGATAAATGTCATAAAACATCAGAGTATTTATTACATAGCGGAAGACTTATTACAAAATAAAGGAATAACCATAAAACGAACTAAGGATCGTCGGCGCCAATGTCGACTGGGAAACGCCACCTAGATCAGATCGAACTCCTCAGTGTTAGGCGGCTCCTCCTGAACCACCTGATCTTCTCCTGTGGGGGGGTGTGAGACAGCAAGGGTGAGCTCACACATGATCATAGCTCAACAAGTTGTGGGGAACCAGTGGACACAAACTCACAAAGGTGTGAGTTCATGTGATGTGTAAGGCTAATCAATGATAGGGGTTAAAGCTGAGCATTGCTTTTAAGTAGTTGGTCAAAATTTTATTAGCAATTACTAAGTGTAAGTAAATACCAAACCATAAATAAAGTAAATGAACAAAATAAATAATATACCCATGCAATGCAAATGACAAAATTGAATTTAAGTTCCATAATTTAAACATCAGAGAGTCCTGAGCTGCTCATGACCGCGAGCATGGCTAGTATACCAGTTTTACACTCTACAGAGGTTGTACCCTTTACCCACAAGTCATGCTACCCATCTGCCAAGGGGTCGCGAGTCCCATACACCTCTACCTAGGAAGCGCGGCAGGGCAACACTACGAGGCCTTTACAAAGTTCCACTAGCTTCCAAAAACCCGCTACAGTTTATAGGAAGTTCCAATGCAGGGTTCCTGGCTGACCGCCATCGCAGCAAAATCAACCAGGGACCTCCCTACACTGACCACTCCCCTACTGCCCTTGCCCCTTTCGGGTAAGGTAGTCTTCCACTAGCTTTCCTAATTAGTCAGCCAAGGGCGTCCCATTAAACCCTTGTGGTGGCACGTGGTTCTCAAGTTAAGCTCTATGTTCCAATTAACATTAATGATCTCAACATGAACATAAATAGAATAACAAAAAGAATTGGAACGTAGAGGTAATAAATGATTATCCCAAAACCATATAAAGCAATAGCAAACTACCCAAGTGATTCAGGGGTAAACAAGGTAATGAGATAAACAATCTAGGGTGACCTATTGGGTCCCATCAAAATTAACCTATGCATGGATAAGTGATATTAAAGAACATTATTGGGTAAAAAGTGGTCAAGAGCACAACTTGCCTTCAATGAGCTCCTGCTCAGCTACTTCAACCTGCTGCTCACCAGGATCCTCAGCAACGGGCTCTTCTACTCGCCACAATACAAACAAGCACAGTGCATATAGAGAAATTAACATTACACCAAACATATATACAAAATACACAGTAATAATCTACACATTAAAATAAAATTCTAGGAACAGGAATCATAATTTTTGGAGTTATAGATTTTAAGTTATGGATTTTCAAAGGTTTCATGTGCTTTAAATAAGATTAAGTGTGAGATTAATTTCCTTACTGTTGTCATGACATAACAGAGGCTCTAGGTGATAAAGAATAAAATTACAAAAATTTAGAAACTGGAATGGATTAATTTCGAGTTCCTATGCATTTTCTATGAATTATACAAGTTTTAGGATTTATTTTCATATTAAAAATCAAATTTCTATTTCATTTAATCCGTTTAATTCACTATTGGACTGGGCACACTATTTTGGAGAAAGACAGGGGGCTCGGTGCAAGATGCCTAAGACACAGGGAACAGGACCCCAGGACGGCGGGTTGATTTCTATAAACTACAGGGACTCTTTAACAAACTGACCCGCGAAGGGGTATCTTCTAATCTCGGCCGCACGATCGCCATTGGACGCTACAGATTAGATCTAGTGGCCCCGAACCGGTATGCTCTAATAGCCGCACGAATCAAGATCTAGGGTCCTGATTTAAAATAGGGGAACACGCTCCAGACGCGCACGATCCCGATCGGACGGCCACCGCTACGCCCTCCCGAATCGGTACGCCAAAACTAATCAACACCGTAGGTGAAAGATCCAACGGTTGAAAACCTCACACGCTCATAACTAATCGTAGCCGTATATCTTCGCATCAACGGACCAGGTTCTTCCCCTACCTCACAGTCGAGTGAACGGCGGCGCCCGCGACGGACGCGGCGGCACATCGCCGGAGTAACCCGATTCCTCCCCTACGGTGCACCGCCCCTGCTTCTGATACTCGCAAAACAAAATTGACACGACGATGAACTTGGGATGGAGGTTCATACCAACAGTTGAAGGCCGAACGCCACTGACCACGGTGCGGCGCGGATCCAGGCGGAACTTGCTACGCCGATGAGCAATTGCGCGGTCACGGCGGCGTCGATGACGAAATTGGTGACGGTCGAAGCTCCTAGGGTGCGCGGTGCAGCGGCCGGATGCCCCACGGTGCCCGATTGCCCATGATTCCCGAGCTTGGCGGTGGGTGTCATCGGTGCGGAACCCGGTAGCTGACCCCTCTCCTTTCTCTCTTGGTGTTACGACGGTGCAAGGTTTGACTCGGTGTGTTAGGTCGTGAACGGGGGATAGGTCATGGCAGCTCGGCTTCCTTTATGGTTGCGAGATGGTACGCCGGTTCCACACAATGGAGTTCCGAGTCCGCGGGCGCTTCCGCCATGGACGGCAAGGTGGTTGGATTCGCGGCTGACAACTCGGGTCCACGCGCCAGCGAGTCATCCACAGCGGCAGTACACGCGACTGCATAAGGGTGGGTGACAGAGCGGGCCCGCCTGTAAGCCGAAACGGGAAGAGCGAGCGCGCCACCGTGATTCCCTGAGAAGTGGGGCCGCCCCGTCATTGAAAGAAAAGCTGGAGCCGCGCGGTGGAAGGGTTTTGGGCCGCACGGGAGGTTTCTCTGAGTGGGCCGAATTGGTAGCAGCCGGCCCAGGTGAGGTTTTATTCTTTTCTCCTTTTATTTTCTGTTTTCTTCTTTCTTTTTTTTTATTCATAATTATTTGAATCCGGATTTGAATTTTGAATATAAATTTCAGCTTTGGGTTAAATTATACAAGTTCAAAATCTAGTCTTGGAACTTTTAATTACTTATTTTATCCACACAGTACTTATTTTCTTTTCCCCTCTAAATTCTAGAATTTCCTTCGAATCTTAAATTCCCATTTGGGTATTAATACATTTCTTTCTCACATTATTATATGTTGTCACAAAATGCACACAGAATAAAATCGAGCATGATGCATAATGATTTAGTAGCATATCTTTTTATTAATTGTTCTTGGACATGGTGTTCACATATGATGACGCATAAAGATCAAACTCACATAAAGAGAGAAATTGTTTTCTCTATTGGTATTTTATCTAGCAATTACAAAGTGGGTGTTACAAAAATACTTGGAACATGACATGTGTAAAACTTTGTAACTTTGAATGTAATATATAATCTATTTATGGTTCAATTCTTTACGATGCATGAAATTTTGCATACATACCTGTCGGCGTTTCGAGACCGGGGGGTCCCCGAGCCGACGAGTGAAGTGTCATCGCGTGCCCCAGCCCAGATGGGTCAACGCGAGGCCGAGCGCGAAGGGGGGAAAGCGAGGAGGCAGGAGATGGGTCGTGAGAGAGGTGGAAATCCCGCGGCCTTCGTGTTCGTCCCACGCCCAGGTCGGTAGCGCTTGCAGTAGGGGGTTAAAAGCGTCCACACGGGGGAAAGAGCGAGCGGCCTCACGCGAGCGCCCGTCTCGTCCTCGTTCCCGCGCGGCCGACCCTCTCTAAGAGGGCCCTGGTCCTTCCTTTTATAGGCATAAGGAGAGGATCCAGATGTACAATGGGGGGTGTAGCAGAGTGCTACGTGTCTAGCGGAGGAGAACTAGTGCCCTAAGTACACGCCATCGTGGCGGCCGGAGAGATTTTGGCGCCCGGTTCTTGTGATGTCGTGGCCGTCGGAGGAGCGCCGGAGCCTGGTGGAGGGACAGCTGTCGGGGCCATCGAGTCCTTGCTGACGTCCTCTTGCTTCCGTAAGGGGGCCGAGAGTCGCCATCGTCAGGGAGCGTGCGGGACGCCATCATCGCCTATCTGGCGGAGCGAGCCAGATGGGACGCCGGTCTTGTTCCCCGTAGCCTGAGTCAGCTTGGAGTAGGGTAATGATGGCGCCTCCTGTTGATGTGGCCGGTCCGCGCCCTGGGTTGGGTGATGTGGAGGCTCCTCCGAGGTCGAGGTCGAGTCCGTCTTCCGTGGCCGAGGCTGAGTCCGAGCCCCCGGGTCGGGCGAGGCGGAGTTCGTCGTCTTCTGGGGCTGAGCCCAAGTCCGAGCCCTGGGTCGGGCGGAGCGGAGTACGTCGTCTTCTGGGGCTGAGCCCGAGTCCGAGCCCTGGGTCGGGCGGAGCGGAGTTCGCCGTCTTCCGGGGGCTTAGCCCGAGTCCGAGCCCTGGGTCGGGCGGAGCGGAGTCCGCCGTCTTCCGGGGCCTTAGCCCGAGTCCGAGCCCTGGGTCGGGCGGAGCGGAGTTCGCCGTCTTCCGGGGCCTTAGCCCGAGTCCGAGCCCGACTAGTTAGTGGAGCGGCGAAGTGACGACGGTCGCTTCGGCTCTGTCAGCTGAGGGGGGCGCGTCAGGATAAAGGTGTTAGGCCACCTTTGCATTAAATGCTCCTGCGATTTGGTCGGGGTTGCTTCTTGGCGAAGACAGGGCCTCGGGCGAGCTGGGAACGCATTCGCCGCTGGAGGGGGGCCTCAGGCGAGGCGGAGATCCTTCGGGGTCGGCTGCCCTTGTCCGAGGCTAGGCTCGGGCGAGGCGTGATCGAGTCCATCGAATGGACTGATCCCTGACTTGATCGCACCCATCAGGCCTTTGCAACTTTATGCTGATGGGGGTTACCAGCTGAGAATTAGGAGCCTTGAGGGTACCCCTAATTATGGTCCCCGACAGTAGCCCCCGAGCCTCGAAGGGAGTGTTAGCACTCGCTTGGAGGCTTTCGTCGCACTTTTTTGCAAGGGGACCAGCCTTTCTCGGTTGCGTTTTTGTTCCGGTGGGTGCGCGCGAGCGCACCCGCCGGGTGTAGCCCCCGAGGCCTTGGAGGAGTGGTTTGACTCCTCCGAGGTCTTAACGCCTCGCGCAATGCTTCGGCTGGTCTGGTCGTTCCCTCATGCGAGCTGGCCGTAGCCCGGGTGTACGGTCGGGTCCCAAGTTCTCGGGCTGGTATGTTGACGCTGTCAACGGTCTGGCCGGACCCGGGTTTGTGAGAGCAGCCCCCGAGCCTCTGCACAGGGCGAGAGGGCGATCAGGGTCAGACTCGACTTCTTTATATACGCCCCTGCGTCGCCTTTCCGCAAGGAGGAGGGGGGAGAGCGCCATGTTGCCCTCGGTGGGCGCCGAACATGGTGTCTCCGGTGAGCTGCAAGCGGGTGATCCGAGCGGACGCCCGTGCCCCATTCGTTAGGGGTCGGCTAGGGGCCCAAAGGCGCGCCCAAAAGTACCTGCGGGTGATCTGCCAGACCCGGTCCCCTGGCGACGGGGTCCGAGGGCTCGATGCCTCCCTCTGATGGGATTCTGTTACAAGATCGTTCCCGCTGGTCTCGGAAATGTCCTAGGGTACCTCGGGAGCGTAGCCCGAGCCTCGGTTATGTATCGAACGTACCCATGGTCATCCCTCGCTCTGTGTCTGAGGCGGCTGTGAACCCTTCAGGGGCCAGCCTTCGAACCCCTGATCAGTAGTGGGCGCGGAGCCCGAGTAGCCTGAGACGGCCGTTGAACCCTTCCAAGGGGCCGGCCTTTGAACCTCTGACCAGTAGTGGGTGTGGAGCCCACGTGCTCTGAGGCGGCTGTTGAACCCTTCTGAGGGGCCAGCCTTTGAACCTCTGATCAGTAGGGAGGCTCGGAGCCTGGTTCCTTCACAGGGAAGGATCCTTTCCGGGGTATCCCCCTTTCCCGGTCCCTGTTGCAAGAGAGAGAAAGAGGAAAAAAGGAAAAGGATACGAAATCGAATGACGTGGCGTACCTTTTTTGACGCGGTTATTGTGGCGAAGTCGAAGCGTCGCTCGTTTCTCCTGCCAGAGGTGCCACCTGTCCCGCCGTGGAGTTAATGCGACGGGTTGAGCGGTTCGCGGGGCAGCCGTTGCGCGTGCGCGAGCCGTTCGTGGAACAGCCGTTTCGCTTTGTGTTTTTGAATTTCGCGGTCGGTTCGGGCGGAACGTTGAACCGGTCTCGCCCTGGCCTTTATATACTCGGGGGAGGGTCCGGCGATGCTTTTTTGCTCCGCTTCCTGCTTCCCTCTTAGGTTTTCGCAACCCGAGAGACTTAGCTAGAGAAAAGGAAACTGCCCACCCTGTCCTTCGCGCCGCCACCCCTTCTGCTCGGTGATGGCCGACCGGGTGACCATCATCTCGCTGCGCGACCCATGGCCTTTCTCCACAGTGACGGCGGGCGACCTGGAGGATCATGTCGCTGAGGGTCTGCTTCGCCCTCTCACTGATGAGAGGCAGCCGGAATGGATTCCTCCCGTGAGCGGAGCCGCTCCGTCCCCACCGCCGCGGTACAACGTGAGCTTCGTCTCCTTCCACGAGCAGGGGTTTGGTGTGCCGGCGAGCCGCTTTATGCGGGCGATCCTGCACCACTACGGGGTGGAGTTGCACAACCTCAGCCCCAACTCCATCTCGCAGGCCGCCATCTTCGTAGCGGTGTGCGAGGGGTACTTGGGGATCGCCCCCCACTGGGACTTGTGGACTCATCTCTTTTTCGCGGAGCTTTTCGCTTCGCCGACGGGGGAGAGAAAGGTCCGCGCGGCGGTGCGGGCTAGCGGCTGCATCCTTCAGCTGAGGCAGTTGCGGGCCTCGCTGTACATTCCTGCCACCCTTGCGTCCTTGAACAAAGGGTGGCAGCGCCGGTGGTTCTACCTCTGGAATGATGGCGAGTTGCTCCCACCGTTTTCCCAGCGGGTAGTCACCGTCGCCGCCGATGCTTGGCGCCACGGGACACCGCACGAAAGACAGAAGAACCTCGAACCCCTTCTCAAAGCTTTGGAGGCGTTGCGGAAAGGGGGACTCACCGCCGCGGGAGTGATTGCCGCCATCCACCGCCGGAGGGTGCTTCCCTTGGCGGAGCGACGGTTGCCGCTCTGGGAGATGACCACCGGAGGCTGACTTGGAGGGCTCGCGGATGTCCTCGGACCCTCTTCCCTTCGATGCTCTCCACGGGCGGGTGGCCGTCGCGTTGGGGAAACCGGACCTCAGCGCCTTCTCCCAGCCTTTGATGCGCCCTGACCAAGGGTGCGTGACTCTGGTGAGTGTCCGCTCCTTCCTCCCCCTTGCATCGGGTTGTCCCTGGTTCTTACGATCGGGATTTCCATCCGTCCTCAGGAGGTAGGGCGGCACAAGCCTTCCCTGCCATGGGTACCGCAGGATGCGGTGGACCGAGCAGCGCGGCGGGTTGCCGCGGAGGAGAAGAAGAAAAAGAAGGACGCGGAGAAGGCCCGGGCCCGCGAGCGGATGCGAGCTCGAGACGCCTTGGAAAAGCTCCGTCGTCGGCAGGAGAGGGAGGGGCTCCCGAGGGAGCCGTCGCCGGAAACGCCTGATGACGACGACGATGATGAAGATGACGACGAGGAAGACGACATGGCCGCCCACCTCGGCTTCAGCCCTGGCTTGAGGTTAGGCCAGGAGCCGTCAGGCCAGCCCCCGAGTGGGCTGATGCAGTCAGTCCCTGGAGTCGGGACACCGAGGTCCCGGCCCGAGGAGCGGGGGCAGACCGAGAGGGTACCTGACCCCTCGGCTGGGGGAGTTGAGGCGATCCCGGGGAGCCAGGCCGAGGCGTCTGTTCCTCGAGAGCCGTCGCCCACGCCGGCAACGCAGGAGAGCGACTCTCAGGTCACCGTTGTTGGGGTCATGCTTCGTTGCGCCGAAGGTCTTGTAAGAAGAAGCAGCTTCGGCTGAAGTTGTCCCTAGGAGATGACCGAAGGTTCCTCTTCATAAAGCTTCGGTGCTACAAACCGACTTAGAGATAGAATGACCTTTTAATCCATAAAGGTCTGGGTCAATGTTGTAAACTTTTATGAGGGACATAATTGTAATTCTTCACAGGCTGTGTCCTGTGTCTATAAATAGATGAACAGTACCCCTGTACTGTTCACGCTGATTTGGCATTTGCTTTTGCGTCACGCCTGTACTCTTGCCCCTCTCAGGATCGAAGGTACATTTGTAATTTGAAGTCATTTTTATTCGTCCATGATAATAAAATAGAAATGATTCCGTGATAATATTTAAATGTTTATTTTATACCTCATATTTTATATGAATCCTTCGTCACTTAATGTCATGCTTACGAAGGTGCGTCTTTCGTAACCTTCGTCCGAAACTCATTATCTCCCGAAGGGATATAATGTCTTGGAGGACGAAGGACTTTAACACTTAACATTTTTTATGTTGCCTTGTTCTTAACTCTTAGCATTTGAGAACAAGTCCCCAACATTGGCGCCCACCGCCGGTGAACTCACTTCCACTTTTTTGAGCTGATGGCTTCGTTCAACGATCAAGCTGGAGCTGCTTCGGCTCCGAAGCTGCTGTTCCCGATAACAGGCGGTTCATGTTCAGAGCCAGCCAACAAGAAGCAGAAGAAGGAAGCACAGAGAAGAGTACAGCATGTTGGGGTGCAAGGACCCTTCATCAAGTCGAGATGGTCTCACATTCCTATCACCTTCTCCCAAGAGGACCTTCAACTCAAGGATTACCCACACAATGATGCTATGGTTATCTCTTGTGTGATCAAAGGATTTCTGGTCCATAATGTCTTAGTTGATACAGGCAGTGCAGCTGATATCATATTTGCTAAGGCCTTCAGACAAATGCAAGAACCCGAAGACAAGATCCATGATGCTACGCACCCTCTTTGTGGCTTCGGAGGGCGGCAGATTGTAGCACTTGGGAAGATTACCATGCCAGTAACCTTCGGATTTGTTAACAACACAAGGACTGAGCAAATTGTGTTTGATATTGTTGACATGGAGTATCCTTACAATGCTATCATTGGTCGCGGTACTCTCAATGCCTTTGAAGCAATTCTTCACCCAGCTTACCTCTGCATGAAGATACCTTCGGACCAAGGGCCTATTGCTATTCATGGAAGCCAGGAAGCTGCTAGAAGGGCCGAAGGAAGCTGGACTGACTCCAAAGCAATCCATAACATAGATGGAGCCGAAGCTTGTGAACAGTACAAATTCAGAAGGGAGAAAGCAGCTTCAGCGGATCAGCCGAAGCCCATGCTCTTATGTGCGGACATAGCAGAGCAGAAGGTGCTGTTGGGCTCTCAATTATCCGAAGAGCAGGAGAAAACCTTGATAAGGTTTTTGTTCAACAACAAAGATGTTTTTGCATGGTCAGCTAATGACCTCTGCGGAGTAAATCGGGATGTTATTGAACACTCGCTCAATGTTGACCCATCCTTCAGACCCCGAAAGCAGAGGCTTCGGAAAATGTCTGATGATAAGGCCGAAGGGGCTCGCAATGAAGTAAAAAGACTCCTCAGTGCAGGAGTTATCAGAGAAGTAAAGTACCCATAGTGGCTAGCTAACACTGTTATGGTGAAGAAGGCCAATGGCAAGTGGAGAATGTGTATAGACTTTACAGATCTCAACAAGGCCTGTCCGAAGGACGAATTCCCATTGCCAAGAATAGACTCTTTAGTTGATGCAGCAGCTTCTTCAGAGCTCATGAGTCTGCTAGACTGTTACTCAGGTTATCACCAAATCTGGATGAAGAAGGAAGATGAGCCGAAGACTAGCTTCATAACCCCAAGTGGCACATATTGCTATCTTCGGATGCCTGAGGGACTCAAAAATGCTGGAGGAAGTTTTAGCAGAATGACTGCGAAGGTCCTCCAGTCTCAGATAGGCAGAAATGTGCTAACTTATGTTGATGACATCATTGTAAAAAGCACGAAACAGGAAAATCATATTGCTGATTTGCAGGAGACCTTCGCCAGTTTCAGACAAGCTGGCTTAAAGCTGAACCCGATAAAATGTGTCTTCGGAGTAAAGAAGGGGAAATTTCTTGGATGCTTGGTTTCAACAAAGGGAATTGAAGCTAATCCAAGTAAAATCGAAGCTATACTTCGAATGGAGCCACCAACCACAAGAAAGGGGGCCCAAAGATTGACAGGGAGGCTGGCATCGCTCAATAGATTCATATCTAGATCAGCAGAAAGAAATTTACCATTCTTCGAAGTGCTGAAATCAGCCGAAGTCTTTCAATGGGGACCAAATCAACAAAAAGCCTTCGAAGAGCTGAAGCAATACTTGATAGATCTAACAACATTAACTCCACCAACGCCAGGGGCTCCTTTGTTGTTATATGTGGCAGCTTCGCACTCAGCAGTAAGTGCAGCACTTGTCCAGGAGAAGCTTGATGGCCAAGTCAAGAAGCAGGTTTCAGTGTATTTTGTATCTGAAGTCCTTAGTGTATCAAAGAAAAATTATACAGAACTGGAGAAGGTATTATATGCCGTTTTGATGGCATCCAGGAAGCTTCGGCATTATTTTCAAGCATACAATATTGTTGTTCCTTCTTCGCAGCCGTTGAAGGATATTATGAGAAATAGAGAAGCTACTGGACGGATTGGAAAATGGGCTGCGGAGCTCAATGAATTTTGCATTGATTATGTGCATAGATCCTCGATCCAGTCTCAAGCGTTGGCAGATTTCATTGCCGATTGGACGCCAGGGGCTCAGGATGAAGAAACAAATAAGGATGCCGAAGTGTGGACAGTGTTTTGTGATGGCTCTTGGGGAACCTTCGGAGCAGGAGCAGCCGCTGTGCTGGTCTCACCATCCAAAGTTAAAACTTGTTATGCAGCAAGACTTGATTTTAACTGTACAAACAATGTTACTGAGTACGAAGCTCTGCTTTTGGGCCTTCGGAAATTAAAAGCAATGGGAATCAGAAGGGCCATCCTTAAAACTGATTCCCAGGTTGTTTCAGGACATATCGACAAGAGTTGCAAGGCTAAAGATCTGAAGCTTGAAAAATATCTGGACACGGTCCGAAGAATCGAAGCTTCCTTCGAAGGATTTTCTGTCAAAAATATCCCTCGAGGACAAAATGAGCATGCTGATTTGCTAGCTAAGTCAACAGCACAGGGGCTGCCTCTACCTTCGGATGTGTTTTTCGAAACAATAAAGGCACCTTCAGTGGAACTCCTTGAAAGAGCAGTACTCAACATATCTCCTGTTTATAGCGAAGATTGGAGAACTGAGATCATCTCTTACCTTCAGGGTAAGTTCCTTTCAGATGACGAAGCTTATAACAGGAGGATAGAGGCAAGAGCTCGTCCATATGTCATGATAGAAGGGGAGTTGTACAAGCATGGAGTTTGCGCTCCGCTGCTCAAGTGTTTATCTAGAGTCGAAGGTATAGAGTTGATGAAAGAAATACATGCAGGCCTGTGTGGATCTCACATTGGATCTAGGCCGTTACTTGGAAAAGTTTTCCGCCAAGGGTTTTATTGGCCGAAGGCAGCTTCGGATGCAGCGGAATTAGTTCAAAAGTGCGAAGGATGTCAGAAATGTGCAAAAGATCAGAAACAACCTTCGTCTTTAACACAGCTCATACAACCCATCTGGCCATTGCAGAGGTGGGGCCTTGATTTGTTAGGTCCATTGCCACCGGCTCAAGGGAATCTAAGATATGTTATAGTGGCTGTGGAGTATTTTTCTAAATGGATTGAGGCAAAGCCACTAGCCACAATAACTTCGGCCACTGTCCAAAAGTTTTTCTAGCAGAATATTGTTTGTCGTTTCGGGGTACCGAAGGCCATCACTGTAGATAATGGAACACAATTCGACTCCGAAGCCTTCAGAAATTTCTATGATCAAATTGGTACGAAGATCCATTTTGCATCAGTCAGGCATCCGGAGTCAAATGGGCTCGTTGAAAGAGCCAACGGCATTATAATGACAGGAATAATGAAGTTAATCTTCAATCAACCCAGGGGAAAGTGGCCAGATCAGTTAACTAAAGTGGTGTGGAGCCACAATACAACAACATCAAGGTCTACAGGCTTTACTCCATTCAAGTTATTATTCGGTGACGAAGCAATAACTCCAGAAGAAGCTAAAACTGGATCAATAAGAGTAGTAGCTTCGGCAGAATCAGGCCCTGAAGATGCTTGTTTTGTGGAAAAAGATGCCTTAGAAGGGATCAGGCTTCAGGCTGTGGAGAATATCAATAAATACCAAGCTGAAACAGTCAAATGGCGAGATAGAAAAGTTCGGCTAAAAAATATTGAGCCGGGACACTTGGTGCTTCGAAGAGTGGCCAACCCAGACACAGTGGGCAAGTTACAGTTGAAATGGGAGGGACCTTTCTTGGTAGCATCTTCGTCAAGGCCTGGTTCATACAGATTGAAGGACATGGACGGCAACGACATTCCAAGATCTTGGAATGCGGATGAGCTTCGGCGATATTATGTGTAATTTGATGTAACCTTTTTATGTTTTTTCTTTTTTTTTCATGGCACCCTTTTCCTTTCTAAAGGGGGAGAAAGATTTTTAATGGGGCCATCATATGTAATTTTCTTTTTAGTTCTATAAGAGCAAAATCCCCAAAGAATGTAAATGTAAAAGCTGAGAACGCACCATCGAGTGCCGAAAACTGAAAAAGCGAAGAAGCTCCAAAGTCGTTCCTAAGGGGATGCAGAGCTTACAGCGAAAAGTCAACGCTGATTCCGCCGAAAGTAAAAGGCGAAGAAGCTCCAAAGTCGTTCCTAAGGGGATGCAGAGCTTACAGCGAAAAGTCAACGCTGATTCCGCCAAAAGTAAAAGGCGAAGAAGCTCCAAAGACGTTCCTAAGGGAATGCAGAGCTAATGTGTGATTGTTTCTAAGGAAATAATGCCTGAGGGTATGGCTTCAGATATGTGTTTGGACATTCATTTGCACATCACATTACATCATAGCATTTGCATTCATAAACATTCATTCATGGCATAAGTGGTTGTTTCGGCAAAAAAAGAAGAGGCGGTCTTTTATGCTTCGTTGTATATAAAAAAGAGAGGTTTCGGCAAAAAAGAAGAGGCGGTCTTTTATGCTTCGTTGTGTACGAAAAGAAGGGAAGGTGTTTTTTCGCCTTCGGCTCAAAATACTAATTTCGTCCACATCAAAGCGCCTCAATGGAAGGGTAAGGATATATTACAAGGTATGAACAAAGTTCATTAAGAACAGTTTAGCTGTATTTACAAAAGTTATTGCAAAAGTCTCTTGAGTTTTTCTAGTCTACTCCTACTAATCTTCATCGGGCTTCAGCTTCGGCGGTATATTCTTTAAGCATCAGTTTCAGCTTCGTCATCCTACATGAATCAAGGTATTGTGAGTAAAAATCAAGTTTGAGGGAGAAGGTAAGCACAAGGTATGATTTCTTACTGGTTCAAGATGACTTCGAGCTTCGTCTCCAGCTTTTTCTCGCCCGCCTTTGGTCCATATCATTTTTATAAATCTGTTTGAAATGCTTCGGGCGAGGTCGGGAATATCGTCTAGCATTGATGAAGATAGAGTGAAATTGGCCCTGTTGACGATTTTTCCATGATCACAGCCGGCCTTCAGAAATGCTGCAGTAGTGCCCCGAGAAGCTACCCAGGCACAGAAGTCACCGTGCCCGGCTATAACTTCGTCAAGCTCATCAATTTCAGCTTCAATATGTTCGAAGGTTCTTGGCAAATTTTCAGCTGAAGGGGTGAACTTTCCACTGCTGGCTCCAACTGAATAAAAGATCTTTTTTAATTGTTCAATACAGTTGTCACTAAATTTCAAACATTTGTCTTGAAGGCTTGTCAATGATTTCTTCAAATCTGAGTTTGTTTGGACTTCGGCCTCAAATTTTGAATTAAGCTCTAGCTTCTCTTGTTCAAATTGTTTTGATTGGCAGAGAAGCTTCGAATTCAATTCTGCTACTTTAGCTTCAGTTTCTGCCAATAAGCCTTCGGTTGTTTGGAGTTCGAAGTCTTTCTTTTCAATAATAGCTGATTGCTCTTTTATTCTGCTCTCTAAATTTTCAATTATAATTTCGTGTTTCTTATCCTCTAAATCTTGCTGCATCTTCAAAGCTTTGCTCAGTAGCATGCTCTGCACATAAACAACCTTCGTTAGGTGCATTTTCATTATTAAAAACAATAAAAGTCAGAGAAAAGTTGTTTACCTTGAAATTGGAATAAAATAAGCTACCAACGATATGTTGTCGTCGGTAGCGACTGATATCCGTTTCCAGCTTCGGAAAACCGATACTCTTCGATAGAGTACCGATGACCTTAGCTCCAGTTTGATCTCGGATGCAGTCCAATTTCTCATCGTCAATACCTCCGAAAAGAAGAGCTCCTGGCTTATATCCGCAAGATTTGGCATATTCTTTAAGCTCTTTTATTTCGGCCTTCGACAGTTCTTGCCCAACTAAATTTTGAAATATGAAGGCTTCGTCCTCCGAAGTATCTTCGGCTTTTTCCTTTCCCTTCTCAGGCACTGTGGCCATGGTTTCTTCGGCAGCAGTGGTAGCTTCTTTTGCGGCCATGTCTAACAGTATTTTGTCGATGTCTTCAATTGTAGTTTCCAAGTTCAAATCTTCGGCCGAAGCGGCTTCGGTAGCCGCGACCTCTGAAGGTGCGACTTCGACATTTGTTGTGCCCTCAGCCGCTGGTGCTTTCCGAGCTGAAGCTCGTGGCGGCGTCTTGTCAATGACTTCGGTCACTGCAATAATTCTTTGTCTCTTTGTTTTGGTTATCTTCTTCGTTTTTTTGGGATCCTCCACCTTTCGAAAAAGCTTCGTCAGTTGAGGCCCTAATGGACTTAGCTTTGCGGGCAGGGTTTCAGTCATTACCTTTAAAATTTCCTCCACATCGGTGGTAGAAGGTGATGCAGGAGTCCCCTCTTCATCGGATAATTTTCGCTTCGGAGATGATATTCTTCTCTTTTTTAGAATATTCTTCTCTTTTGGTGGTTCTTCCTCATCTTTGTTCAAAGTTTCGGCCACCCTTTTCCTCTTTTGGCCCTCAGCACCCTTATTCAGCCGTTCATAGTCAGGGTACTCGAAACCCACGGCATCAAACACTCGGTTTAGTCTTCGCTTCGGGCGGGTGCCGAAGGCCGCAGTCATTAGCTGATCTTCTTTCTTGGAGTAATTACCAAGTATTTCATTACACATTACTTCAACTGTATCCAGCCACTCTTGGCAGGGTTTTTTAAAGTATTTCTTGAACTTGAAATGGTAAGGAAGCCGGACAAGTTCCCCTTCCTTCTTCTCCCCTTCTATCTTCGGCATTTCCCATTCTTTTAAAGTAGGGAAAACCCTGAAGGCCAAGAATTCTTGCACCAGGTCCCTAGTACTGATATGCTCTGAAATAATTTTAAACTCTCCCAGTGCAGCCCAGGTGGGACCTTCTAATGTCATGTGGCATCGTGGTCTTGTTTCTCCAAAGATTAATTCAAGTGGGCTTTGTACCAACTTCTCTTTGTCTTCGTCAACTTTCACATAAAACCACTCTGACTTCCAACCTGCCGGCCATTTGCTTCGGTAGCTAATAACAGGAAACTTTGTGGTTTTTCGATAGGCAAAATTGTAGCAACCAAAGTTATCATGTAATCCATCTTTTCTGGCCTTCGTCTGGTAATGTAGCTCATGAACTCGACAAAAACTGTCGGCAAACGGTTCCACCGCCTGGCTTCGGAGGGCCCAGATGTAAACACTAAGTCTAACGATAGCGTTAGGAGTCAACTGGTGAAAGTATATGCCAAACTTCTTCAATACATCTGCAATAATCCCATGAAGGGGGAATCTTAACCCAGCCTTTAAAAAGCTCTTGAAAATGACTATCTCATCCTTCTCTGGTTTCGGGGTAGTTTCTTCTCCCCCGAAGCGAAGTAGCTTCTTCTGACTTTCACTGAAATAACCTGATTTTACCATCTTGGAGAGATCAGCCTTCGAAACGGTCGACTTTCCGAAGTCCAAGTGGCTGGGCTTACTTGGCATGGCAATGCGATAATCATCTTCGGGATCAATCTCTTCAATGTTCTCATCTTCTGCTTCGGCAGTTGCTTGTACTGCTTCAACAGTGGGGGGTTTCTCCGAGGTTACCAGTCCGGATCGTTGCATTGCTTCGGAGATGGGAACAGTCTCCGAACCTTCAGCTTCGTCTCCTTCACGCTCAACCCTGGCGGTAGATCGCACTCTGGCCATTTAATTCCGAGTTTGGGGAAATTGAATACTTTTTTCTCCCGAAGCCTTTATTTCTGACGAAGCAGACTTCGAGTTGGACCTTCGTTCGGTTCTGAGAGTCAAGCTTCGGCTATGGTTAAAAATTTTGGCAGCAAAACAGTGCAAATAGCAATGAATGCTGTGGTAACTTCACACCTACCCGTCTGTTTATATAGTGCTGCAGGTAAGAAGGCGAAGCGCCAGGATTTTTTACACCAGGCGGGCAGTTACTTGCACTCGCTACGCGGTGGACCGCAGAGACCAAACAGTAACTCTGCAAGGTGGGCCTGGCACGCGCTCGGAAACTGGATCGTTTCTCGGCAACGAGCTCAGGGAAGGTGTTTTTTTGGACCTTCGGCTTCCCGAAGCTTAAGAGGCTTTTTTCACGGATCAAGCTCGTTACGAAAAACGATCTAGCGCCGCGAAAGGGGCTACTGTTGGGGTCATGCTTCGTTGCGCCGAAGGTCTTGTAAGAAGAAGCAGCTTCGGCTGAAGTTGTCCCTAGGAGATGACCGAAGGTTCCTCTTCATAAAGCTTCGGTGCTACAAACCGACTTAGAGATAGAATGACCTTTTAATCCATAAAGGTCTGGGTCAATGTTGTAAACTTTTATGAGGGACATAATTGTAATTCTTCACAGGCTGTGTCCTGTGTCTATAAATAGATGAACAGTACCCCCGTACTGTTCACGCTGATTTGGCATTTGCTTTTGCGTCACGCCTGTACTCTTGCCCCTCTCAGGACCGAAGGTACATTTGTAATTTGAAGTCATTTCTATTCGTCCATGATAATAAAATAGAAATGATTCCGTGATAGTATTTAAATGTTTATTTTATACCTCATATTTTATATGAATCCTTCGTCACTTAATGTCATGCTTACGAAGGTGCGTCTTTCGTAACCTTCGTCTGAAACTCATTATCTCCCGAAGGGATATAATGTCTTGGAGGACGAAGGACTTTAACACTTAACATTTTTTATGTTGCCTTGTTCTTAACTCTTAGCATTTGAGAACAAGTCCCCAACAGCCGTGGTGGTGCTTGGGCAGCCCGCCTCCCGGGCATCCGAAGCGCCCAAAGCAAGGGTGGTGCCGATGCAGTCGGCGAAGCGGACCTCGGCGGCGGCTTCGGGGGCTGGGATCCAAGAGACCTCCCCTCAGGCACGGTTGATCATGGCCCGGAGCGGGTAAGTATCTTGGAGCGTCTTCGTCCCGACTTTTCATTCGCATGTTCTAACCGTGATATTTCTTTTCTCCTCAGCAAGCGGAGCCATGGCCTGACCGATCTGGCTCCCCGAAAGGCTCTTAAGACGGCGTCGGCTTCCGCAACCAGCGTCGCTCCGGGCCTCGCCATTCAACTAACCTTCTTGCAAGGCGCTCCACAGCGGGGGGCTCAGGCGGCACCAGTCGCCGTGGAACGGGTTCCCGAGGCTGGCTCTTCTGCCAAGGCGGCCACCATGCTAGGGGAGGTGGCTGACGCGGACGCGGCCCAGACCCCACCCGACATGCCGGCGGCGCCGGCACCCGCTGCTACTGAAGCCGCTGCCGTCACAGTTGGGGAGCGACCTGTCGCCGCCGACGCCGAGACGGCCGGGGCGTCGGCACTTGGTGCCTCGGAGGAGGGGGGCGTGGAGACGCGATCCGTCCCACCGGGCGGCAGCCTTGTCGCTGTGCGGCGGGGCTCCGAGGGTCGGCGCCAGTTGCTCCGGTTCCGGACTCGCAAGGCCTCGGATCCCTTCTTCGTTCTTGACGATGAGCGGGAGGAGAAGTCCTGGGACGAGCTCCGCGAGTGTGCCGAAGCAACGGTGGGGTCGCTCCAGTCATCGCTGGAGGTTTTCTGCAGGGACGTCCCCAAAATCCTCCAGGTAACGGTTTCAGGCATACCTTTTCTTTTTTTTGGCCAAGGCGTCTTTTGTAACGCCCGGCTTCTTTTCCTCAGGATCTGACGGATCTAAGCGCCGCCAAGTCGTCGTTCATCCGCCATGAGGTCGACGTCTGGGGCTCGCTGCGATCCCTGAGGACCTCGCTCGCCGGGGCTACTGCGCGCCTCTCTTAGCAGGGCGCCGAGGTGGCGGACCTTCGGTTGCTCTGCACCGATCTGAGAGCCGAGGCAGCAGCGGCACGCGCGGAGGCGGCAGCGGCGCGCGCAGAAGTGCAACGACAACAGTCGGAGTTCGACCGGGTCGTCGACGAGCGGGACCAATCTCGGGGACGGGCTGCCGAGGCCGAAAGCCGGGCCAGAGCCCTTGCAGCCGACCTAGCCGTAGCCCAGGTCGCAGCCTCAGAGCAGCGTGCCCGAGCCGGAGGTACGCCTTGGTCACTTTCGGTCTTTGTTTCAGCTTGTTTCCTCCGCTTGTGTTTGAGGTCTTTTGTTCTGGCTGTTCGCAGAACTCGAGTCCGCCCTTGATGAGTCCGCCAAGGCGCTTGCCGAGGTGCTTGCCAGGGCGGCCAAGCAAAGGGAGGCCGACCACGTGGCCATGTCCGAGGCCGTCTCGGACTTCTGCCGGGTCCTTGGCTCCGGCGACGTTCCCTCAGGAAGCTCCCCTCGAAGTCGCCTGCAGGCCTTGGGCGATCATGTGCGCGGCAGACTCCGCGAGGCGCTACACCACGGCGTCAGGCGGGCCTTCGTCGTGCTCGCTTCCCACTACATCGTAGACCTGGAGAGGGTCAGCGAGGGGTATTGCCTTCCTGACAAAGATGAAGCCGGACCTAGCAGAAGTCCGGAGGCTCGATGCGGCCGCCGTGGGTCCGAGCGCGGTGTTGGCGACCACCTTTGAAGCAGAGATCCTCCCGCCTGCGCCGTCGTCCGAAGCCGGGATGGGCTTTGCCGAGGGTGGAGACGAAGCCGACGGCGCGGCTCCTTCCCATGGCGACGCCTAACTCTATTGGAATAGTCTCTGTCGGATGCACGTGTGTCTTTCTGCGGCCGCTAAGGCCTAAACACTTTATTACCGTTGCATAAAGTCGTGCTCCATTCCTTTTCATTTTGCATGTCCGGCCCCGCCTGTCAGTAGCAGGATGGTTCTCCCAAGTGGGGGTCACTTTTCGTGGCGGGTGACGAGTGAGGTGTCCGTAACCCAGAGGCGTAGGAATCCCTCGGCTCAGTCGGCCTTGCCACTTACATGCACCCGTGTTCGCTTCTTGGGGTCCTGCTTCCGACATAGCCGGGGGAACGCAAAATGCCTTTCCGGCTGAAAATTTTGACGCAGAGGGGTTCCCCCCTTTTTAGCCCCCGAGGGAGGGTCGGGCTCTGCCGAGGCAAGGTCGACCCTTCCTTGACGACTAAAACTTGCGTGGGGGCAAGGTGAGCGAACAACTTGAAAGCATCTTAAGGGTAGAGGCGACGTAGCTGTTAGACGTTCGAAGTGTTGGTGCAGACCTCGCCTCGACTGTCGGCCAGTTCGTTTGTTCCGGGCTTCGGGACTTTGGCGGTGACAAGCGACCTTTCCCAAGGGAGCGTGTAGCCCCCGGGTGTCTTCAACAAGGGCCCGGCGTGCGGTGGTGGAGCTCCTTCCCTTCTCCCAGCAAGACGAACGACTTGGCGCGCCGCGCCAACCGCCGAGCTTCGGCTCGGTCAAGGGGTAGCTCTCCTTGGTGGAGATATCGCAGGTATGGGGTCTGCCAGTTTTGATCAGGCGTGACCCCGCTTTGCTCCCCCTCGACGCGCAGTGTTTCGCCCTTGAGGGCCGAGGGTACCTTGGGCCGAACCGAGGGTGCCTCGGGTGGAGCCGAGGTTGCCTCGGACTGAGCCGAGGGTGCCTCGGAAGGTGCCGAGGGTACCTCGGGCTGGGCCGGGGGTGCCTCGGGCTCGGGCGTGTCGTCGATCTTGACGGAGGGTTGATGCAGATCTCGAGTGAAGACGTCCGGGGGAACCGTCGTTCGCCCCGAGGCTATTTTTGCCAGCTCGTCCGCAGTCTCGTTGTAGCGCCGAGCGATGTGGTTGAGCTCAAGCCCGTAGAACTTGTCTTCCAGGCGCCGAACCTCATCGCAGTAGGCCTCCATCTTTGGGTCGCGACAGTGGGAGTTCTTCATGACTTGGTCGATGACGAGCTGTGAGTCACCGCGAGCGTCGAGGCGTCGGACCCCTAGCTCGACGGCAATCCGCAACCTGTTGACCAGGGCCTCGTACTCATCTACATTGTTGGACGCCGGGAAGTGGAGGTGTAACACGTAGCGTAGGTGCTTCCCGAGGGGCGAGATGAAGAGTAGGCCCGCGTCGGCTCCTGTCTTCATCAGCGACCCATCGAAGAACATGGTCCAGAGCTCCGGTTGGATCGGGGCTGTTGGTAGCTGGGTGTCGACCCATTCAGCCACGAAGTCCGCCAAGACCTGGGATTTGATGGCCTTCCAAGGGGCGAACGAGATTGTTTCACCCATGATTTCCACCGCCCACTTTGCAATCCTACCCGAAGCCTCTCAGCATTGGATGATCTCCTCCAGGAGGAAGGATGACACCACAGTCACCGGATGAGACTCGAAGTAGTGTCGCAACTTCCGTCGTGTCAGGATCACCGCGTACAGCAGCTTCTAAACTTGTGGGTAGCGGATTTTGGTTTCGGACAGTACCTCGCTGATGAAGTAGACTGGCCTCTGAACGGGCAATGCATGCCCCTCTTCTTGTCTCTCGACCACAATCACAGCGCTAACCACCTGAGTGGTTGCAGCGACGTAGACCAAGAGGGCTTCTCCGGCAGCTGGGGGCACCAAGATAGGCACCTTCGTGAGGAGCGCCTTCAGGTTCCCGAGGGCTTCCTCGGCCTCAGGGGTCCAAGTGAAGCGCTCGGCCTTCCTTAAGAGGCGGTACAGGGGTAGACCTCTTTCGCCGAGGCGTGAGATGAAGCGGCTCAGAGCCGCGAGACATCCCATGACCCTCTGTATGCCTTTCAAGTCCTGGATGGGCCCCATGCTGATGATGGCTGCGATCTTCTCCGGGTTGGCTTCGATGCCTCGCTTGGAGACGATGAACCCCAAGAGCATGCCTCGGGGCACCCCAAAGACACACTTTTCGGGGTTGAGCTTGACACCTTTCGCCTTGAGACACCGGAATGTCACTTCAAGGTCGGAAAGGAGGTCGGAGGCTTTCCTCGTCTTGACTACGATGTCATCGACGTAGGCCTCGACCGTGCGGCCAATGTGCTCGCCGAACACATGGTTCATGCACCGCTGGTACATCGCGCCTGCATTCCTCAAGCCGAACGGCATGGTGACATAGCAGTACATGCCGAAGGGTGTGATGAAAGAAGTCGCAAGCTGGTCGGACTCTTTCATCCTGATTTGGTGATACCCTGAGTAGGCGTCGAGGAAAGACAGGGTTTCGCACCCAGCAGTGGAATCCACGATCTGATCGATGCGAGGCAGAGGGTAGGGAACCTTCGGACATGCTTTGTTTAGACCAGTGTAGTCTACACACATCCGCCATTTCCCCCCTTTCTTTCTCACAAGCACAGGGTTGGCAAGCCATTCAGGATGGAATACCTCTTTGATGAACCCTGCCGCCATTAGCTTGTGGATCTCCTCGCCTATGGCTCTGCGCTTCTCCTCGTCGAATCGGCGCAGAGGCTGCTTGACGGGTCGGGCTCCGGCCCAGATGTCTAGCGAGTGCTCGGCGACATCCCTCGGTATGCTGGGCATGTCCGAGGGACTCCACGCGAAGACGTCGGCGTTCGCACGTAGAAAGTCGACGAGCACTGCTTCTTATTTGGGATCGAGCCCGGAGCCGATCCAGACTTGCTTGGAGGCGTCGCTGCTGGGGTCGAGGGGGACGGACTTAACCGTCTCCGCTGGCTCGAAGTTGCCGGCATGATGCTTCACGTCGGGCACCTCCTTAGAGAGGCTCTCCAGGTCGGCGATGAGGGCCTCGGATTCGGCGAGGGCCTCGGTGTACTCCACGCACTCCACGTCGCATTCGAACGCGTGTTTGTACGTGGGGCCGACGATGATGACCCCGTTGGGGCCCGGCATCTTGATCTTGAGGTAGGTGTAGTTGGGGACGGCCATGAACTTTGCGTAGCAGGGCCTCCCCAATACCACGTGGTAGGTTCCTCGGAACCTGACCACCTCGAACGTCAGGGTCTCCCTTCGGAAGTTGGAGGGTGTTCCGAAGCAGACGGGAAGATCGAGTTGTCCGAGGGGCTGGACGCGCTTCCCAGGGATGATCCCATGGAAAGGTGCAGCGCCCGCCCGGACCGAGGACAGATCGATACGCAGAAGCCCGAGGGTCTCGGCGTAGATGATGTTGAGGCTACTGCCTCAATCCATGAGGACCTTGGTGAGCCTGACATCGCCGATGACGGGGTCGACGACGAGCGGGTATTTCCCCGGGCTCGGCACATGGTCGGGGTGGTCGGCTTGGTCGAAGGTGATGGGCTTGTCGGACCAGTCTAGGTAGACCTGCGTCGCCACCTTCACCAAACAGACCTCCCGGCGCTCTTGCTTGCGGTGCCGAGCCGAGGCGTTCGCCGCTTGCCCGCCGTAGATCATGAAGCAGTCACGGACCTCGGGGAACTCTCCTGCCTGGTGATCTTCCTTCTTGTCGTCGTCGCGGGCCCTGCCACCCTCCGCGGGTGGCCCGGCCCTATGGAAGTGGTGCCGAAGCATGACACACTCCTCAAGGGTGTGCTTGACGGGCCCCTAGTGATAGGGGCACGGCTCCTTGAGCATCTTGTCGAAGAGGTTGGGACCTCCGGGGGGTTTCCGAGGGTTCTTGTACTCGGCGGCGATGACAAGGTCCGCGTCGGTGGCGTCGTGTTTCGCTTGCGACTTCTTCTTGCCCTTCTTCTTGGTGCCGCACTGTGCCGACGCCTCGGGGGCATCTTCCGATGGGCGGCCCTGGGGCTGCTTGTCCTTCCGGAAGATAGCCTCGACCGCCTCCTGGCCGGAGGCGAACTTGGTGGCGATGTCCATCAGCTCGCTCGCCCTGGTGGGGGTCTTGCGACCCAGTTTGCTAACCAGGTCGCGGCAGGTGGTGCCGGCGAGGAACGCGCCGATGACATCCGAGTCGGTGATGTTGGGCAGCTCGGTGCGCTGCTTCGAAAATCGCCGGATGTAGTCTCGGAGAGACTCTCCCGGTTGCTGTCGGCAGCTTCGGAGGTCCCAGGAATTCCCCGGGCGCACGTACGTGCCCTGGAAATTGCCGGCGAAAGCTTGGACTAGGTCGTCCCAGTCGGAGATCTGCCCCGGAGGCAGGTGCTCTAACCAGGCGCGAGCGGTGTCGGAGAAGAACAGGGGGAGGTTGCGGATGATGAGGTTGTCATCGTCCGTTCCACCCAGTTGGCAGGCCAGACGGTAGTCCGCGAGCCATTGTTCCGGTCTCGTCTCCCCCGAGTACTTTGTGATAGTAGTCGGGGGTTGGAACCGGGTCGGGAACGGCGCCCGTCGTATGGCCCGGCTGAAGGCCTGCGGACCGGGTGGTTCGGGCGAGGGACTCCGATCCTCCCCGCTGTCGTAGCGTCCCCCACGCCTGGGGTGGTAGCCTCGGCGCACCCTCTCGTCGAGGTGGGCCCAACGATCGCGGTGATGGTGCTCGTTGCCGAGGCGACCCGGGGCCGCAGGCGCTGTGTTGCGTGTGCGCCCGGTGCAGACCAAGGCTTCCCGCATGAATCGAGAAGTCGCGACACAATGTTCTAAGGGGTACCCCTGCCTCTGGGAGGCGGAGCTCTCGGCCCGCCGGACCGCGGCGCCTTCCAGGAGATCCTTGAGCTCTCCCTGGATTCGCCGCCCCTCGGTGGTTGATGGCTCCGGCATTGTGCGGAGGAGCATTGCTGCAGCAGCCATGTTCTGGCCGACCCCACTGGATGCGGGTGGCGGCCTGACCCTGACATCGTCAGCGATGCGGTGCTGGAAGCCCTGGGGTAGATGACGCATTTCTCCGGCCGGAGGTTGGCCTGCCCATGCCTGCCCGGCGTCCCGGCGGATTGGCTCAAGCGCTCCTGTTCCCTCGTCGAGCCTGGCCTGCACCCCGCGGATTTGCTCGAGTTGTGGGTCGTGACCCCCCGCCAGAACGGGGACCACAGCTAGCTCCCGTGGGATGTCAACGCGAGGTACTGGCCTAGGGAGATCACCGTCCTCCGGCATGCCGAGATGGTTGCCTTCGGAGGGACCCCCTAGATCGACGTGGAAACATTCGCGGCTCGGGCCGCAGTCCTTGTCGCTGAGGCTACGGCTACCATCGGAACAGTCGGAAAGGCAGTAGTCGCATGCGGTCATGAGGTCTCGCATGGCGCCAGGGTTGCCAAGTCTAGAGAAATCCCAATGGAAACTGGGCTCGTCGTCTTCCTCGGACCCAGAGGGCCCGTAGGTCGAGACGTCCGTCAGCCGGTCCCAAGGTGACCGCATTCGAAACCCCAGAGGGTTCGGATTCGCCTCTACGAGAGCGTCCGCCAAAGCGGAGCCGCTAGGTGGGTCGAGGCTAAATCTGAAAGGCGTGGGATGGGAATCGATCGGTACCTCTTGGTCGACGGGCGGTGATGGGGTCACGTCGGGGGCTGACTGCACCGTCGTCTCAGGTACGAGGGCGACATCCAGCAAGCCTTTCGCGAGCGCGCTGGCGTCGTCCGTTTGCTCAGGGTTGACGTGTCGCAGGGAGACAGCGCTCGTCTTCGTCGCAGGCGCGAGGCCAATGCCCGGCGCACCCCCCGTTGAAGTGTTAGCGTTGTCGTCTCGCTCGATGGCCGACGAGGCGCCGCCTCCTGCTTGGCCTTGGTTGCCCCGCCTCCTCCTCCTCCGTCGACGGGGAAGAGGACGGGGCGAGCTCGAGGGTTGTTCTTCCACCGCGCGGGGAAGACGTCGTCGATCCCGTCGCCGGCAGGCGGACTGTCGGCCGCCATTGTCGCTGTCGCCCGACGGTGGAAAGAGTATCATGTCGTAGCTGCCGTCGAGGGACATGAACTCAAGGCTCCCGAGACGGAGCACCGTCCTGGGCCGGAGAGGTTGCTGGAGACTACCCATCTGGAGCTTGACGGGAAGCTGTTCGTCAACACGCAGCAGGCCCCTACCTGGCGTGCCAACTGTCGGCGTTTCGAGACCGGGGGGGTCCCCGAGCCGACGAGTGAAGGGTCGCCGCGTGCCCCAGCCCAGATGGGTCGACGCGAGGCCGAACGCGAAGGGGGGAAAGCGAGGAGGCAGGAGATGGGTCGTGAGAGAGGTGGAAATCCCGCGGCCTTCGTGTTCGTCCCGCACCCAGGTCGGGTGCGCTTGCAGTAGGGGGTTACAAGCGTCCACACGGGGGAAGGAGCGAGCGGCCTCACGCGAGCGCCCGTCTCGTCCTTGTTCCCGCGCGGTCGACCCTCTCTAAGAGGGCCCTGGTCCTTCCTTTTATAGGCATAAGAAGAGGATCCAGATGTACAATGGGGGGTGTAGCAGAGTGCTACGTGTCTAGCGGAGGAGAACTAGTGCCCTAAGTACACGCCATCGTGGCGGCCAGAGAGATTTTGGCGCCCGGTTCGTGTGATGTCGTGGCCGTCGGAGGAGCGACGGAGCCTGGTGGAGGGACAGCTATCGGGGCCGTCGAGTCCTTGTTGACGTCCTCTTGCTTCCGTAAGGGGGCCGAGAGTCGCCATCGTCAGGGAGCGTGCGGGACGCCATCATCGCCTATCTGGCGGAGCGAGCCAGATGGGACGCCGGTCTTGTTCCCCGTAGCCTGAGTCAGCTTGGAGTAGGGTAATGATGGTGCCTCCTATTGATGTGGACGGTCCGCGCCCTGGGTTGGGTGATGTGGAGGCTCCTCCGAGGTCGAGGTCGAGTCCGTCTTCCGTGGCCGAGGCTGAGTCCGAGCCCCCGGGTCGGGCGAGGCGGAGTTCGTCGTCTTCTGGGGCTGAGCCCAAGTCCGAGCCCTGGGTCGGGCGGAGCGGAGTACGTCGTCTTCTGGGGCTGAGCCCGAGTCCGAGCCCTGGGTCGGGCGGAGCGGAGTTCACCGTCTTCCGGGGCTTAGCCCGAGTCCGAGCCCTGGGTCGGGCGGAGCTTCCTATAGAGTGCGGCCGGGCCTGACTACCTGTCAGCCTCACTCTATCAAGTGGCACCGCAGTCGGAGTGGCGCAGGCGGCGCTGTCTTTCTATCAGACTGGTTAGTGGAGCGGCGAAGTGACGGCGGTCGCTTCGGCTCTGTCAGCTGAGGGGCGCGCGTCAGGATAAAGGTGTCAGGCCACCTTTGCATTAAATGCTCCTGCGATTTGGTCGGGGTTGCTTCTTGGTGAAGACAGGGCCTCGGGCGAGCCGGGAACGCATTCGCTGCTGGAGGGGGGCCTCAGGCGAGGCAGAGATCCTTCGGGGTCGGCTGCCCTTGTCCGAGGCTAGGCTCGGGCGAGGCGTGATCGAGTCCTTCGAATGGACTGATCCCTGACTTGATCGCACCTATCAGGCCTTTGCAGCTTTATGCTGATGGCGGTTACCAGCTGAGAATTAGGAGCCTTGAGGGTACCCCTAATTATGGTCCCCGACAATACCATTTTTTGAGCCTTCGGCGAAAAAACACCTTCCCTTCTTTTCATGCTTCGTGAAGAAAATCTTTTATGCATCACAAGAATTTCCATACTTCTCTGATGAAGAATATCCAAGCTTCGTGAAAACATTCTTCGAAGCTATAAAAAAGTTTTATGTTGCCTCTCTGACGAAGCTATACTTCTTCTCAATTTATCTTGTGCTTTAGCACGATTTTCTCTTTTTCCAAAACATTCTTCGAAGATCAATACTGTGTCCCCTTCTCGTTCTACACACAATATGATGTATGATGCTTATGTTATGCAAAATGATGTGATGATGTTATGCTATGCAAAATGATGTTTATGCCGAAGATACACACATCTCTGCAATAGAGCACACAATCTTTTTGTCTCAGCGCTGACTTTTCGCTGTAAGCCTCCCTTAGGAGCTTCTTCGCCTTTTATTTTCAGCGGAATCAACGTTTATTTTTCGTTGTAAGCCTCCCTTAGGAGCTTCTTCGCCTTTTACTTTCAGCGGAATCAGCGTTTATTTTTCGCTGTAAGCCTCCCTTAGGAGCTTCTTCGCCTTTTACTTTCAGCGGAATCAGCGTTTATTTTTCGTTGTAAGCTCTGCATTCCCTTTGGAACAACTTTTGAGCAGAAAACTTACACTGCGCTCCTTTAGGAACGACTTTTTACTACTTCGAAGAAGTTACAGTGTGTTCCTTAGAACAAGTTTTTGATAATTCGAAGGTTCTCCGTGCCACCATAAGTTCTTGTGCTTCAGTAACTCAAGCCTATGGAGAAGATATATTTTCATTATGATGATAAGCTAAACTGTACAAGAATTTGAAAAAACGATAAAAGACACTTAAACTTCCTATAATTGTTCTTTACTACAAAGAAAGTAAAACTGAATGCGAAAAGCTACTGTCGAGGTAGGATATTTTGTCAGTAAATATGCTTCGACTCTGGCACAGTGCTATTAACTGTGCGAGCTTCGGACTCCTCCCTGAGGTCCCTCTGGGGGTGAGAGTGCTGGCTCCCTTCTGGCTGCAGACCACGTTGTATTGGTGGTGGTGGTGGAAGCTGTTGCCAGGAAGCTTGGGGTTGGCTTGCCGAAGCAACAGAGGCTGCAGGGTGATTGCCTACATATTCTGGAATGTAAGGCGAATGGTACGAAGAAGTATGCATGACCTGCTTCGACTGGTTCTGTTGCGCTGCAGCCTCTGCTAACTCCTTTTGCTTCTGGATGGTAACATGGCACATCCTGGTGGTATGGCCTTTGCCTTCACCACAGAATATGCAATAAATTTTTCTTGGTTGATCTCCAAATCTTCCCCCGAAGCCCCTGGCGCCTCTGCCCCTTGGCGCTGGCGGCCGGAAAGAGCTCTATTGTTGCCCCGAAACTTGCGAGGAGCACTGTGGCCTTTGTTGTTGACTCCCTTTGTCATCACTTTGGGTAGAATTGTGAATTGACCTGACATGCCTCGGATAAAATCTTCCTCCGAAGCCCCTGGCCATTTCAGAGAACCTGAAAGCTTCCTCCCTTCTTTGGCGAAAATCATTGTCAGCTCGAATATACTCGTCCATCTTCTGGAGCAGCTTCTCCAAAGTTTGAGGAGGCTTCCTGGCAAAGTACTGAGCTGCAGGTCCTGGCCGAAGCCCCTTGATCATGGCCTCAATGACAATTTCATTGGGCACTGTTGGTGCCTGTGCCCTCAGACGTAGGAACCTTCGGACATATGCCTGAAGGTATTCTTCGTGATCCTGGGTGCACTGGAATAAAGCTTGAGCAGTGACTGGCTTCGTCTGAAACCCTTGGAAACTGGTTATCAACATATCCTTCAACTTTTGCCATGAGGTGATTGTCCCTAGCCTAAGAGAGGAGTACCAGGTTTGTGCAACGCTCCTGACAGCCATGACGAAGGACTTTGCCATGACCGCCGTGTTGCCACCGTACGAAGATATAGTTGCCTCATAGCTCATCAAGAATTGTTTCGGGTCTGAATGACCGTCGTACATGGGGAGCTGGGGCGGCTTGTAAGACTGTGGCCAAGGAATAGCCTGCAGTTCTGTTGACAAGGGAGAAGCATCATCAAAAGCAAAATTTCCGTGATGGAAATCTTCATACCAGTCGCCCTCGTTGTAGAAGCCCTCTTGATGAAGCTCTCTGCGCGGGGGCCTTTGGTTCTGGTCATCTTGAGCAAGATGTCGAAGCTCTTCAGAGGCTTCATCTAGCTGCCTTTGAAGATCAGCTAGACGAGCCATCTTCTCCTTCTTCCGTTGGACCTGTTGATTGATCATCTCTAAATTTTGAATTTCTTGATCCAAGTCGTCCTCCGGAGGCGTTGGACTGGTGACCTTCCTCTTCTGGCTTCGGGCCTCCCTAAGAGAAACGACATCTTGATTGGGGTCCAGCGGCTGCAGAGTGGCAGCCCCTATCGCTGAAGCTTTTTTAGGCGGCATGACGAAGGTGACGCTTGTCGAAGGTGTTCAAAACTTCAGAAAATGGGCGTGAGTTCACCGGAGGTGGGCGCCAATGTTGGGGACTTGTTCTCAAATGCTAAGAATTAAGAACAAGGCAACATAGAAAGTGTTAAATGTTAAGCTCCTTCGTCCTTAAAAACATTATATCCCTTCGGATATAATGAATCTTGGACGAAGGTTACAAAGGAAAAGATTTTCATAAGATTGATTAACGGTAAAAAAGAACACGTATATAAAATACAAATAATGGTTTGAGTATTATCATCAACTTATCTTTATTGCTAAATTCATGAAAACAAATTACAAATGTACCTTCGGATTGATGGAAAGTAAGGATGCAGACGTGATGAGAAAAAGTGTATGCCAGGTTAGCCTGAACAGTACGGGAGTACTGTTCATCTATTTATAGGCACGGGACGCAGCCCGTGTAAAATTACATTGACGCCCTTTACATTTGACAATAACTTTATAGCAATCCTTTGGGGTTTAACTTGACTTTTCATCTTTAAGTCGGTTCCTCTTTTTTTGCCGTCATGCCGAAGCTTTTCTACACGTAGCTTCGTGATCGTCTTATCCTTCGTTGTGGTCGCTTTCCGCCCCAGTCAAGCTTCGTCTTGACCATGCTTTTGTACACCCGCAACCTGACTCCGAAGGTACCTGTTCACATGTTTCACTCGGAAAATATTGTCAAATCATGTTTTTGAGGACCTTCGGAAGCCGAAGGCCCCCAACAATGGCCAACACCCAGTCCGGATCTAGCAAGGCCTCTTCTACCCTGAAAGGCTCAATAGAAGAGACAAAGGAGTAATGCTCACAAAAATTAACTAATCTAGAACGAGTAGTTACTCCCTTGCTAATGTCACCCAAAATTTGGTCGACGGGATGATTCCTTTGAATCGTCGCTCGAACTTGGGTTGGAGGTGTCGGTTGTGCTTTTTCCTCCATCACATGATCATCTTGTGCTCCCACTTGATCACACACCTCCTCTTGATGAACCTGTTCATCGTCTTGAGTTGGGGAATGCACCATTGTTGAGGAAGAAGGTTGATCTTGCTCCTTTTGTTCCTATGGCCGCACATCTCCAATCGCCATGGTGCGTATTGCGGCCATTGGAACGTCTTCTTCATCTACATCGTCAAGATCAACAACTTGCTCTCTTGGAGAGCCATTAGTCTCATCAAATACAACGTCGCTAGAGACTTCAACCAAACCCGATGATTTGTTGAAGACTCTATACACCTTTGTATTTGAGTCATAACCTAACAAAAACCCTTCTACAGCTTTGGGAGCAAACTTAGAATTTCTACCTTTCTTTACTATAATATAATATTTGCTCCCAAATACACGAAAGTAAGACACATTGGGTTTGTTACCGGTTAGAAGCTCATACGAAGTCTTCTTGAGGAGGCGGTGAAGGTAGACCCGGTTGATGGCGTGGCAAGCCGTGTTCACGGCTTCCGACCAAAACCGCTCGGGGGTCTTGAACTCTCCAAGCATCGTCCTCGCCATGTCTATGAGTGTCCTGTTCTTCCTCTCTACCACACCATTTTGTTGTGGTGTGTAGGGAGCGGAGAACTCGTGCTTGATCCCTTCCTCCTCAAGGTACTCCTCCACTTGAAGGTTCTTGAACTCCGACCCGTTGTCGCTCCTTATCTTCTTCACCTTGAGTTCAAACTCATTTTGAGCTCTCCTTAGGAAGCGCTTGAGGGTCCCTTGGGTTTCAGATTTATCCTGCAAAGAATACCCAAGTGAAGCGGGAAAAATCTATAACAAGACCATACTTACTTCCTCCTATACTTAGATAGGCGACGGGTCCGAAGAGGTCCATATGAAGCAACTCCAAAGGTCTTGATGTGGTCATCACATTTTTGGTATGATGAGAGCTTCCCACCTATTTACCTGCTTGACAAGCTGCACAAGGTCTATCTTTTTCGAAAGTTACATTAGTTAGACCTATCACGTGTTCTCCCTTTAGAAGCTTGTGAAGGTTCTTCATCCCCACATGAGCTAAACGGCGATGCCACAGCCAGCCCATGCTAGTCTTAGCAATTAAGCATGCATCTAGACCGGCCTCCTCTTTTACAAAATCAACTAAATAGAATTTGCCGTCTAATACACCCTTAAAAGCTAATGAACCATCACTTCTTCTAAAGACAGACACATCTACATTTGTGAATAAATAGTTATATCCCATATTACAAAGCTGACTCACAGACAACAAGTTATATCCAAGCGACTCAACTAAAAACACATTGGAAATGGAGTGCTCGGATGAAATAGCAATCTTTCCTAACCTTTCACCTTGCCTTGGTTCCCATCACCGAATATGATTGAATCTTGGGAATCCTTGTTCTTGACGTAGGAGGTGAACATCTTCTTCTCCCCCGTCATGTGGTTTGTGCATCCGCTGCCGATAATCCAGCTTGAACCCCCGGATGCATAAACCTGCAAGGCAAATTTAGGCTTGGGTTTTAGGTACCCAACTCTTGTTGGGTCCTACAAGGTTAGTCACAATGGTCTTAGGGACCCAAATGCAAGTTTTATCTCCCTTGCATCTTGCCCCTAACTTCCTAGCAATCACCTTCTTATCCTTTCTACAAATAGCAAAGGAAGCATTGCAAGTATGAAAAATTGTAGAAGGTTCATTGTTTATTTTCCTAGGAACATGAACAACATTTCTTCTAGGCATAGCATTTTTCCTAGCCAAATTTCTATCATGCATAATAGAAGAACTAGAAGCAAACATGGCATGAGAATCAAAAGCATCATAACTCCTATAAGCATTCCTAGAATGTCTCCTATCATGATACATGAAAGCGTGGTTCTTTTGAGTACTACTAGCCATAGGGGCCTTCCCTTTCTCCTTGGCGGAGATGGAAGCCTTATGGCTTGTTAAGTTCTTGACTTCCCTCTTGAAGCCAAGACCATCCTTAATTGAGGGGTGTCTACCAATCGTGTAGGCATCCCTTGCAAATTTTATTTTGTCACATTCACTCTTGCTAGTCTTAAGTTGGGCATTAAGACTAGCCACCTCATCATTCAATTTAGAAATTGAAACTAGGTGTTCACTACAAGCATCAACATCAAAATCTTTACACCTATTGCAAATTGCAACATGTTCTACACAAGATGTTGATTTATTAGCTATTTCTAACTTAGCATTCAAATCATCATTTATGCTTTTTAAGCTAGCAATAGAGTTATGGCATGTAGACAATTCACAAGAGAGCATTTCATTCCTTTTAACTTCTAAAGCAAGAGATTTTTGAGCCTCTACAAACTTATCATGTTCTTCATACAAAAGATCCTCTTGCTTTTCTAATAATATATTCTTATCATTCAAAGCATCAATCAATTCATTAATCTTATCAACCTTAGTTCTATCTAAGCCCTTGAATAAACATGAATAGTCTATTTCATCATCGCTAGATTCTTCATCACTTGAGGAAGCGTAAGTACTAGTATTATGAGTGCTTACCTTCTTTTCCCTTGCCATGAGGCAAGTGTGATGCTCATTGGGGAAGAGGGATGACTTGTTGAAGGCGGTGGCGGCGAGTCCTTCGTTGTCGGAGTCGGACGACGAACAATCCGAGTCCCACTCCTTGCCCAGGTGTGCCTCGCCCTTAGCCTTCTTGTACGCCTTTTTATTTTCCCTCTTGTTCCCTTGTTCCTGGTCACTATCATTATTGGGACAATTAGCGATAAAATGACCAATCTTACCACATTTGAAGCATGAGCGCTTCCCCTTCATCTTGGTCTTGTTGGGATGCCCCTTGCGACCCTTTAGCGCCATCTTGAAACGCTTGATGATGAGGGCCATTTCTTCATCCTTGAGCCCGGCCGCTTCAACTTGCGCCACCTTGCTAGGTAGCGCCTCCTTGCTCCTCGTTGCTTTGAGAGCAATGGTTTGAGGCTCTTGGATTGGGCCATTTAATGCATCATCGACGTATCTTGCCTCCTTGATCATCATCTGCCCGCTTACGAACTTTACAAGTATCTCCTCGGGCGACATCTTGGTGTACCTAGGATTCTCACGAATATTGTTCACAAGATGTGGATCAAGGACGGTAAAGGGCCTTAGCATTAGGCGGACGACGTCGTGGTCCGTCCAGCGCGTGCTTCCATAGCTCCTTATTTTGTTGACGAGGGTCTTGAGCCGGTTGTACGTTTGGGTTGGCTCCTCGCCCCTGATCATTGCGAATCTCCCAAGTTCGCCCTCCACCAACTCCATCTTGGTGAGCATGGTGACGTCGTTCCCCTCATGTGAGATCTTGAGGGTGTCCCAAATCTGCTTGGCGTTATCCAAGCCGCTCACCTTATGGTATTCGTCCCTGCACAATGAGGCTAGAAGAATAGTAGTAGCTTGTGCATTTTTGTGAATTTGCTCATTTATAAACATGGGACTATCAGTACTATCAAATTTCATTCCATTCTCGACTATCTCCCATATGCTTGGATGGAGAGAGAACAAGTGACTACGCATTTTGTGGCTCCAAAATCCATAGTCCTCTCCATCAAAGTGAGGAGGTTTACCAAGTGGAATGGAGAGTAAATGAACATTGGTACTTTGTGGAATACGAGAGTAATCAAAAGAAAAGTTCGAATTGACTGTTTTCTTTTTCTCGTAGTCGTTGTCGTCGTTGTCCTTTTGGGAAGAAGAGGACTCGTCGCTGTCGTCGTAGTAGACGATCTCCTTGATGCGCCTTGTCTTCTTCTTCTTCCCATCTTTTCGTTTGTAGCCCGAGCCCGAGTCGGTAGGCTTGTCATCTTTCGGCTCATTGACGAAGGACTCCTTCTCCTTATCATTGATCACAATCCCCTTGCCCTTAGGATCCATCTCTTCGGGCGATTAGTCTCTTTCTTGAAGAGAACGGCTCTAATACCAATTGAGAGCACCTAGAGGGGGGTGAATAGGTGATCCTATAAAACTTGAAACTTAGTGCCACAAAAACTTGATTAGGGGTTAGCACAATAAGGCCAAGTTGCTAGAGAGGAGTTCTTGCAAGACACGATAACCACAAGAAGATCAATACAGGTAGACACAGTGGTTTATCCCGTAGTTCGGCCAAGTACAAAACTTGCCTACTTCCACGTTGTGGCATCCCAACGGACGAGGGTTGCAATCAACCCCTCTCAAGCGGTCCAAAGACCCACTTGAATACCATGATTTTTTGCTTTGTTTACTATATCCCGCTTGCGAGGAATCTCCACAACTTGGAGCCTCTCGCCCTTACACTTTGATGTTCACAAAGAAGCACGGAGTAAGGGAGGGATGAGCAACGCACACAAGACACAAAAATCATAGCAAATACGCACACACAAGACCCAGACTTGAGCTCAAAAGAATATCACGAGGTTCTCACTAGAACGGAGCTCAAATCACTAAGAATGTCGAACAAGTGCGCAAGAATGAAGTGTGAGTGATCAACAATGCTCAAGGATGCTTGGTGTCTTCCTCCATGCGCCTAGGGGTCCCTTTTATAGCCCCAAGGCAGCTAGGAGCCGTTGAGAGCATTCCAGGAAGGCAATTCTTGCCTTCTGTCGCCTGGCGCACCGGACAGTCTGGTGCACCACCGGACACTGTCCGGTGCGGATCTCTTTCCTTATTTGGCGAAGCCGACCGTTGCAGATTCAGAGCCGTTGGCGCACCGGACACTGTCCGGTGCACACCGGACAGTTCGGTGCCCCCTTGAGACCGTTGGCTCGGCCACGCGTCACGCGCGGAATCCTCGGCCGACCGTTGGCCCGGCTGACTGTTGGCTCATCGGACAGTCCGGTGCCTCACCGGACAGTCCGGTGAATTATAGCCGTACGCCGTTAATCGCTTCCCGAGAGCGATGACTTCGCCTGTGAATGGATCATCGGACAGTCCGGTGATTTATAGCCGTACGCCATTGATCGCCTCCCGAGAGCAGCCAGTTGACAGTCGCCAGCCTGGCGGCGCACCGGACACTGTCCGGTGCACCCAGATCGAGCTGTCTTTGGCTGAACAAAGCCATCTCTTTTCCAATTTGATTTCTCCTGTTTCCAGCACTTAGACACAAAACATTAGCTTTCAAAACAATGTACTAAGTGTAGAAACATACCTTTAATCTTGATTTGCACTTAGTCCATCACTTGTCATAGATTAACACATAAGCACTTGTGTTGGACACTAAATCACCAAAATACTTAGAAATGGCCCAAAGGCACATTTCCCTTTCATCAACTTAGATACTTTTGCAGAAATAGCTTACTAAAGTGAGTCCTTACTTTCAACATTTTAATGCTAGATTAAGTATTAATAGACCTTGTTTGCATCTAGTCTAATGTCGCCATCACATTAATCCATCCAACATGATTTTTGCTCATTAAGATTTCATCCATGACTTAGATTGCAGGGCAGTGACCAAGTCTTCATATCCAAGAAGTAACGGCGATCCGGAATCGATTAATACCCAGCTGGGGATTTCCCATCACACGACATATGTAGCACTTAACTCTTGTATATGTCAACTCGCCACCGGGGTTCTTAAGACCAGATCAGGTTCACGCCAACCAAGAGCACAGATACACCACCGTCCAGCCTCTTACCACGGAGGGTACACGCTACTCTCGCCATCTTTCCACTCCCATTGCGTGTTATCTTATTCTGGTATTAGTCTGCCCGAAGCAAAGCTTACCCATGATGAGGCATGTGACCAGTTAAAAGGTCCTCGATCATCAAGCCTACATTCAGTATAATCTTTAATCAACTTGGGTAGAACATCACCTGTTCCTAGCCTAAGTCCTGATTTAAGTACTTCCATCCTTAGGATTGTTTGTGTTCCTCAGGACAAAAAGAGCATTATAGGGAACTTTGCAGTAAGATCCCACCACGCTCTCAATGAAAATATTCTTGCAGGTAGAAGCCACCTTTCCTTAGGATAACCTCTGAGCTAGGCCTTATTACGAAAGACAACTTCTATCCACAATATCTAAGCAGAGCTAAGCATTTTTGTAAATCATATTTTGATACTTCATTAGAAGTATCTATAAAGGTATGGATATTAAGGTAGGCAATGCATCAAAGGGTTTTCAAGCAACTCCTATAAACGTAATGCATATTCACTAGACTTAAAGTGTATAAAGATAATTTAAAAACACAAGGAAGGGGTTGCATGCACCGGGGCTTGTCTGGAATAAACACTACGTTAGTGTTTGTTAGACGACGTTCACTTGGCGATCATCTTCATCACGGTTCTTGATTAGGTCATCCATCCTTAGGTTCGTCCACCAGCACCGCCTTGCGAAGAAGCCCACGCTTAACAACATCGTGGGGTCGACTCAGCTCGTATTCCGCATATCGTGATTAATTAACGTACCTAAATGATTTGCATAATGCACATGAATGCATATAAACAAGAATAGCACAAGACTAAATATTGTTGTACCGAAGAGAATTAGACACGCATAGCAAGACATTGCCAATTCTAATATGCAAATACTCGATATTTTTGACTTTCTAAGACAACGATCATGAACTTCCAGTTAATCGGGTCCAACTCAGGCATCAAGCCACAATAACTATAAATACATGCTATGTTACCTTTAATTAAAGCATAACATGGAGAGTCTAATAAAACTCCGACTCACTATTACTGGACAACAATGACTCAGACTAAGAATAGAAACCTTTCAATTCACTTCTAGAATTAATATTTTCGGTTTAACCGAAATCAGTTTACCGATGCTACTCGTTTCTAAATACTTGGAAAAAACAACAAGAAATAACCAACTGGGACACTTAAATTCAGAACGCGACTAGAAACAACCTAACTAGCTCGCTTTCCGGACTAACTCACATAACACAATTAACACAATTAGCCTAAACAGAACTTATCAGCTAATTGATTAAATGCTAAACTTATCACTCGCACTATTAATTATACCACATCGCTCACAAAGGACTATTTTAATTTAATCGAATCTGATTTGAACAAGAAGCGCTAATACGAAACACAAGTCTTATATATATATTCCTAAGCTAGAGAATACACCAAAAGGCGGACCGGACTTAGGCTTATTATTTAGGGACACCTAACTTAGTCTAAGGATAGAGACTACTAATTCTAATATTTCGGCTAATAAGAATAACAAAAATGTGCGTCAATATTAAATTCAGCTCGAATCCACTAATACTAATTTCACGTGAAACTACGGTATCGATAGTGGGTTCCCGTTCGAGCCTTACCTCAAACCAATAGAATCGGTTACTCGAGAAGAACACATCAGCTAGTCATTGGAAACACTAAACCTATTCCACGCATCATCATTATACTTCATGTCGTAGACCTATAATTGATTCCAGCGTACCGGACCTACACATCTACCTAAGCATTCCTTTACACTCATCTCCCTAAGATGTTTAATCGGTCACCGAATATAGAAAATAAAGACTATTAGAGCTCAGCATCGACTATATCTTAATAATTAAAAGTGTCATAACACTGAAAAACAGTTGGCTAGCTGATAAAAATCCCAAACATATCCTTTATATAACCTATGAACTCACGAATACTAGACGATGCGATTAATTCAACACATATCGCTCTTGCTAAAAATACGAGAATCACGTAACCTACATAACTATCGATCCATTTATTAAAACAAATAATAAAAGTAGGGAATCAGCTCACCATAATCAACTCGACTCAATATTTACAAGAACGAGTGCAGTCTCCGGTCGAAGTCTTTGACCGAACACTTGACGAGCGATGCACACAGGCCTCGCTTTCTTCATCCACACACAAATTGCACCGACGAGCAGTAGACGACGATCACGGCGAGCTGACATCAAGTGAACTGCTGCAGATGCCCGAGCATGAGCATCCAAGCACTCAGCTTGACAGTTAGAACCCACGCCTGGTTGAGAACGCACGACGCGCGACGCCGCGGTCAAGAGCTGGACGCAGAGAGCGCACCCGACGCGTGAGGATGGTGGCTTGGAGAGACACACGGCAGCACCCAACAGTGAGGTCGACGGCGGCAATCGAAGCGCACGCAAGGAAGCAGGGCCAACCGGCCATGGCAGAGCGAGAGCGAGAGATCGGGGTGAGCGACTCCGGCCAACGCGAGCTAGGCACGAGGAGCAGTGCGAGTGGTGTCCATCGTACAGATAAAGAGGAGGGATAACTCTAGGCTCGGATAAGGAGAAGGAAACAAGTCTACCGTGTAATGCAGAGGAGAATGCACGCGTGACGAAGAAACTAGAAATCTATAGGTGGCCAGGGAAATAGAGCACGTAAGCGAATACAGATCGGTTTACTCTACATACATGAAGCCAAGCCAAAAGTGAACGAGGGCGTATCGGTTCACTTCATCAATTGGCACGACCTGAAGCAAAATTAAATACGAACAAAAAAATGATTGATTTACTTTGCAGGAGCCTCCGACGAAGGTTGTAGAAAACTAAACTAGAATGTGTATTAAGGACAACGTAAGTAGATTAATATTGTGTAAATGAATAATTATAAATAAACAATTTAAGAGTATTTTAGACTTGGACGCAGTCAAAGTGGACTAGACCAAAATGACATTCGTTTCGCTGAGATCAGCCACAATTTTAACAAATCTGCTTGGGAGAATAGCGTAGGATTAAGTTTTCAAATTTATATTCGTTTAACAGATTTATTTTAATTTGCATTCATTTCGGTTAAATTTAGACGAATTTTGCCCGCTATCCGAACATTCGACTAGGGAGCAATTCGATTAATAACTCTACACCTTATATTTCTTGGATATGGATCATGTTCGAATTTAACTCTTTCTAAAATCATATTCACGTACTCGATCGATCTGAACAGCATAGACTTAATGTCTTGAAAGATTTTTAAAGTCCAAATTTCTATAATTTTTTAACGACTTAGATAGACGGAGACAGACGATATTAAAATCGTGATAGACAAAGATAACTAGAATTCAGTGACCATTTTATTTACTGATATCTCGCGCTTAAATTCATACTCATTGTCGCATGGGAAATAAACACCTGGGGTGTTACAGAGTTCCCTACTCTAGGGTTTTATCTGCAAAATGTCATATCAATACAACTTGTGTGAAATTTTTGCCTAGTGAATGCACTCTAGGTGTGACAAACATATGAAATGTCAATGCTTGTGATGTTATGCTCAAGTTTTAGTGACAGTAACACCAGGGGTGTTACACGCGGTCGGCCTTCGTCCCCTCCAATGCAAAACGAAGGCTGGGCTCCGTCGAAGTCTGCCAATCCCACATCCTCATCGCGTCCGGAGGCCCATGTGGGATTCGGCCCACCGTAACGGGCCCCGCACGGATAAGCATGTTATGGGTCTCATCTGTAATAGCCTTTTCTGTAATGACGGTCTGTAACCTCCCCTTGTGGGAATATTCTGAGGATAGTCCGGGTACCCGAGGGCATAAACGTCCTTGCCAGGGGACGGTGGGCACTTGGGTGCCTATAAATACCCCCGTACAGTGCCCTCGAGTGGCCAGATTAACAGAGCAATCGCTATTCTCCGTTGAACCTTGCAATTTCTCTTTCTGCTCTCCCGTTGGATCTACTTGCCCAGAAAAGCAAGTACCAACAAGCCATTAGTATCATCAAACACAATATCACAAAAAACTTCTACTAGTCCAGTGGACTTGTTAAAGACTCTATATGCCCTTGTGTTTGAGTCATATCCTAGTAAAAAAGCCTTCTACAGCCTTGGGAGCAAATTTAGATTTTCTACCTCTTTTGACAAGAATAAAACATTTGCTACCAAAGACTCTAAAATATGAAACATTGGGCTTTTTACCGTGAGGAGTTCATAAGATGTCTTCTTGAGGATTCGGTGAAGGTAGAGCCGGTTGATGGAGTAGCAGGCGGTGTTAATCGCCTCGGCCCAAAACCGGTTCGAAGTCTTGTACTCATCAAGCATGGTCCTAGCCATGTCTAGTAGAGTTCTATTCTTCCTCTCCACTACACCATTTTGTTGAGGTGTGTAGGGAGAAGAGAACTCATGCTTGATGCCCTCCTCCTCAAGGAAGCCTTCAATTTGTGAATTCTTGAACTCCGTTCCATTATCGCTTCTAATCTTTTTGATTCTCAATCCGAACTCATTTTGAGCCCATCTCAAGAATCCCTTTAAAGTCTCTTGGGTTTGAGATTTTTCCTGCAAAAAGAATAACCAAGTGAAGCAAGAATAATCATCCATAATAACTACACAGTACTTACTCCCGCCGATGCTTATGTAAGCGATCGGGCCGAATAGATCCATATGGAGTAGCTCCAGTGGCATGTTCGTTGTCATTATGTTTTTGTGTGGATGATGGGTGCCAACTTGCTTCCCTGCTTGGCACGCGCTACAAACCTTGTCTTTCTCAAAATGAACATTTGTTAGTCCCAAAATGTGTTCTCCCTTTAGACGCTTGTGAAGATTCTTCATTCCAACATGAGCTAGTCGGCGATGCCAAAGCCAACCCATATTAGTCTTAGCAATTAAGCAAGTGTCAAGTTCAGCTTCATTAAAATTAACCAAGTATAGCTGACCCTCTAACACTCTCTTAAATGCTACTGAATCATCACTCCTTCTAAAGACAGTAACACCTACATTTGTAAAAAGACAGTTGTAGCCCATATTGCATAATTGAGAAACAGAAAGCAAATTGTAATCTAAAGAACCTACAAGAAAAACATTAGAAATAGAATGCTCAGGTGATATAGCAATTTTACCAAGTTCTTTGACCAAACCTTGATTTCCATCCCCGAATGTGATAGCTCTTTGGGGATCTTTGTTTTTCTCGTAGGAGGAGAACATTCTTTTCTCCCCTGTCATGTGGTTTGTGCATCCGCTATCAATGATCCAACTTGAACCCCTGGATGCATAAACCTGCAAAACAATTTAGGCCTTGTTCTTAGGTACCCAAACAGTCTTGGGTCCTTTCACGTTAGAAACAAGCACCTTGGGTACCCAAACACAAGTTTTGGAGCCCTTGTGTTTGCCCCCAACATATTTGGCAACTATTTTGCCTAATTTGTTAGTTAAAACATAAGAAGCATCAAAAGTCTTAAATGAAATGTTATGATCATTTGATGCAGTAGGAGATTTCTTCTTAGGCATTTTAACATGGGTTGATTGCCTAGAACTAGATGCCTCATTCTTGTACATAAAAGCATGGTGAGAAACAGAATGAGACTTCCTAGTATGAATTCTCCTAATCTTGTGCTCAGGATAACCAGCAGGATATAAAATGTAACCCTCATTATCCTGAGCCATGGGAGCCTTACCCTTAACAAAGTTGGACAATCTCTTAGGGGCATTAAGTTCGACATTGCTTCCCTGTTGGAAACCAATGCCATCCTTAATGCTAGGACGTCACCCATTATAGAGCATGCTTCTAGCAAATTTAAATTTTTCATTCTCAATTTCATGCTCATTGATTTTAGCAGTTAGTTGAGCTATGTGATCATTTTGTTGTTTAATTAAAGCAAGGTGATCATGGATAGCATCAACATCAATATCTCTACATCTAGTGCAAATAGAAATATCCTCAACAGTAGATGTAGAGGGTTTGCAAACATTTAATTCATCAATCTTAGCATGTAAAATAGCATTCTCATTTCTAAGACTAGAAATAGAATCATTGCAAACATTTAAATCTTTAGTCTTAGAAATTAATTTTTCATTCTCAGCTTTAAGGCTAGAAATTGATTCATTCAATTTATCAATCTTAGCAATTAAACTAATATTTTCATTTCTAAGATTGACAATTGAATCATTACAAGCATTTAACTTTTCAACCTTAGCAATTAAACTATCATTCTCAGTTCTAAGGTTGGCAATAGTGTCATGGCAAATACTAAGCTCTTTAGTCAAGTTTTCATTTTTCTCTACTTCCTGAGCATAAGCATTTTTTACTTTAACATGCTTTTTGTTTTCTTTAATAAGGAATTCCTCTTGGCTATCCAAGAGTTCATCCTTCTCATGAATGGCTCCTATCAATTCATTTATTTTTTCCTTTTGTTGCATATTAAGGTTGGCAAAAAGAGTAAGTAGATCATCTTCATCATCACTAGAGCTACCCTCATCACTAGATGTTGTTGTATATTTAGTGGAGGCTCTAGATTTTACCTTCTTTTTGTCGTCCTTTGCCATGAAGCACTTATGGCCGACGTTGGGGAAGAGAATGCCCTTGTTGACGGCGATGTTGGCGGCATCCTCATCGAAGGAGGAGTCGATGGAGCTCTCGTCAGAGTCCCATTCCCGACATACGTGGGCATCGCCGCCCTTCTTCTTGTAGTATTTTCTTCTCCTTCCTCTTTCCCTTCTTGTCGTCGCCCCTGTCACTATCACTAGACATAGGACATTTAGCGATAAAGTGACCGGGCTTACCACATTTGTAGCACACCCTTTTGGAACGGGGCTTGTAATCTTTCCCCTTCCTTTGCTTGAGGATTTGGCGAAAGCTCTTGATGATGAGTGCCATTTCCTCGTTGTCAAGCTTGGAGGCGACGATAGGGAGCCTACTTGGTGTAGACTCTTCTTTCTTCTCCTCCGTCGCTTTGAATGCGACGGGTTGCACCTCGGGTGTGGAGGTGCTGCCTTGCTCCAAGTTGATGATTTGTTTGGAGCCTTTGATCATCAATTCAAAGCTCACAAACTTTCCTAACACTTCCTCGGGAGACATTAGTTTGTATTTAGGATCATCACGTATTAATTGAACTTGAGTAGGATTGCAAAATATGAGTGATCTAAGAATAACATTGACCATTTCATGGTCATCTCATTTTGTGCTCCCGAGGTTGCGCACTTGATTCACCAAGGTCTTGAGCTGGTTGTACATGGCTTGTGGCTCCTCTCCTTGGTTGAGGATGAATCGACCGAGCTCCCCCTCGATCGTCTCCTGTTTGGTGATCTTGGTCACCTCGTCCCCTTCGTGTGCGATCTTGAGGACATCCCAAATTTCTTTGGCCATTGTTGGGGCCATGCTTCGTTGCGCCGAAGGTCTTACGGGAAGAAGCAGCTTCGGCTGAAGTTGTCCCCAGAAGATGGCCGAAGGTTCCTTTTCGTGAAGCTTCGGCATTACAAACCGACATAGAGATAGAATGACCTTTTAATCCATAAAGGTCTGAGTCAATGATTGTAAACTTTTATGAGGGGCATAATTGTAATTCGTCGCAGGCTGTGTCCTGTGTCTATAAATAGATGAACAGTACCCCGTACTGTTCACGCTGACTGGTATTCACTCGCGCGTCACGCTTGGTTTTTTGCCTTCTGTTGAGCTGAAGGTAAAAATGTAACTCAATATTATTCAAGTACATTCATGATCATATGATTAAATGATATTAATGATGACACGATATTATTCATGTTATTTCTCATGTTTCATATGTTTCTCTTTCCACTGAGATATATTGTAATGCCGAAGGTACGTCCTTCATGACCTTCGTCTGAAGATCATTATATCCCAAGGGAGATAATGCTCTGAAGGACGAAGGGCATTAATCATTAACCTTTTTTGTGTTGCCTTGTTCTTAATTCATAGCACTTGAGAACAAGTCCCCAACATTGGCGCCCACTGTCGGTGAACTCACTTCCACTTTTCTGAGCTGATGGCTTCGTTCAACAATCAAGCTGAAGCTGCTTCGGCTTCGAAGCTGGTGCTCCCGATAACAGGCGGTTCTTGCTCAGAGCCGGCTAACAAGAAGCAAAAGAAGGAGGCTCAGAGAAGGGTGCAGCATGTTGGAGTACAGGGACCCTTCATCAAGTCAAAATGGTCCCACATTCCAATCACTTTCTCTCAGGAAGACCTTCAGCTTAAGGATTATCCTCACAATGATGCCATGGTTATCTCTTGCGTGATCAAAGGATTTCTGGTCCACAATGTCTTAGTTGATACAGGCAGTGCAGCTGATATTATATTTGCTAAGGCCTTCAGACAAATGCAAGAGCCCGAAGACAAGGTCCATGATGCTACACACCCTCTTTGTGGCTTCGGAGGACGGCAGATTGCAGCACTTGGGAAGATTACCATGCCAGTAACCTTCGGATTTGTTAATAACACAAGGACTGAGCAAATTGTGTTTGATATTGTTGACATGGAGTATCCTTACAATGCTATCATTGGTCGCGGTACTCTCAATGCCTTCGAAGCAATTCTTCACCCAGCTTACCTCTGCATGAAGATACCTTCGGACCAAGGGCCTATTGCTATTCATGGAAGCCAGGAAGCTGCTAGAAGGGCCGAAGGAAGCTGGACTGACTCCAAAGCAATCCATAACATAGATGGAGCTGAAGCTTGTGAACAGTACAAATTCAGAAGGGAGAAAGCAGCTTCAGCAGATCAGCCGAAGCCCATGCTATTGTGTGAGGATATAGCAGAGCAGAAAGTGCTGTTGGGCTCGCAATTATCTGAAGACCAGGAGAAAACCTTGATAAGGTTTTTGTTCAACAACAAAGATGTTTTTGCATGGTCAGCTAATGATCTCTGTGGAGTAAATCGGGATGTTATTGAACATTCGCTCAATGTTGACCCATCCTTCAGACCCCGAAAGCAGAGGCTTCGGAAAATGTCTGATGACAAGGCCGAAGGGGCTCGCAATGAAGTAAAAAGACTCCTCAGTGCAGGAGTTATCAGAGAAGTAAAGTATCCAGAGTGGCTAGCTAACACTGTTATGGTGAAGAAGGCCAATGGCAAGTGGAGAATGTGTATCGATTTCACAGATCTCAACAAGGCTTGTCCGAAGGACGAATTCCCGCTGCCAAGGATAGACTCTTTAGTCGATGCAGTAGCTTCTTCAGAGCTCATGAGTCTCCTAGACTGCTACTCAGGCTATCATCAAATCTGGATGAAGAAGGAAGATGAGCCGAAGACTAGCTTCATAACCCCAAGTGGCACATATTGCTATCTTCGGATGCCTGAGGGGCTCAAAAATGCTGGAGGGAGTTTCAGCAGAATGACTGCGAAGGTTCTCCAGTCTCAGATAGGCAGAAATGTGTTGACCTATGTTGATGACATTATTGTAAAAAGCACGAAGCAGGAAAATCATATTGCTGATTTGCAGGAGACCTTCGCCAGTTTTAGACAAGCTGGTTTGAAGCTGAATCCAGAAAAAAGTGTCTTCGGAGTGAAGAAGGGGAAATTTCTCGGATGCTTGGTTTCAACAAAGGGAATTGAAGCTAATCCAAATAAAATCGAAGCTATACTTCGAATGGAGCCACCAACTACAAGAAAGGGGGCCCAAAGATTGACAGGAAGGCTGGCATCTCTTAATAGATTCATATCCAGATCAGCAGAAAGAAATTTACCATTCTTCGAGGTGCTGAAGTCAGCTGAAGTCTTTCAATGGGGCCCAAGTCAACAAAAAGCCTTCGAAGAGCTGAAGCAATACTTGATAGATCTAACAACATTAACTCCACCAACGCCAGGGGCTCCTTTGTTGTTATATGTGGCAGCTTCGCACTCGGCAGTAAGTGCAGCACTTGTCCAGGAGAAGCTTGATGGACAAATCAAGAAGCAGGTTCCAGTATATTTTGTATCCGAAGTCCTTAGTGTATCAAAGAAAAATTATACGGAGCTGGAGAAGGTATTATATGCCGTTTTAATGGCATCCAGGAAACTTCGGCATTATTTTCAGGCATACAATATTATTGTTCCTTCTTCGCAGCCGTTGAAGGATATCATGAGAAATAGAGAAGCTACTGGACGGATTGGAAAATGGGCTGCAGAGCTCAATGAATTTTACATTGATTATGTGCATAGATCCTCAATCCAGTCTCAAGCATTGGCAGATTTCATTGCCGACTGGACGCCAGGGGCTCAGGATGGAGAAGCAAATAAAGATGCCGAAGTGTGGACAGTGTTTTGTGATGGCTCTTGGGGAACCTTCGGAGCAGGTGCAGCTGCTGTGCTGGTCTCACCATCCAAGGTTAAAACTTGTTATGCAGCAAGACTTGACTTCAGCTGTACAAACAATATTACTGAGTACGAAGCCCTGCTCCTGGGCCTTCGGAAATTAAAGGCAATGGGAATCAGAAGGGCGAATCTTAAAACTGATTCCCAAGTTGTTTCGGGCCATATTGACAAAAGTTGCAAGGCTAAAGATCCGAAGCTTGAAAAATATCTAGACACGGTCCGAAGGATCGAAGCCTCCTTCGAAGGATTTTCTGTCAAGAATATCCCTCGAGGACAAAATGAGCATGCTGATTTGCTAGCCAAGTCTGCGGCACAGGGGCTGCCGTTACCTTCGGATGTGTTCTTCGAAACAATAAAGGCACCTTCAGTGGAGCTCCTTGAAAGAGCAGTCCTCAACATATCTCCTGTTTTCAGCGAAGATTGGAGAACTGAAATCATTTCTTACCTTCAGGGTAAGTTCCTTTCAGATGACGAAGCTTATAATAAAAGGATAGAGGCAAGAGCTCGTCCGTATGTCATGATAGAAGGGGAGTTATACAAACATGGAGTTTGCGCTCCGCTGCTCAAGTGCTTATCTAGAACCGAAGGTATAGAGTTGATGAAAGAAATACATGCAGGCCTGTGTGGATCCCACATCGGATCTAGGCCGTTACTTGGAAAAGTTTTCCGCCAAGGATTTTATTGGCCGAAGGCAGCTTCGGATGCAGCGGAGTTAGTTCAAAAGTGCGAAGGTTGTCAGAAATGTGCAAGAGATCAAAAGCAACCTTCGTCTTTGACACAGCTGATACAACCTATCTGGCCATTGCAAAGGTGGGGCCTTGACTTGTTAGGTCCATTACCACCGGCTCAAGGGAATCTAAAATATGTTATAGTGGCTGTGGAGTATTTCTCTAAATGGATTGAGGCGAAGCCATTAGCCACAATAACTTCGGCCACTGTCCAAAAGTTTTTCTGGCAGAATATTGTCTGTCGCTTCGGAGTACCGAAGGCCATCACTGTAGATAATGGAACGCAGTTCGACTCCGAAGCTTTCAGAAATTTCTGTGATCAAATTGGAACGAAGATCCATTTTGCATCAGTCAGGCATCCGGAGTCGAACGGGCTCGTTGAAAGGGCCAACGACATTATAATGACAGGAATAATGAAGTTAATCTTCAATCAACCCAGGGGAAAGTGGCCAGATCAGTTAACCAAAGTGGTGTGGAGCCACAATACAACAACATCAAGGTCTACAGGCTTTACTCCATTCAAGTTATTGTTCGGTGACGAAGCAATAACTCCGGAAGAAGCTAAAGCTGGATCAATAAGAGTAGTAGCTTCGGCAGAACCAGGTCCTGAAGATGCCTGTCTTGTGGAAAAAGATGCTTTAGAAGGGATCAGGCTTCAAGCTGTGGAGAATATCAATAAATACCAGGCTGAAACAGTCAAATGGCGAGATAGAAAGGTCCGGCTAAAAAATATTGAGCCGGGACACTTGGTGCTTCGGAGAGTGGCCAACCCAGACACAGTGGGCAAGTTACAGTTGAAATGGGAAGGACCTTTCTTAGTAGTATCTTCGTCAAGGCCTGGTTCGTACAGATTAAAGGACATGGACGGCAACGAAATTCCAAGATCTTGGAATGCGGATGAGCTTCGGCGATATTATGTATAACTTGATGTAACTTTTTATGTTTTTCTTTTCTTTTTCATGGCACCCTTTTCCTTTCTAAAGGGGGAGAAAGGTTTTTAATGGGGCCATCATATGTAATTTCCTTTTTAGTTTTATAAGAGCAAAATCCCCCAAAGAATGTAAATGTAAAAGCTGAGAACGCACCATCGAGTGCCGAAACTGAAAAGGCGAAGAAGCTCAAAAGACGTTCCTAAGGGAATGCAGAGCTTACAGCGAAAAGTCAACGCTGATTCCGCCGAAAGTAAAAGGCGAAGAAGCTCAAAAGACGTTCCTAAGGGAATGCAGAGCTTACAGCGAAAAGTCAACGCTGATTCCGCCGAAAGTAAAAGGCGAAGAAGCTCAAAAGACGTTCCTAAGGGAATGCAGAGGTAATGTGTGGTTGTTTCTAAGGAAATAATGGCTGAGGGTATGGCTTCGGACATGTGTTTGGACATTCATTCGCACATCACATGGCATCATAGCATTCGCATTCATAAACATTCATTCATGGCATACGTGGTTGTTTCGGCAAAAAAGAAGAAGCGGTCTTTTATGCTTCGTTGTGTATAAAAAAGAGAGGTTTCGGCAAAAAAAAAGAATAAGCGATCTTTTATGCTTCGTTGTGTACGAAAAGAAGGGAAGGTGTTTTTTCGCTTTCAGCTCAAAATATTACTTTCGTCCACATCAAAGCACCTCAATGGAAGGGTAAGGATATATTACAAGGTATGAACAAAGTTCATTAAGAACAGTTTAGCTGTATTTACAAAAGTTGTTACAAAAGTTTGAGTTTTTCTAGTCTACTCCTACTAATCTTCGTCAGGCTTCCGCTTCGGCGGCATATTCTTTAAGTATCACCTTCAGCTTCGTCATCCTACATGAATCAAGGTATTGCGAGTAAAAATCAAGTGTGAAGGAGAAGGTAAGCGCAAGGTATGATTTCTTACCGGTTCAAGATGACTTCGAGCTTCGTCCCCAGCCTTCTCTCGCCCGCCTTTTGTCCATATCATTTTTATAAATCTGTTTGATATGCTTCGGGCGAGGTCAGGAATATCGTCTAAAATTGATGGAGACAGAGTGAAATTCGGCCTGTTGACGATTTTTCCATGATCACAGCCGGCCTTCAGGAACGCTGCAGCTGTGCCCCGAGAAGCTACCCAGGCACAGAAGTCACCGTGCCCGGCTATAACTTCGTCCAGCTCATCAATTTCAGCTTCAATATGTTCGAAGGCTCTTGGCAAATTTTCAGCTGCAGGGTTGAACTTTCCACTGCTGGCTCCAACTGAGTGAAAGATCTTCTTTAATTGTTGGATACAGTTGTTACTAAATTTCAAGCACTTGTCTTGAAGGCTTGTTAATGATTTCTTCAAGTTTGAGTTGGTTTGGACTTCGGCTTCAAGTTTCGAATTAAGCTCTAGCTTCTCTTGTTCAAATTGTTTTGATTGGCAGAGAAGCTTCGAATTCAATTCTGCTACTTTAGCTTCAGTCTCTGCCAGCAAGCCTTCGGTTGATTGGAGTTCGAAGTCTTTCTTTTCAATAATAGTTGATTGTTCTTTTATCTTGCTCTCTAAATTTTCAATTATAGCTTCGTGTTTTTTATCCTCTAAATCTTGCTGCATCTTCAAAGCTTTGCTTAGTAGCATGCTCTGCAAATAAACAACCTTCGTTAGGGATATTTCCATTATTAAAAAACAATAGAAGTCAGAGAGAAAGTTGTTTACCTTGAAATTGGAATAAAATAAGCTGCCGACGATATGTTGTCGTCGGTAGCGGCTGATATTTGTTTCTAGCTTCGGAAAACCGATACTCTTTGATAGAGTACCGATGACCTTAGCTCCAGTTTGGTCTCGGATGCAGCCTAATTTTTCATCGTCGACACCTCCGAAAAGAAGAGCTCCTGGCCTATATCCGCAAGATTTGGCATAGTCTTTAAGCTCTTCTATTTCGGCCTTCGACAGTTTTTGCCCAACTAAATTTTGAAATATGTAGGCTTCGTCTTCCGAAGTATCTTCGGCTATTTCTTTTCCCTTTCCAGGCACTGTGGCCGTGGTTTCTTCAGCAGCAGTGGCAGCTTCTTCTGCGGCCATGTCTAGTAAAATTTTGTCGATGTCTTCAATGGTAGTTTCTAAGTTCAAATCTTTGGCTGAAGCGGCTTCGGTAGCCGCGACCTCCGAAGGTGCGACTTCGGCATTTGTTGTGCCCTCAACAGCTGGTGTTTTCCGAATTGACGCCCTCGGCGGCGTCTTGTCGATAACTTCGGTCACTGCAATAATCCTTTGCCTCTTTGTTTTGGTTATCTTCGTTTTTTCCGGCTCCTCCACCTTTCGAAAAAGCTTCGTCAGTTGGGGCCCTAATGGACTTAGCTTCGAGGGCAGAGGTTCAGTCATTACCTTTAAGATTTCCTCCACGTCGCTAGTAGAAGGTGGTGCAGGAGTCCCCTCTTCATCGGATAATTTTCGCTTTGGAGTTGATATTTTTCTCTTCTTTGGAATTTTCTTCTCTTTTGCTGGTCCTTCTTCATCTTTGTTCAAACTTTCGGCCACTCTTTTTCTTTTTTGGCCCTCAGCACCCTTGTTCAACCGTTCATAGTCAGGGTACTCGAAACCCAGGGCATCAAACACTCGGTTCAGCCTTCGCTTCGGACGGGTGCCGAAGGCCGCCGTCATCAGTTGATCTTCTTTTTTGGAATAATTCCCAAGAATTTCATTGCACATTACCTCAACTGTGTCCAGCCACTCTTTGCAAGGTTTTTTAAAGTATTTCTTGAATTTGAAATGGTAAGGAAGCCGGACAAGTTCCCCCTTCTTCTTCTCCCCCTCTAGCTTTGGCATTTCCCATTCTTTTAGAGTAGGGAAAACCCTGAACGCCAAGAATTCTTGAACCAGATCCCTGGTACCGATATGATCTGAAATAATTTCAAACTCACCCAGTGCAGCCCAGGTGGGACCTTCTAATGTCATGTGGCATCGCGGCCTTGTCTCTCCGAAGATTAATTCAAGTGGGCTTTGTACCAACTTCTCTTCATCTTCGTCAACCTTCACATAAAACCACTCAGATTTCCAGCCTGCTGGCCATTTGCTTCGGTAGCTGATAACAGGAAACTTTGTTGTCTTCCGGTAGGCAAAATTGTAGCAACCAAAGTTATCATGTAATCCATCTTTTCTGGCCTTCGTTTGGTAATGTAACTCATGAACTCGACAAAAACTGTCGGCAAACGGTTCCACAGCCTGGCTTCGGAGGGCCCAGATGTAAACATTAAGCCTAACGATAGCGTTAGGAGTCAATTGATGAAAGTAAATACCAAACTTCTTCAACACATCTGCAATAATTCCGTGAAGGGGGAATCTCAGCCCAGCCTTTAAAAAGCTCTTGAAAATAACTATCTCGTCCTTCTCTGGCTTCGGGGTAGTCTCTTCTCCCCCGAAGCGGAGTAGTTTCTTCTGATTTTCACTGAAATAACCAGATTTTACCATCTTCGAGAGATCAGCCTTTGAAATGGTCGACTTTCCGAAGTCTAAGTGGCTGGGCTTGCTGGGCATGGCAATGCGATAGTCATCTTCGGGATCAGTTTCTTCAATGTTCTCTTCTTCTCCTTCGGCAGTTGTCGGGTCTGCTTCGGCGGCGAGGGTTTCTTCTGCGGTTACTAGTCCGGATCGTTGCATTGCTTCGGAGATGGGAACAGTCTCCGAACCTTCAGCTTCGTTCCCTTCACGCTCAACCCTGGCAGTGGATCGCACTCTGGCCATTTGATTCTGAGTTTGGGGAAATTGAATACTTTTTTCTTTTTCTTTTTCTCCCGAAGCCTTTCTCTCTGACGAAGCAGACTCCGAGATAGACCTTCGTTCGATTCTGAGAATCAAGCTTCGGCTACAGTTAAAAATTTTGGCAGCAAAACAGTGCAAATAGCAATGAATGTTGTGGTAACTTCACACCTACCCGTCTGTTTATATAGTGCTGTAGGTAAGAAGACGAAGCGCTAGGATTTTTACACCAGGCGGGCAGTCACTTGCACTCACTGCGCGGTGGAGCGCAAAGATCAAACAGTAACTCTGCAAGGTGGGCCTGGCACGCGCTCGGAAACTGGATCGTTTCTCGGCAACGAGCTCAGGGAAGGTGTTTTTGGACCTTCGGCTTCCCGAAGCTTGAGAGGCTTTTTTCACGGATCAAGCTCGTTACGAAAAACGATCTAGCACCGCGAAAGGGGCTACTGTTGGGGCCATGCTTCGTTGCGCCGAAGGTCTTACGGGAAGAAGCAGCTTCGGCTGAAGTTGTCCCCAGAAGATGGCCGAAGGTTCCTTTTCGTGAAGCTTCGGCATTACAAACCGACATAGAGATAGAATGACCTTTTAATCCATAAAGGTCTGAGTCAATGATTGTAAACTTTTATGAGGGGCATAATTGTAATTCGTCGCAGGCTGTGTCCTGTGTCTATAAATAGATGAACAGTACCCCGTACTGTTCACGCTGACTGGTATTCACTCGCGCGTCACGCTTGGTTTTTTGCCTTCTGTTGAGCTGAAGGTAAAAATGTAACTCAATATTATTCAAGTACATTCATGATCATATGATTAAATGATATTAATGATGACACGAGATTATTCATGTTATTTCTCATGTTTCATATGTTTCTCTTTCCACTGAGATATATTGTAATGCCGAAGGTACGTCCTTCATGACCTTCGTCTGAAGATCATTATATCCCAAGGGAGATAATGCTCTGAAGGACGAAGGGCATTAATCATTAACCTTTTTTGTGTTGCCTTGTTCTTAATTCATAGCACTTGAGAACAAGTCCCCAACAGCCGTCTTTAACCCTTGCACCTTATTATACTTCTCTCGACACAAGGAGGCAAGGAGTATAGTTGTGGCTTGGGAGTTAAAGTGCCTAATTTCGTCGGCCTCATCCAAATCATAGTCCTCGTCCCCCACCTTAGGTACCTGCACTCCATACTCAACAATATCCCAAAGACTTTTATGGAGAGATGTTAAATGGAGCATCATTTTATTACTCCACATAGAATAATCCTCACCATCAAAACATGGTGGTTTGCCTAAGGGAACAGAAAGTAATGGAGTGTGCTTAGAAATGCGATAATAGTGGAGGGGCATCTTACTATACTTCTTGCGCTCATGGCGCTTAGAAGTAGTGGACGACGAGTCGGAGCCGGAGGTGGAGGGCGACGATGAGTCAGTCTCGTAGTAGACCACTTTCTTCATTTTCTTCTTCTTGTCGCCTCTCCGATGGGTCTTGTTGGAGGAAGAGGATTCCTCCTTTTGCTTGTGGCCGGACTCCCTTGAGAAGGTTCTCCCCGAGCTTCGGGCTTGTCACCGGTCATGATCTCCCTCTTGGTGTGATCTCCCGACATCACTTCGAGTTGTTAAACTCTAATGAAGTACCGAGCTCTAATACCAATTGAAAGTCGCCTAGAGGGGGGTGAATAGGCGGAATCTGAAATTTACAACTTAAAACACAATCTACATGCCGAGGTTAGCGTTAGAATAAAATCCGAGTTCGGGAGAGAGGGAGAAAATAAATCAATCAAGAAATAGAGATGATGACACGGTGATTTGTTTTACTGAGGTTCGATTCTAAAGAACCTAGTCCCCGTTGAGGTGGTCACAAAGACCGGGTCTCTTTCAACCCTTTCCCTCTCTCTAACGGTCACCTAGACCGAGTGAGGCTTCTTCCTTAATCTCACGGGTCACTTAGACCCCGCAAGGACCACCACACAATTGGTGTCTCTTTCTTTGCTTACAAAGCACTTGAGAGTAAGAAGTGAGAAAGAAAAGAAAGCCAAGCCAAGCAAACAAGAGCAACAAAGAAACACAAGTGATCCTCTCACAAGTCCTAAAGCACTAGAATTGAATTGGGGACTTTGATTGGATCGGTGGCTTTGATTTGTGTCTTGGAGTGTTGCACTTTGCTCTTGTATTGAATGAAGAGTGTTGAATGCTTGGATGGTTGGAGTGGTGGTGGTTGAGGGGTATTTATAGCCCTCACCCACCAAAACAACCGTTGGAGGTGGCTGCTGTCGATGGGCGCACCGGACAGTCCGGTGCACCACCGGACACTGTCCGGTGCACTAGCCATGTCACCCAACTATTAGGGTTCTGACACAGTCGACCATTGGAGCGCTGACTTCTGGAGGCACCGACAGTCCGGTGCTGCACCGGACAGGTACTGTTCACTATTTGGTGTGCCTCTGACCTCTGCTCTGACTTCTGCCGCGAACTATAGCTCTGTCAGGGGCACTGTGCAGTCGATCGTTGCGCGAAGGAGCTGTTGCTCCGCTGGCACACCGGACAGTCCGGTGGCACACCAGACAGTCCGATGAATTATAGTGGAGTGATGCTGGAGAAACCCGAGAGTAGCGAGTTTGGACTTGTACGGTCCTGGTGCACCGGACACTGTCCGATGCGCCAGACCAGGGCACTCTCAAGGTTCTTGCTCCTTTGAATTTGAACCATATCTTTTATCTTTTATTGGTTTGTGTTGAACCTTTATGCACCTGTAGAACATATGATCTAGAGCAAACTAGTTAGTCCAATATTTGTGTTGGGCAATCAACCACCAAAATTAATTATAGGAAACAGGTTAACCCATCCCCAATCTGGTCATCAGGAACGGGCCCAACAAGATTGCCTGAATACTCAACCTCAAGAGCTGACCAATCTAGTAGGGGGCATAGGGAAAAACTCTCACATCTCTAAAATTGGCTCCAAGTTCCAAGGAAGGAGAAAGGAAAACAACTGGTAACATCAATAAGATAGGCACAACAGATGTCATTATTAATGGTAATAATGAGGGGCCCATGACCTTTGGTAAATAAGCTAAAACTAACAAAGAAATTATAAGGTTATTATCACTAAAACAGTTGACCCCAAATACTCCATGCCCTGATGGTGCCCATTGGGACTGACACACTCTCAAATGCGCAAGTTGCAGCGCCTGAGAGCAAAAGAAAGAAGGCTGGAGGAAGTGGAAAAGTTATTTAATGTTACACACCCTTAATAACCACCACCACAAAAAAAGATGGAGGCTTAAGGCCATTGAAATAAAAAGAAACGGCCACAAAAATGCAAGATGAGACACTGGAGACGTAGGCCCCTACAGGTATCACGAACCATTCAGCTCCTGGAGCCGTGTCGTCCGATTTACAACAAACCGTCTGACCCTAGTGGTCGGACCGTCCGCACCCCACCAAGAAACCTCTGAAGACTCCTCACTTCCTGTGGATCAGAGCAATGACGATGACAATGACTTATTGGGAGAAGACGTGGTGGATTATGGAGCCTCATCGCAACACACATATATGGAAGTTAATGTAATTACTTTTTCAGCCAATTATACTATTATCGGTGATGATGAACCTATGGTTGCTCAATTTGATTTCAGTCCTATAGACATGATCTTCACCAAACCCAAAGAATCAGTTAATCATTTTAAGTCGTTGTATGTACGCGACCACATTAATGGGACATCGATTTCTAGGATGCTAGATGGAGGAGCGACCATAAATGTAATGCCTTGGGACAGAAAGCTAGGCAAGCAAGAAGCTAGGCAAGCAAGAAGTGAGCTGATCAGGACCAACGTGACGCTCAGTGGTGTTACGAGCAATAGTTTGATCGAAGCAAAGGGTGTCACGTCTGTTGAACTAACCATTGGGACAAAGACATTCGTTGTTGCCTTCTTCATCGTCGAAGTAGAAGGAAATTATAGTATCATCTTAAACAAAGATTGGATTCATGTCAATCAATGTGTACCTTCTATATTACATCAAACATTACTACAATGGCTAGGTGAGGAAGTAGAAACAGCACATGCAGAAGCTTCGGCTTGCATCGCCTTGGCCGATGCCCCTGTACTTTAGACTTACGAAACTGCTAGGTGTTTAATAGGAGTTGACTTTTTAGATTACCAATTCATAAGTGTATGCAAAGAATGCTTCACCTTTGTAACGGTAGAGACGATGGAAAATCGGTTGAATCATAAGTGTATAATGAATAGCACACCCAAAAGATCATCCCAGGTCGTGGACAGTCTGGGCCATGAGGGTGGACAGTCTGGTGTTCACCAAAGAAGTCTATGGTCCGCAGACTAGGTCACGGACAGTCTGGGCCTCAAGGCCAAATGGTCCAGAGTCCAACAAGGTCTGGGCCACAGGACATAGGCCCTCCCGCGGACGGTTTAGGCCTTAATAGCAGGTGGTCTAGATTCGACTAGGGAGTGCTGCAATGCGCAACCACCCTCGCGGATAGTCCAGCCCCCATGGTCGGACAGTCTGTTGTCTTGCAAAGGACTACAACCTCCTCTAATATTAGCACATTGGAGGAGTTTAAGGACTTAGACAAGTTAGGTCAGGGGTTTACAATGGTTGATCCTTTAGAGGAAGTTGACATAGGGGATGGTAACATTCCAAGGCCGACTTTCGTAAACAAGAACCTAGAATCCGATCCTAGGAATAAATTGGTTGGGTTGTTAAAAGATTATTCTGATTGTTTTGCTTGGAGTTATACTGAGATGTCTGGCCTAAGTCGCGAGCTAGCTGAGCATCGGTTGCTAATTAAACCAGGTTTTAGCCCATTCAAGCAAAAGCCAACACCATTTTGTCCCGACTTAGATCCTAGGATCAAGGACGAAATCCATCGGCTGTTATAAGCTAATTTTATTAGACCATGCAGATATGCGGATTGGGTTTCTAATATTGTGCCAGTGAAAAAGAAAAACTCTAGTAAGCTTAGAGTCTGCATGATTTTTGTAATCTAAATAGGGCAACTCCTAAGGATGGATATCCTATGTCTATAGCCGATATTTTGATTAATAATGCATCAGGGAACCGAGTCATTAATTTTCTTAATGGGAATGCCAGGTACAATCAAATCTTTATCGCCGAAGAGGATGCTTCCAAAATGGCCTTTATATGTCCAGGCTTTATTGGTTTGTTTGAGTGGGTCATCATGACATTTGGATTAAAGAATGTCGGTGCCACTTATCAATGGGCTTTGAATTTGATCTTCCACAAGTTATTAGGAAATATTGTGGAAGTATACATAGATGATATAGTAGTCAAATCGGTTGTGTTTGGTCCCCATCTAGCCGATCTGCACAAAGCCTTTGATAAGGTGCGTAGATATGGGCTAAAAATGAACCCGCACAATTGCGCCTTTGGAGTATTGGTTGGGAAATTCTTAGGATTCATCATTCATGAGCCTAGCATTGAGTTTGATCCCAACCAAATAAAAGCTATTCAGAACATAGGAGTACCGACTAGTAAGCTTGAAATGCAAAAGTTTTTCGACAAAGTAAATTATTTACGGAGATTCATTTTCAATCTCGCCAGGAAGGTTGATGCATTCACTCCCATTCTTTAGATTAAGAATAACACGTGCCGATTTCACATGGGGGCAGAGCAACAGCATGCTTTAGATCTTATTAAGGAATACTTATCTTCAGTTCCAGTGATGAAAGCACCAAAGAGTGGTTTCCCTTTAGGTCATATATCACAGTTGAAGATAAAGTCATCGAAGCTGTTCTGACTCAGGAAAGCGAGGGAAAGGAGCACATTATAACTTATCTAAGTCAAAGATTAGTAGATGTTGAAACAAGGTACTCTTTTATTGAGAAATTATGTCTATGCTTGTTTTATTCATGCACCAAGTAGAGATATTACCTTTTGTCTAGCTCTTGCACTGTTTTATGTCAAATCGATGTAATTAAACATACGATGCAAACCCAATCATGGGTGGTAGAATTGGTAAATGGGCTTATGCACTTATAGAATATGACTTGGCCTATGAATCTTTGATATCCATGAGAGGACATGTCGTAGTTGATTTTATTTTAGAGCATCGGATTGATTATACTCTTGAGCTAGATATGTCATACCTCACAATTACTCCCTGGACTTTATATTTTGATAGATCAGTATGCAATTAAGGACATGTAACACCCGGGTTTAAAGGACAAAACCGGGTGCATCTCATACATGCGCCAAAGAAGACAACATATATAATAACAGAGTGTATAGAGATAAATGTCACAAAACATCAGAGTATTTATTACATAGCGGAAGACTTATTACAAAATAAAGGAATAAATGTAAAACGAACTAAGGATCGTTGGCGCCAATGTCGACTGAGAAACGCCACCTAGATCAAGTCGAATGCCTCAGTGTTAGGCGGCTCCTCTTCGACCACCTGTTCTTCTCCTGTGGGGGGCTGTGAGACAGCAAGAGTGAGCTCACATACGTTCATAGCTCAACAAGTCGTGGGGAATAATGTGGCATGAACTCACCAAAGGTGGGAGTTCATGAAGTGTAAGGCTAATCAATGAAGTAAAGGCTGAGGCTGAGCATTGCTTTTATAAGTTGGTCAAAATTTTATTAGCAATTACTAAGTGTAAGTAAATACCAAAACTTAATAATAATAAAGAACAGTAATAGTAAAATAATCCCAAATGCGATGCAAATGTCAATTTAAATTTAAGTTCCATAATTAATCATGTGAGGGTCCGAGCCGCTCATGACCATGAGCACGGCTAGTATACTAGTTTTACACTCTGCAGAGGTTGCGCATCTTTACCCACAAGTCATGTTACCCATCTGCCAAGAGACGGCCAATCCCATACACCTCTACCGAGAAGGCGAGGCAGGGTAACACTACGAGGCCTTTACAAAGTTCCACTAGCTTCAGAAATCCCGCTACAGTTTATAGGAAGCTCCAGTGCAGGGTTCTTGCCTTACCGCCATTGCAGCAAAATCAACCCAAGGACCTCCCTACACTGACCACTCCCTACTGCCCTTGCCCCTTTCGGGTAAGGAAGACCTTCACTAGCTTTCCTAGTTAATCAGCCAAGGGCGTCCCATTAAACCTTTATGGTAGCACTGTTTTCCCGGGTGGTCGCTCCATGTTCCCATTAATTTAATGATCTTAACATGAACAGTAATATTGACAAGGTAATAACAGGATAATCATGTGTAGTGTAACTCCATACCCAATCCACATAAAGCAATAGTAAGTACTACCCAAAAATATTTCAGGGGTGAACAAGGTATAGAGGTAACCAAAACTGGGGTAACATAAAGGATCCCATCAAAATTAACCTATGCAGATCATTAAAATTAATAAGAACATGGCTGGGAAAGTAAGTGATCAAGGGCACAACTTGCCTTCAATGAGCTCCTGCTCAGCTACTTCTACTTGTTGAACCTCAGTTTCCACAGTGGCTTGCTCGTCTATCCGCATCAACACAATACATACATAGTATAGCATAAATTAACATCACATCAAACATGTAAATAAAATATACAGTAAAAATCTACACATTAAAATGAGATCATAGGAACTGGAATCACTAAATTTGGAGTTATAGGTTTCAAGTTATGAATTTTCTAAGATTTAATGTGCTTGAAATAGGGTTAAATGATAAATAAATTTTCTAACAGAGTTCATATCAAAACAGTGACTCTAAGTGTTAGAGAATAATATTACAAAATTTTAGAAATTGGAATGGTTCATTTTGGAGCAAAAATGAATTTTCTATGCATTTTACAAGTTCTAACACTTATTTATACATTAAAAATCAATTTATGTGATTATTTTCCTATTTCCATTACTCTCTGGATTGGGCGCTAAAATCTGAAAAGTGCAGGGGCCCTGGCGCTAAATATGCTGAGACACAGACCACTGTGCTACGGACTGCGGGTTGATTCTTGTAAACCCTAGGGGCTCTTTAGCAAGATTGACTCGGCTGAAGGCTATGGGCGATTCTCGGCCGTTGGATCACCAGCCGAGGGCTCAGATCAGATCTGGATTGCACCGAAGCGGTACGCTCGGCTGACTGTTGGATCAAAGATCTACAGTAAGGATTTAATTAGTGCGAGATCTAAACCTATCCGCGCGATGAAGATCCAACGGTGTGGATCAATCCGAGCGAAGAGAAAACGCAGCGCCTCATCTCAGCCGTCCACTACGAAACCAATGACGCGCAACCGTCTCCTCCCCTGGATCCCGAGCGCGGCGGCACACACCCTCCGCGGTGGCCCGCTCGCCGGAGAACCATCAATTCGGCCACAATCCAACCCAAATTTCCATTTCAACCAAGCTACACTAGGTCAAGGGTAGGGCGAACGCGATGGGGGGCCAATTACCTAGGATTGGCGACAATGGTAGCTCGGCCACAAGGTTGCGCGACCGCGGGTCTCCGATGAGAAATCCGCGCGTCGCCGGGGATCCCAACGTTCCAATCTCCGCCGCCGACAGGTCCGCCACGACCCAACGATGCTCACTAGTCGATCTCCGATGCGCAGCGGATGGGTATGGCAACAGCGCACGAGCGCGGCTGCGGTGACTGGTTTGCTACCGAGCTAGATGCGGAGGCGCAAGAATTTGTGGAGCAGTAGCAACGGAGGAACGGCACACGACAGGGCGGGATGAGGATTATCGCGTGTTGAAGGAGCTCTTATCTCCTGCGGGCTCGGCATGGGGGTTCCGTCATGCACGGCGTGCAGCGGTAATGGCGGGGGATAAGTTGATCCGAGCGTGATGTCCGCGGGGTGGTTCCGACACTGGGGCCCGGTTGTCATCGAGGTAGGGCAAGCGATAGGGAAGGGCGCGCGGAGTATGACAGCCAGGCCCCACGCACAGCGACGACTCGGTCACGGTGTGGGCGCGGGGGAAGCTGACTGACGAGGCGGGCCCGCACGACAGGCGCAGAGTGGCCAGCGCGCGCGGTGACCTCGTGGTTGGGCCGCGCGGTTTGTTTTCCTGAGTGGGCCAAAAGCGCAGATCTGGCCCATGCGGCGGTTTTACCCCTTTCTTTTTTTTATTTTTATTTTCTTTTGATTTCTTTCCAAATTCAAATTCCAATTTAAATTAAATTCCAACCTGTGGCAAATTCACTCTCAGACTAGCAGTAAAATTTGGACATACCTTAAAAGTGTGATGAATTTATTTATTTAACTTTATTTTGTGTTGTATAACATTTCTCTCTTTCTTATTTTCAAAAACCCTAGGTTTAATTTAGGGCTTAATTCAACTTCTAGTAGTTATTATTTTATTATCATTAACATTATTATTTTATTCAATACACAAACATATAAACTCCAACATGATGCATCTTTTTATTATTTTTATCATTTGTCTTAATTCATCTCTAAATTCTGTGTATGCTCTTTTCATGATGTAAATGAGGCACATCAAATACGGAAATCACTATATATTTCTTGTACACAATTTTGAGTATTACAAATCCTACCCCCCTTAAAAATAATCTCGTCCTCGAGATTTAGGAAGATCTTGGGAAAAGGTGGGGAAAATCTATGTGAAGCTCTTCTTCTCTTTCCCAAGTTGCTTCATCTTCACCGTGGTGGCTCCATTGCACTTTGCACATCTTTATAACCTTATTCCTCGTGACTCGAGTCAAAGTATCCAAAATCTTGATGGGGTACTCAGCATAAGTCAGATCATCTTGAACACTAAGGTCCTCCATTGGTAATTGCTCCTCAGGTACCCTGAGACATTTTTTCAGCTGAGATACATGAAATACATCATGAACATCCACAAGATGATCCGGTAACTCCAATTGGTATGCAACCTCTCCCACTCGCTTTAAGATTAAGAAGGGTCTAATAAAGCGAGGGGACAGCTTTCCTTTGACTTTAAACCTTCTCATACCCCGGAGCGGTGACACCTTCAAATAGACATAATCTCCCTCTTTAAACTCAAGCAGTCTTCTCCGGGTATCAGCATAACTTTTCTGCCTGGATTGTGCAGTTCTCAAATTCTCCCTTATTTGCTGGACTTGCTCCTCTGCTTCTTGTATAATCTCAGGCCCAAACAACTGCCTTTCACCAGTTTGATCCCAATATAATGGAGTCCTGCACTTTCTGCCATACAAAGCCTCAAACGGTGACATCTTCAAACTGGCCTGATAGCTATTATTATATGAGAACTCTGCATACGGCAAACTCTTATCCCAACTTCCACCATGTTTAAGAGCACAAGCTCTTAACATATCTTCAAGCACTTGGTTAGTCCTCTCAGTCTGCCCATCAGTCTGGGGATGGTAAGCCGAACTAAAATTCAATCTTGTATCCAAGGACTCGTGTAACTTCTTCCAATACCGAGAGGTAAACTGTGATCCCCGGTCTGACACAATCTTCTTTGGCACACCATGCAGGCATACAATCCGTGCCATGTACAACTCTGCCAACTTGGCTCCTGAATACGTGGTCTTTACTGGAATAAAGTGGGCTACCTTAGTTAGCCTATCCGCAATCACCCATATAGAATCATATCCAGCAGACGTGCGGGGCAATCCAACAATGAAGTCCATGCCAATCTCTTCCCATTTCCACTCAGGTATCTTCAGTGGGTGCAGTAGTCCAGCTGGCCTCTAGTGTTCAGCCTTAACTCTTTGGCATACATCGCACATAGCCACATGTGCAGCCACATCTCTCTTCAATCCATACCACCAATACTTTTGCTTCAAATCCTGATACATCTTAGTACTCCCAGGATGAATAGAATAAACTGAATCATGAGCCTCCTTCAATATGGTTTCCCGAAGACTATCAATATCGGGAACACAGATCCGATTCTTGAACCATATCGTGCCTTGCTCATCCTCTGTGAATTCCGGGCCTCTACCCTCTGTTATCAGATCCTTGATCTCCTGGATTTTGGCATCGCCAACCTGACCTTTACGAATTTCTTGCTCCAAGGTAGGTTCCAATTCAATAGTCACTCCTTCCGTATGTGTAACAATTCCCAGGTTGAGTCTCTCAAAATCTTTTGCTAATTCATCAGGTAGCTGGACAACGAAAGCGGAGTGAACATGCTCCTTCCGACTCAAGGCATTGCAACCAAATTTGCCTTGCCTGGGTGATAGTGAATCTCCAAATCATAATCCTTAATGAGCTCCAACCAACGGCGTTGCCTAAGGTTGAGATCCTTCTGAGTGAATATGTACTTCAAACTCTTATGATCCGTGTATACTTGGCACTTAGTTCCCATGATGTAGTGTCTCCAAATCTTAAGTGCATGCACAACGGCAGCCAGCTCTAAGTCATGAGTGGGGTAGTTCAATTCATGCTTCCGCAACTGACGAGATGCATAGGCAATCACATGTCCTTCTTGCATGAGCACACATCCAAGTCCTTGGCCACATGCATCACAATAAATGTCAAATCCCTTCTGTAGATCTGGCATAATCAATACTGGTGGCGACATTAGTCTCTCCTTCAATTGATCAAAGCTTTATTGGCACTTCTCATCCCACTTGAATTCTCTTCCTTTCTCCAAAAGCGAGGTCATAGGCTTGGCAATCTTAGAGAACCCTTCAATAAATCTCCGATAATATCCTGCGAGTCCCAAGAAACTCTGAATCTCAGTAACTGTAGTGGGCACTCTCCACTCCATTATCTCCTTCACTTTAGCAGGATCCACTGCTATTCCTCCATTAGAAATAATATGACCAAGGAATGGCACCTTGTCAATCCAAAACTCGCACTTGCTAAACTTAGCGTAGAGTTGATTATCTCGTAGCTTTTGTAGCACCAACCTTAGATGCTGTTCATGATCACTTTCATTCCTAGAATAGATCAGAATATCGTCGATAAACACCACGACGAATCTGTCCAAATACTCTATAAACACTTTGTCCATCAAATTCATGAAATAAGCCGGTGCATTGGTTAATCCAAATGACATAACAGTAAACTCATATAATCCATATCGGGTTGAGAAAGTCGTCTTTGGAATATCTGAGGGTCTAATCTTCATCTGATGGTATCCCGATCGGAGATCAATCTTCGAGAATACCCTGGCTCCTCTCATCTGATCAAACAAATCCTCAATACGGGGTAATGGATACTTGTTCTTCACCGTGACATCATTGAGTGATCTATAGTCCACACACATCTGTTGCGACCCATCCTTCTTCTGCACAAATAACACCGGTGCTCCCCAAGGTGAGGAACTCGGACGAATATACCCCGCTTCTTGTAACTCAGTTAACTGCTTCTTAAGCTCCTTCAGTTCTTCTACAGCCATCCTGTATGGTCGCTTAGAAATAGGGGCAGTTCCAGGTAAAAGATCAATCACAAACTCAACTTCCCTATCTGGTGGCATCCCTGGTAACTCCTCGGGAAAGACATCCGGAAAATCTCTAACCACCCGGATATTGTCACCAACAAACTCCTCAGGTATAAAGAACATTGCACGCATGGATGAGGAGGTTACTGCAATATTAACTTGAAATCTTTCTCCTTTAGTGGTAGTGAGTTCTACGGTACCTCTACCACATGCTATAACGGCCTTTGCCTTTCTTAGCCATGACATACCAAGGATCAGATCTATACTGCTTGACTCTAATATTATAGCAATAGCTCCAAATTCTCTACCCATAATGGTCAATGTCAATCTACGTGTCATTTGATTCGCCTCAACAGGCCCTTTAGGTGTAATTACTATCATGGGTTTTCTCATATTTAGCAGTGGTATTTCATTTGTGTTGGCATATCTAGCAGACATGAATGAATGTGTAGCACCAGAATCAAATAATATGGTTGCAGGAATTGCATTAACATAAAACATACCAAGTACGAGGTCACCACCATCAGGCGTATCATCAACGCTGACTTGATTCACCCTGGCTATAGAATATCCCTTGCCAGGAGTCTGTTGCTTGTTCTTAGCTGGTGTACCAGAGTTTCCCATAGGACAAGAATTAGCATAGTGCCCAATCTGACTGCACTTGAAGCATGTAGGGCCGGTCTTCTGTCCTGTAGGCCTCGTCGGGGTGCCAGTGGGAGTAGCCTGACGAGTAGGTGTCCGTGGAGAGCCCTGTGGAGCATACTGAACTGGGCGTGGTCCTCCTGGTCGAGTCGGTGTACCCTGTGGTGGTACGTAGCGAGGACGAACACTGCTGCTACCCTGTCCCTGCGAGATAGCCTTCCTCTTCAGATCACCCAGTTGAACACGCTTATGTTCAATAGCAAGAGCCTTATCCAGTAGCCTCTGAAATGATGGAAAGGTGTGTGCAACCAGTGCATACTGCAAGGGTCCATTAAGTCCTTCAATAAAGTGCTCCTGCTTTCTTTCATCCTCAGCAACTTCCTCTAGAGCATATCTCGACAACTGAATAAATTTGTCTCTGTACTCGCTGACTGACATGTTGCCTTGCTTCAATGACAGAAACTCCTTCTTCTTGATCTTTATCATATCGGCTGGAATATGGTAGTTCCTGAACTGTGTACTGAACTCTGCCCAAGTAATAGTATCAGCAGCATCATGGGCAGCAGTATAAGAATCCCACCAGTCAGCAGCAGGACCAGTTAGACGTCCAGAAGCATATAAAACCTTCTCTCGGTCCGTGCACTGTGCAATATTCAGCATCTCCTCAATGGACTTTAGCCAATCATCCGCGTCTAGTGGATCAGGTGAGCTTACAAATGTAGGTGGCTTATGACTCATGAACTCTCTATGCTTGTCTCGGGGTGGAACTGGTGGTGGTGGTGGAGGCAGTGGTACTTGTTGCTGCTGTTGCTGCTGTTGTTGTTGTTGCATTTGTTGTTACAGCTGCTGTTGTTGTACCCTCCTTTCTTAGCGTATCTCCTCTCTCTCTTGGCGCAACTCCTGGCGTATATCTTCTCTTTCCTGACGCATCTCCTGGCGTTCTTGCTGCATCTTGGCACGCATATCAGCCATAGTGTCCACCATTTGCTGCATCACCGCCATCTGAGCAGCAACCAGTGGGTCAACTCCGCCTGGTGGAGGATTAGGAGGATTCATCTCTGCAGGTTGTGGCTGAGGTTGTCTATATATCCTTCGAGTGTGCCGGTTAGAAGGCAAATCAATTCCACCACCCCTCCTGGTATTGACCATCTGAGTTAGATACATATGGTAAGAGAGAGCAGTAGACAAGGCAGTAATTACGATTCATGTTACTTTGGGGGATTTATTAGCTAAGCAGATTAATGTGTTAACCACTAAAGCTAATACCTTATGATGGTACATGCTAAGATGCCCAACTATAATGTTGCAATCAATCAAAGAAGCAAATCAAGCATTTATCATCAGAACAATCAACCAACGTTTTTTTAATAGAGAAAATAGTTTTGATTTGGTCTTAGGCCTCCTATCTCTTAAAAATGTCATAGGGGTAGGGATTCCAAAGTGTGAAATCCATCTTGTCTAAGGGTAGAAAAGGTAAGAATGATCAGAGTAGAATAGTAGAAGGTGAGACAGGATCAATATGAGTGTAGAAAGAATCAGAGTAAGGTAAGTGTAGAATGAATCAGAATAAGATAAGTAGGTAAGGGTTTTTTCCATTTCTATCTAGGTTTCGTCCTACAGTCAACATTTCCTCTGATACCACTTCTGTAACACCCGGGTTTAAAGGACAAAACCGGGTGCATCTCATACATGCGCCAAAGAAGACAACATATATAATAACAGAGTGTATAGAGATAAATGTCACAAAACATCAGAGTATTTATTACATAGCGGAAGACTTATTACAAAATAAAGGAATAAATGTAAAACGAACTAAGGATCGTTGGCGCCAATGTCGACTGAGAAACGCCACCTAGATCAAGTCGAATGCCTCAGTGTTAGGCGGCTCCTCTTCGACCACCTGTTCTTCTCCTGTGGGGGGGTGTGAGACAGCAAGAGTGAGCTCACATACGTTCATAGCTCAACAAGTCGTGGGGAATAATGTGGCATGAACTCACCAAAGGTGGGAGTTCATGAAGTGTAAGGCTAATCAATGAAGTAAAGGCTGAGACTGAGCATTGCTTTTATAAATTGGTCAAAATTTTATTAGCAATTACTAAGTGTAAGTAAATACCAAACCTTAATAATAATAAAGAACAGTAATAGTAAAATAATCCCAAATGCAATGCAAATGTCAATTTAAATTTAAGTTCCATAATTAATCATGTGAGGGTCCGAGCCGCTCATGACCGTGAGCACGGCTAGTATACTAGTTTTACACTCTGCAGAGGTTGCGCATCTTTACCCACAAGTCATGTTACCCATCTGCCAAGAGACAGCCAATCTCATACACCTCTACCGAGGAGGCGAGGCAGGGTAACACTACGAGGCCTTTACAAAGTTCCACTAGCTTCAGAAATCCCGCTACAGTTTATAGGAAGCTCCAGTGCAGGGTTCTTGCCTGACCGCCATTGCAGCAAAATCAACCCAAGGACCTCCCTACACTGACCACTTCCCTACTGCCCTTGCCCCTTTCGGGTAAGGAAGACCTTCACTAGCTTTCCTAGTTAATCAGCCAAGGGCGTCCCATTAAACCCTTGTGGTAGCACTGTTTTCCCGGGTGGTCGCTCCATGTTCCCATTAATTTAATGATCTTAACATGAACAGTAATAATGACAAGGTAATAACAGGATAATCATGTGTAGTGTAACTCCATACCCAATCCACATAAAGCAATAGCAAGTACTACCCAAAAATATTTCAGGGGTGAACAAGGTATAGAGGTAATCAAAACTGGGGTAACATAAAGGATCCCATCAAAATTAACCTATGCAGATCATTAAAATTAATAAGAACATGGCTGGGAAAGTAAGTGATCCCACAACTTGCCTTCAATGAGCTCCTGCTCAGCTACTTCTACTTGTTGAACCTCAGTTTCCATAGTAGCTTGCTCGTCTATCCGCATCAACACAATACATACATAGTATAGCATAAATTAACATCACATCAAATATGTAAATAAAATATACAGTAAAAATCTACACATTAAAATGAGATCATAGGAACTGGAATCACTAAATTTGGAGTTATAGGTTTCAAGTTATGAATTTTCTAAGATTTAATGTGCTTGAAATAGGGTTAAATGATAAATAAATTTTCTAACAGAGTTCATGTCAAAACAGTGACTCTAAGTGTTAGAGAATAATATTACAAAATTTTAGAAATTGGAATGGTTCATTTTGGAGCAAAAATGAATTTTCTATGTATTTTACAAGTTCTAACACTTATTTATACATTAAAAATCAATTTATGTGATTATTTTCCTATTTCCATTACTCTCTGGATTGGGCGCTAAAATCTGAAAAGTGCAGGGGCCCTGGCGCTAAATATGCTGAGACACAGACCACTGTGCTACGGACTGCGGGTTGATTCTTGTAAACCCTAGGGGCTCTTTAGCAAGATTGACTCGGCCGTTGGATCACCAGCCGAGGGCTCAGATCAGATCTGGATTGCGCCGAAGCGGTACGCTCGGCTGACTGTTGGATCAAAGATCTACGGTAAGGATTTAATTAGTGCGAGATCTAAACCTATCCGCGCGATGAAGATCCAACGGTGTGGATCAATCCGAGCGAAGAGAAAACGCAGCGCCTCATCTCAGCCGTCCACTACGAAACCAATGACGCGCAACCGTCTCCTCCCCTGGATCCCGAGCGCGGCGGCGCACACCCTCCGCGGCGGCCCGCTCGCCGGAGAACCATCAATTCGGCCACAATCCAACCCAAATTTCCATTTCAACCAAGCTACACTAGGTCAAGGGTAGGGCGAACGCGATGGGGGGCCAATTACCTAGGATTGGCGACAATGGTAGCTTGGCCACGAGGTTGCGCGACCGCGGGTCTCCGATGAGAAATCCGCGCGTCGCCGGGGATCCCAACGTTCCAATCTCCGCCGCCGACAGGTCCGCCACGACCCAACGATGCTCACTAGTCGATCTCCGATGCGCAGCGGATGGGTATGGCAACAGCGCACGAGCGCGGCTGCGGTGACTGGTTTGCTACCGAGCTAGATGCGGAGGCGCAAGAATTTGTGGAGCAGTAGCAACGGAGGAACGGCACACGACAGGGCGGGATGAGGATTATCGCGTGTTGAAGGAGCTCTTATCTCCTGCGGGCTCGGCATGGGGGTTCCGTCATGCATGGCGTGCAGCGGTAATGGCGGGGGATAAGTTGATCCGAGCGTGATGTCCGCGGGGTGGTTCCGACACTGGGGCCCGGTTGTCATCGAGGTAGGGCAAGCGATAGGGAAGGGCGCGCGGAGTATGACGGCCAGGCTCCACGCACAGCGACGACTCGGTCACGGTGTGGGCGCGGGGGAAGCTGACTGACGAGGCGGGCCCGCATGACAGGCGCAGAGTGGCCAGCGCGCGCGGTGACCTCGTGGTTGGGCCGCGCGGTTTGTTTTCCTGAGTGGGCCAAAAGCGCAGATCTGGCCCATGCGACGGTTTTACCCCTTTCTTTTTTTTCTTTTTATTTTCTTTTGATTTCTTTCCAAATTCAAATTCCAATTTAAATTAAATTCCAACCTGTGGCAAATTCACTCTCAGACTAGCAGTAAAATTTGGACATACCTTAAAAGTGTGATGAATTTATTTATTTAACTTTATTTTGTGTTGTATAACATTTCTCTCTTTCTTATTTTCAAAAACCCTAGGTTTAATTTAGGGCTTAATTCAACTTCTAGTAGTTATTATTTTATTATCATTAACATTATTATTTTATTCAATACACAAACATATAAACTCCAACATGATGCATCTTTTTATTATTTTTATCATTTGTCTTAATTCATCTCTAAATTCTGTGTATGCTCTTTTCATGATGCAAATGAGGCACATCAAATACGGAAATCACTATATATTTCTTGTACACAATTTTGAGTATTACAGGACAAGTGATTGGCATCATGCTTATTTCACCAAGGAATGCCATTTTGACTTATCTAGCCAATTAAAAACTCACTTCACTAACAATCAGACCCAATATGAAGCTGAAAGTCGCCTAGTGGGGTGAATAGGCGAAACCTGTAAATTATAAACTTTGAACACAAACTTCACCCTAGGTTAGCGTTAGAATGAGTAGTAATGAAATCGGAGTGCGGAAGATAGTTCTTCTTGCCACGAGTTGCTCAATCAATACGGATAACTTTAGGAGCTAACTCAAAAAGATTGTAAGCAAGAGAACTTAGAGGAAGAGTAAGAATCAAATCGCAATACAAGATTAAGACAAAGACACATTTGTTTCCCGAGGTTCGGCTCCAAAGAACCTAATCCATGTTGAGGAGGTCATGTAGGTCGGCTCTCTTTCAACCCTTTCCCTCTCTCAAATGGTCACTTAGACCGGTTGAATGCTTCTTCTTAATCTCAAGGGTCACTTAGACCCCATAAGGATCACCACACAATTAGGTGTCTCTTGTTAGCGTTACAAGTCACTGAGAGTTTAGGAGAGGAAGAAAGCATGATCAAAACACCAATCCAAAGGGCAACAAAATATCACAATGTCGAAGTCTCTTGAGTCTCTCCAAAGCACTAATCACTAAGATTCTCGAAACACTTGTGGCACTTGGAGATGGATTTGATGCTTTGAGTGTGGATGGAGTGAAGTCTTTGCTCCTTGCAATGAATGTGAGTTGTGGAAGCTTAGGTGAATTGAATGGAGGTGGTTGAGGTTATATTTATAGCTCTCAACCACTTTCTAGCCATTGCCATCTTTTCTGCCACACGTGGACGGTCCGCGCCCGTGGGCTAGATGGTCTGCCCCAGCATATCAACAGCTAGAATCGCAATAGTCAGCATTAATGGCTATATCAATGGCTATAAGTGCATTAAATAAGTTGTTAGATGTCAAATAAAGCAGTCACATATGGTCTAGCCGTGCACCCCGGACGGTTTCGTGAGGACGCTAAAAATGAATTTTACCGAACTCGGCACCTTCGTGTTTTTATGGTTTTCAACGGGGGGATTGTCCATGCCTAAGGGCCAGACGGTCCGCGCTTGGTCTCAGACGGTACTTTTCTCTCCTTCGGACAGTTCGTAGTAAAAGATCTGAAATTTGCATAGTTCTTGTCCGAGGTTCACCGAGGTGTCGCGGATGGTCCGCGCACAGGTTATTCCAGACAGTCGACTATAATACCCAAAATCATACTTAGGGATTTATTAAAAGAAGGATTCCTTCAATGATCAAAACAAATATTAACTCTAAATAAATGGATTAAATGAAAAAGATCATTATATGTACTTTGCTATAAATTTCGAAATAGTCACTAGTATTTCTTAAAGGAGATTTTACATTAGAAAACATTTTATCTTACATCAAATAAGTAATAGAATATTGGAAAAAATTTTACTCAAACTTCACATCCAAAATAATATTGTATGTAAAGTGAAAAATATGTGTGTGGCAAAGTTAAAAGCATTTTTTGCTTAAATATAATCATTAATATATATAAAATAAAACATTTGCATTGACATGCTGAAGTTTTGAGTTATGCATATAAATTTAAATTGAGACCTTGAACTCGGCTTTGGATTTTAAAATCTAAAACTAAAACAAAATAGAAATTCCAAATGAAAATAAAAAGAGAAAGAGAAGGAAGCCAGATGGGCCGTTGCTGCCACATTTTGGCCCATCTATGTCGTCCCCTACCGGCCCAAGCCTCCCAGCCGCGCGGCCTGGGAACCCGCACTCGCTGCCATGTGGGACCCACGGGCCAGTCACATACCTGGCACTTGTGTCCCCCGTGTTGCTGACACTGTGGGTCCGTGTGGGCAACTTCATCTTCTCCCCCTGCTTTCTCGGGTAACAGACATGGCGCCCGAGGAGCCACAACAAAATCCCCCCAAATCTGCGCTAATCTCGGAACCAGACATGCCAAGCTCGTCCTTGCCCCATGCTATAAAATCGAACCCGTGGCCCCTCCTCCTCACCCTCGGGGGCAACGTGCACATGGAGAGAAAGGTTGTCGCCGCCATGGGACTTTACCGATGGTGTCGTTCGGAGTCCAGGGCGGACCAGGGATCTCCACCAGTGTATACCGCATGGACCTAGTGCTTCCCCGTGCTGCTGGGGTGGCCGGGTACAATGGAATCGCTCCCGAAGTTCAAGAACGCCTCAGGTCCGCATGGCTCCAGGACAGCGTGTTCTGTTGCTCGATTCCAGGTATGAGGGCCTTCCTTGATTTCACCCTTTCCACTGCCTTCCTTTCCGACCACCGTGATCCTTGGGATGATCTGGGGCATGGGGTGGCTTGCACCGGTGGGGAGCCATCGTGGGCGCTGGGCGGCGCCACCGTACCAGGCTCAAATGGGGGAAGAAGTGCGTGGACCGCTGATCCCTTCACCAATGACTGCGATTAGTTTGATCCATGCCAGTCTGTAGAGTCCATCTGAGCCATTAGATCCGATCTGGACTATCCCATTGGGACCTTGATTCTTTAAAACCTGTGCCATCGATCAACGATCTAATGACCACGACCTCATACCGATTCACTTTACTTGATATCTAATCGTGACGGTTGAGTAGCGATCGAACAGACCTGGTTGGTCGATACCTCTTTGGCCATTACATTTCCTAAATGAGCCCCCTCGGCTTTGTTATATTAAACCCGTCATCTCCCTTCCGTGGGACACTCTTACAATAGGTTCCCTGGTTTTTTATCAAACCATCCCTCGAGGTTATTTTCAACATAAAACTTAATAATAAACCACCCAAAACTTATTTGGTTCATAACTTCTTTGTTTTAGATCCGAATTAGTCCGTTCCAGTTGCGCTAGCTCCGTAATAATATTACCTACACTTTTATAATATTATTTTATCATATAATATGTTTTCAAAAATAGACATTCATTTAACCTATGCTTAGTAGATTAATCCTTCTAATCAAAGTTAATATATCATAGCTATAATTGAACTAAAATATAACCTATAATCAAGTTATGACTTAAAGGAAAGTTGAATTAGTGAATTACTTAAAATATCTTTCTCACATGACTTATAAAATCAACATAAGACCTAGTTTTAACTTCCTAATCACATATGTCTTCCGGGAGCCATATCTTTTCAACCATAACCCTGATTTCAGTTGTTTTCGAACCTACAATCTTGTAGCATCGTGTAGAAGATTCTTACACTGTTTATTCTCATGTTTGGTGTAATGTTATTTTTATGTACTCCTTGTCTATTTGTATATATTGCTACGAGTAGCAGTGAGGTCACAAATCACCGAAGACTAATTTGGTGAAGGACCTGGGATCTCAAGTCTAAGGCAAGTTATGCCCTTGATCACTTTTCTCTACCTAATAACGTTCTCTCCTTAATCACTGTGACATGCTCAGGTTAATTTGATGGGACTTAATTTGATTCCCTAGCATTGTTTATCCTACACCTTGCAAACAAAAGAACTATTAGGTAGATTCGCTATTGCTCTACTGGTTTTGGGAAATTAATGTTATATTATGATCATGTTCCAATTTTGTTGTTGTTTTAATTATTGTTTATGATAAGATCATTATGTTAATTGGAACATGGAGCGACCATCCGGGAAAAACAGTGCTACCACAAGGGTGGTATGGGACGCCCTTGGCTGACTAATTAGGAAAGGTAGTGGAGGACTACCTTACTCAAAAGAGGCAAGAGCGGTAGAGGAGCTATGGTATAGGGAGGTTCTTGGGTCGATCATGCTGCGATGGCTTTTCGGATGAGGGATTCCTATATCGCCCTTCTCAGAAACCGTAGCGAGTTTTCTGAAGCTAGTGGAACTTTGTAAAGGCCTCGTAGTGCTACCCTACCTCGCCTCCACGATAGAGGTGTATGGGATTCATGACCCTATGACAAATGGGTAACACGACTTATGAGTAAAGATGTGTAACCTCTGCAGAGTGTAAAACTGGTATATCAGCCGTGCTGACGGTCATGAGTTCGTGAGAGGTCTAGGCCGTTGTCTCCTAGTTAACTAGGGTTGCTGGATCGTTGTCTTCATATGATATAATTATTTAACTATTTTGTACAGAACTTCATTGTATATTAAATATGTGCCATTCGTTTCTGTACCATCAGTCATCATATGTGTGAGACTTGATCCTAGCACACATTTGATTCGTGCCTGGGGTTTGCCCTTAAATCCAGGTGTGACATCGACTTAGAATTGAGATGGATAGACTTATGCACCTGTGAAACAATCAACTAGATAAACTAGTTAGTCCATTAGGTTGCGATGGTCATCAATCATCAAAATCAATTTAGGGAAAATGGTAAAGGTTGTTTCCCTTTCAGAAGCCCTCTTGTTTGGCTTAAATCTTTTGAGTTACATGGGAGTAACACATGTAAAAATATTCAGTGATTCTCAGCTGGTTGTCCAACAAATTTTGGGAGAGTATCAAGGTTTAGATAGTATGCTAAATGACCTTGATAGATGTTTAGACATTATGCGATCTTTTGATGAATTTGACATTTGGCATATATCTAGAGCTTAGAATTTAGAGCAAATAACTTAGCACAAGAAGCCTCAAGTTATTGAATAACACGAGAGGAATTTCATATTTCTGAAAATTCAATAATCAAAGACACGTTGGCTTCACAGGTCCCGGACCATCAGACTCCAAGCCGTGGACTGTCCACGATAGTGTAAGATCGTCCGACCCTAAGTTGCAGACCATCCGACGCCGGTAAAGACTTCGCTCTGATCGATTTGATTGATGACATAATCGATACAATTGATTGGAGGATGCCTTTAAAAACGTACCTGCGTGATCCAAGTGCCAATATCGATATATGTGTTCGGCGGACGACCTTTAAGTACGTTCTTATCGATAATGAACTGTATTGCCGAAATCCTAGTGATATTTTGCTTAAGTGCTTGGACCCTGATGATACTACATTAGCTATGACCAAAGTACATGAAGGCATTTGTGGTACCCACTAATCGGCTCCTAAGATGAAGTGGCTTCTGAAAAGATCTGGTTTCTATTGGCCTGACATGATAGCTAATTGTTTTAAGTACTACAAAGGTTGTCAAGTATATCAAAAGTTCGGTGATCTACAACTAGTGCCTGCTGCCAAACTGCATCCTATTATCAAACCATGGCCATTCAGGGAATGGGGTTTAGACTTTGTCGGAGAGGTTCATCCTTCATCGTCGAAAGGGCATCGGTTTGTGCTAGTTGCCATAGACTACTTCACTAAATGGACGAAAGTCGTTGCTCAGAAGAACATGACACACAAGGAGGTAATTAAGTTTGTGCCAGAGCATATTATCCATAGATTCGACACCCCCAGACTCTGACCACCGATCAAGGAACTCCTTTCATGTCAAAGGAGTACGCATGCTTGCTGAATTATACAAGATTAAATTGCTCAATTCTTCTACATATTACGCTCGGGCCAATGGTCATGCCGAGTTGAGTAATAGGACATTGATCAGCTTTATTAAAATGAAGATAGCCAACCATCCTAAACACTGGCACAAGGTGCTTTCTGATGCATTATGAGCTCGATCATAGAATATCTAAACACTGTTCTACTAAAGTCTCCCCCTTTGAGCTTGTGTATGGACATGAAGAAGTGTTGTCTGTGGAGATAAGCCTAAACGCTATCAGATTTGCTAGGCAGAATGATCTGACTGTTGGTGACTATCATGATCTAATGATGGACAACATTGATGAGGTGACCGACAAGAGGATGATGTCTCTCATGGAGATCGAGAGGGACAAGGTCATAGTCGCCAAGGCCTATAACAAGACAGTGGAAGCTAAGTCATTCCTGGTTGTAGACCTAGTCTGGATAACGATACTGCCAGTAAGGAGCAGGGATCAGAAGTTTGGCAAGTGGTCCCCAAGTTGGGAAGGGCCTTACAGAGTCACGCGGGTAATATTTAGTAATGCATATATGTTTACACATTAGGTTGATAATGCCTTGTATCCGATGCTTTTGGTTCACTCAGCTTTTCCACAAGGTAGGGTTCATGTGTTGAGCATCATATGTGCCCCTTGGGAGAGGTCAAATGGTCTGGCTTTGTAACCGGACATTCGGGCCACGAATGGTCGGTCCATAGACGCGGATGATCCACGATTAGGTTAGATGAGGCGAATAAGCCCATTTTTCCGTGCGTGTTTATCCATTTAAATCCGTGGATTCTGTTGGCGAACGCGTATGAGTGAGTCTAGACCTCTTTATATTTATGAAGGGATACGACCGATTGTAAACAACAATAATCGAATCAAATCAATATAACTTTCATTCCTTTACTTTTTGCCTTAGAAGTAGCCAGTAATATAGCATTATTTATCTCAATCCTCACATCTCTTTGACTCTACATCATCTGAAGGCATCTTAGGTGGCCTGCCGACCCCAAGATAAACCCTAGTATCACTCCTCCCTGATGAGTCTTTCCCAGTAGGCGAGATCCAGATGCTGTTGGCGAACGCCGCGCTCCTGCGCACACGTGGACCGTCCGGCTCGATGCAGCGAAACCTGCTCCTGCCGCCAGGTCGCGGACCGTCCGCACCGCCACAGAGAGTCCGTCAAACGAAACTAATCCCAGTGATTAGCATTCAGATCCGTGCCAACAATTATATAATCAATAAGTTAAAACAAACCTGCACTAAGTTAATGGATAGCTTTCAGTTTTAACGACAAATATACAATGGAGATATCAGATAGAAACGATGTGATGCATGGATATCTCGTATAGTCGTATGTTCATTCACTCCAGTTTTTCTAGCTTTCGACAAAAAAAAATGTTCATTCACACCAGTTCAATGGTTCAATAGAGTGCTGACGGGTTCTCTCCCTAGAGAGAGAAAAAAAACAGTAGACACGGGCCTTTTGAACCGGGCTCAATCCAAAACGCCAAACGGCCCACGTGCGCCGCGTTTCCTCCATCTCCATCCGGCCATCCCACCTCCGCTTCCTCCTCCGCGCCGGCCTACGCGACTGCTTCCCTCTCTCTCTCGAGTCTCGACTCTCGACTGCGCCTCTACAGCCTGACGCGATGGCCTCGTCGGCGACGAGAGAGGTTCTCATGCTTGAGGCGCCTCCGCCGTCCGACCCCGATGCGGGGCCCTGGCGCGCGGTGCCGGACGCGGAGGCCATTGACGCGCTGCCCTACATCGACGGCGACTACGGCGATGCGGCGGTGAAGCGGGAGGTCGATCGCCTCGTCGAGGAGGAGATGCGCCGAGGGAAGCGCAAGCCTGCAGACTTCCTCCGGGACCTGCCCCCTGTTCCCACCGCCGGATTCGAGGTACAGTTGCAGAGATTTCTTAGCCCCAAAGGTATATTGGGGACTAGCTCGAACCCATTACGTTTTCTCCGCGGATGTTAGGGGCTTAACATAAGGTTGCAGCTTCGTCGATGTTTGCAGGTGCGATCTGCGTTTAGGGTTCAAAGGAGGGTCGTGCTCGTGCGGGAGCTAGGGTTTGCAGTTGTAGAGGTCACAGTGAACCAAGTTAGCTGGATGGATTATAAATATATGTTTTCGTTATTTAGATTTTGTGGAGCTCTAAGGCTGAATCCAACCATTCCCCCTCTCAAATCCCCCTATTCATATTCTCTATTCATATTTAAATATCTCTCTCTTCCTTCTATTTCACTCTCTCCAACCATTCCCCCTATACATTTTAACTGAGCTATTTGTATTTGTATTACCGTCATACATATTGTTATCAGGTAATAAACTTGAAAAATTATTAATTTCACAGTTAAAAGCACTGATTAGTGAATGGGGGAAGATTAGAGCTCCCCCTACCGTACACCGAGATCCGAGGGGGCGGCGGGGGGGTTGGCAGACCACCTTGGGCTTGTTCGGTTATTTTCAATCCATATGGATTGGAGGGGATTGATACGGATTGGAAGAGATTTTGACTTACCAGGGATTAAAACCCCCTCAATCCATATGAATTGGGGTAGAACCGAACAATCCCTTATGAATTGCAGAGGGGGCTCTTCCGGGCACTGCCGTACACCGAGATCCCGGTGGGGTGGGGGTGGGGGGCGTTGGAGACCGCCTAAGTGAATTAACTTGGTTGGGTGAATGTATCTCTGCATTGTTTAGACTTTATAACTAATTAGCTATTGCATATGAAATTGAAGTTTTAGTTGACAACCCCTTTATATTTTACCTGCGAACCATTTAATTGGCTTGTATAATAGGTATAACATCTAGCACAGTTTTGTGATCCGTTTCTGTAACAGTGCATGTTAAGCTGGGGCATCATGCTCTTGTAGTCTGTCTTTTGATACAGTACTTTAGATGGACATCCTGCACAGATCAAGGATTTTTGTGCTAGATGTTTACTTCGGGCTCAGATAAAGGAATAATGCTCAGAAAAGGACCTGCTTATGCTTTTATTAGTTCGATGGATTGGTTGATGTTTACTTCTGATGGATTTGAGGTTACACCTCATCTGGTCATGACACTGAGGTCTGAGGATCAAGCATTGACCATTTATGATGAAGTATGCATCTCTAATTGAAATTCAATATTGAAACATGACTTGGAAGTTTTTAACAGAATATTCTGTACTGTTTAGTGAGCACTGTTATTAAACTTGGACCTCGTGAAGCTACTATCTTCTTTTTCATGTATTTCAATTCCATAGTCCATAGATATCTTAGATATACATGATTTCTAACTATTGTGTCATATCAAAACCGGAACCATGATCTGAATCAAGATGTTCACAAGTTTTGACTGTTTGAAAATCTATGTGTGGTGTAATTAACGTAAAGTATGCTATCATTTTTTGTTTCAGAATCATCCTATGCTTGCTAAAGAATATGAACGTGTTAGGGCTGGCAAACCTCCTTTTATGCTAGATATGTCTCGCTATGGTTTGGAGCCACCTCCAATGAACAAGAGGAATGATGTTGGCGCTTGGAGGCAGGCTCTACGGAATGCTCAGAGCCAGTTGCAGCATCAAATTATAAGGTAAGTCAAGGTATTATTTTTGGTGCATCAAGGGTTATGTATTCACATTCTATAATATAGATGCCTATTTGCAGAACTGTGTGTCTATGTAGAAACTAAGTAAAGCATTTTTGTGACAGCTACAAGTTTATAGCTTGTAATAATAATGAATATGGCTTGCACTGTTGTTTAGCGTGTTGTGAAAAAAATCTTAACTCTAACGCATGTACTGATAAGCTGCCATAACCATTCCTGACATGCCATAGTCAGAATAGTGCCCTTGTTTCTCCAACAAAAATGCATAAAATCTGCTGCATGCTGAGTTAATGAACTTTTTTCTCTGCATGGTTGCATTTTTCTACCCCATTTAATATAAAGGCCACAAGTTCACGATGCCTATATTTTTATTACTCTCTTCAATGATTTCTGTAGGGCAATTTTGAATTTGACCATTCATTTCTGTAATTTATATGTTTTGATAAGTGATAACTATGAAATGACAGCCATAATATTATAAATCTAACAGTACCTTATTTTTGTCATTAAACCTGCATGTTAGTTTTAGTAAATGTATTCAAATCTTGAAACTTTCATGCCTCATAAAAGTGATGAATAAAAGGAAAAACCATTACTGTTACTCTATTGCTGGACAAACCTTTATCTGTTTTTCTGTTTATGATAAATAGAAATTTATTGGTGCCTTATTTTGAAAATATGTTTTGAAACAGTGCTAGTATTGCAGGATAGAGAATCTCGAGCTTATGCTGAAATATGGTGTAGATGTTTGGAAGCTCCAGAACAGACAAATGGAATCAGTTCTGTCTAGGTAAGTTAATGTCTATGTGGTCCTTGACAATGTCGTGTCTCTTCTTTCTTGCCTTCCATTTAAAACACAGGGCCTGTTTGGTGCCATGCTGGCTTTGGCTCCATTGGCAGCTTCGGGGTCGGAGGCTGGAGCCGGAGTTCCACCAAACAGCCAGGAGAGGAGAAATGCTTCTGCACCTGTGGAAGAGGAACTGGGGCTGTTTTACATGTATGGATGCAAAGCTGGTTTCCGGGGCTCCCGCTCCGGCAACAGAATGCCTACGGAGGAACCGCACTAAATGTGCCTTTAGTTTGGTTTACGGACTGCACTATCAGTTATTGGGAAGCGACAAAAAATGATGTATCTAAATCATATTTTGTTGATCTTATGTGTGATATGTCAGTGATAGTGCGAGCTTAGATGTCCACTGAAGCGCTCTACATGTTTTATAGGTTTAAAATATTACCAATCAGTGTCACACTTATATGGATTTGAGACATGATCTGCCATCTTATATGCAGGATGCAAAAGATGGCTGTAGAATACAATGAAAGGATAGAAAATGTCAATCGCGAGAGGAAGTTCCACCAGGTTATAAGCATTGATCTCTTTATTTGGAAGTTTGAGTCATGATAATATTTCATTGTCAGCTCATAATTTGTTTTTTAATCAGCAAAATACTGGAGGACAGCTACATGCCCTGAAAATGGAATGGCAGGAGCTGTGTCAAAAAAATATAGCTATTCAGGCTGCTTGTGTTGACCTGCAGAATCATATTGATCAGCTTAAACTTGAAGCAAAAGAACTGTACGTGTACTCTCATCTTCTCCCCTCCCTCTCCCTAGGCCTGTTCATAGGTTGGTTGGAACCCAGCCCAACCAAGGAATCGGACCATAGCAAATCGCACATAGAGGCAACGTACATGCTGGTTTGCATCGTGTCCAAACCACTTAACCCGTGGTTCATCTTTTTCCTGCTGTCGGTGCACCTTCCTATCTTATTGAAGTTGCTGATACCGGTCCTGCCAATTGAGTAAAGAAACTGCAGCCGCTACCTTGACAATCCTGCCTTCCCATCTCATCTGTGCCGCCTCTTCGTGCTGTCCGGGTCCGGCGTCCATGACTGGCTGCCGCTGATCATCTACTTCCATAGAGGCGGATATGTCCTCTTCCGTGTGGCCTACGATCTGTTGTACGACACCTGCATGGTGCTCACTGCCACCACCTTGGCTGTTGTCGTGTCTGTGGTACCAAACGTAGGAGAATAGCTACGGCCTACGGGTTGGGGCGGGTTTACCCAGAAAATGTTTTAACCAGATCAGGCCAACCTTAATCGTGATAGAATACTTGTTAACAGGGGAATGCCCATGGACGACAACCGACAACTCCGGAACCGACCCACAAGCATCATGAGGATTTGAGGTACTTTACGTGCCGTCCAGTTAAGTTGAGACGCCACGAGACAGCCATTGCTTCCGTTATGTTTACAAAATTATGCTGTTGCTACTACAGATACAGAGGTGGCAAGGAAGAAGCTACGCTTCATTTGAGTCTTGGAGCTGGACATTTCATTAGCCATTGTGATTACCTGTCCTGCAATTGTCATATGGGACAGTCTGTTTGATATTGAAAACAATGTGGACTGTGCCTAGCAATCCCATGACCTGTGCTCCTGAAAACACCTCGCAGAGGAAGAATCTAAATTCGTGTATTGTTGTCCGTTGAAGTGCCCTAACTTGTGGCAAGAGAAATGCAGCTGATGTATGCAGACTCTCCAGTTGACATTGAGTTCATACCTGAAGCTTCTGTTTGATTTTCTGCTTGTTTCTGAAAATACCTTGTGCTTTGCCCTCTTCAGAACGCGCTCACAAGTGTTTGCAGACAGTGCATTTCGAAAATCCGGGTTTTTTTTTAAACTGTATGTTTGAAAGAACTTGATGTGTCCATTTTAGATCCAACGGTCAACAAGTGACACTTCGAAATGGTACCTGGACAGCTCGTCCCCCGATTCCGAGTTCCAAGAAGGGTGGTAATTACGATCTAAATGATTCTTGTAGGATTCTAAATAAATTTTAATTAAAAAATTAATAGAAATAGGGTTCGATCTTAATCTGATCTAATCTTAAATCTTAGAGCTAGTTTAGAAACCTCATTTTTCTAAGAGAAATTAGTTTTTTAAGGAAAAATAGAAATTACTTGGAAAATAGGGTTCAAACTAGCTCTTAGGGTCTAGTTTAGAAGTTAAAAAAAACCGAAAAAGATTGGAGAGGTTAGAATTCTCTCATTCAAATTTAAATATGGAGGGAATTCTAATCTCTCCGATCCCTTTGTATTCTGTGGTTCTCAGACTAGTCTTAAAATTTAGATACTCATCCAAGTGTCACACTGCCACTGCAGCGCCACCACACCGCGCCTGCAGGCTGCAGCTAGACTCCAAGCATAAACTAGTGCTGAATTCGCCGATAACCACAGCGACAACCATGGCCGCCGCCGCCTGCTATTCGCCAGCGCGCATCATCATCTCTTGCTCAGCCACCACCACCTCCTCATCGTCGTCAGCGAGCACGCTGCGCGTCGCCGTAGTGGGGGGTGGCCCCGCGGGCGCGTCGGCTGCCGAGGCGCTGGCCTCGGCGGGGGCCCGGACGTTCCTCCTCGAGCGCAGCCCCGCGGGCGCCAAACCCTGCGGCGGCGCCATCCCACTCTGTATGCTGGACGAGTTCGCCATCCCGCGGGACCTCGTTGACCGCCGCGTCACCCGGATGCGCGTGCTCTCCCCCTCCAACCTCGCCGCCGACTTCTCCCGCGCGCTGCCCCCCGGTGCGCACATCCCCATGCTCCGCCGCGAGGTGCTCGACTCCTTCCTCCGCCGCCGCGCCGTCGAGGCCGGGGCCGAGCTCGTCCCGGGCCTCGTCACCTCGCTCTCGCTCCCCGCGGGGCCCGCCGACCCCTACCTCGTCCACTACATCTCGTCCTCCCCGGAGGGCGTGGGAGCGGGACGGAGCGTGCTGGAGGTGGACGCCATCGTCGGCGCGGACGGCGCCAACAGCCGCGTGGCGCGCGAGGTCGGGGCCGGGGACTACACGACGGCCATCGCGTTCCAGGAGCGCATCCGCCTCCCCGACGCCGGCATGGCGTACTACGACGACCTCGCCGAGATGTACGTGGGCGGGGACGTGTCCCCGGACTTCTACGGCTGGGTGTTCCCCAAGTGCGACCACGTGGCCGTCGGGACCGGCACCGTCGCCGCCAAGCCGGAGATCAAGCGCCTCCAGTCCGGCATCCGGGCGCGCGCGGGCCCCAAGATCGCCGGCGGCCGCGTAGTCAAGGTGGAGGCCCACCCGATCCCAGAGCACCCGCGCCCGCGCCGCGTCGTGGGGCGCGTGGCCCTAGTCGGCGACGCGGCGGGGTACGTCACGCGGTGCTCCGGCGAGGGCATCTACTTCGCGGCAAAGTCGGGGCGGCTGTGCGGGCAGGCCATGGCGGAGGAGTGGGCGCGCACGGGCTCCGTGACGGAGGCTGGGCTGAGGCGCGGCTACCTGCGGCGTTGGGACGACGAGTTCCTGCTCATGTTCCGGTTTCTGGACCTGCTGCAGCGCGTGTTCTACGGCGGGAATGCCGGTCGCGAGGCGCTGGTGGAGATGTGCTCCGACGACTACGTGCAGCGGCGGACGTTCGAAAGCTACCTGTACAAGCGGATGGTGCCTGGCGAGCCGTGGGGCGACCTCCGGCTGCTGTGGCGGACGGTGGCCAGCATGGTGCGCTGTGGCGTCATCGGCAGGGAGGTGGAGCGCCTGCGACGGCTGGAGCTGCAAGGCTAGATAGGAGCTTTGCTGAATAATAATAACGCAAGATGTGCCCGATTGATGTTGTCATCGTTTTCTGATGCATTTATACCCTTCTTTTGAAATTGGTAAAGATCTTAAAACTTTCCCGAGAATAAGCTCTGGTTAGGAACCGGATACATATCGAACTATACCCACAATGCGAGTGTCAAGTGATAACCTTATCGTACAGCACAATTGCGATACATTAAAATGAACTGCCAATGGCCAATTACAGTGTCTTAACATCCGAAAAGCATACCAAAGAAATTGCGATGTATTGAGAGTAATCACGCAACATAAGTAATCAAAATGAACTGCAATTGCGATGTATTGAGAGTAATCAGCCAACATAAATACAAAACGAAACCAGCTCTCTGAAAAGTCTACCAAAGAAATACAACACTTAAACATTCCAATGAAACAACAATCAAGTCTTAGGGTCAAAATGACCATGGCTCCGTTTCTGCGGAAAATGCCTCGCCATGTGCTCCGTGAAACCGCAGAAATATCCAATCAGGCCTGTGTTCAATGGTATGTCAGTGTGCCGCATGAGTACACGAGTCTTGGTAATGCTAAGCAGCGAAAAAGGTCCGACTTATTTCAAAGATCACGGGAATGCTGATTAAACTATAATAATTTTGCAAACGAGTGTGTGGAGTTTGGTAATGGCACATGGAAAAAGAAAACAATACCTTCTTTGCAATGTTGTTCGAGAGCCAGTCACAGAGAAACCTTCTCCTGTGGTAGCACAGGTGCTCGGTACATATCTACAAGTCAAAGCAGGGCTGGTTGGTTTTGCTCTCAATTTATGTGGATTAGGTGAGATTAAATGAGTTTCAATTTCAAACAAGTCAAAATCTTTTATAATATTTTTTCAATCCCATCAATCCACATGAGATAGGAATGACCGAACAACGCTTTAAAAGTTTTTTAATGTGGGTAAAAACTATCAAACTATCAAGTCATGAAAAATTCTCACGGGGTCGTTTGGATCGCTTCGTTTTAGAGGAATTGGAATTCATTTAATAAAGTAATCTATTTAGTTTGGAGTTTGATATTCCATCACTTTCCAAAATTTAGATATAAGCATATCTCAAATTAATGGATGGAGGATATGAAATGATTTTATGTATTAGTAGAATTTGTTTCTACTCTGTAACTTACATGACGCTCTTCGACTCTCTTCTATAATAAAAATGTAGCACATAAATATCTCCGACCTCTTGCTAATAATAGTATACAGATATATTTTATATAAAACCGAATTAGCTTAATTGATATATGCCTAAATTACTATTATTAGCAAGGTTATATTAAGCGCTAGGCGTTAGGCCACTGCTTAGCGCCTAGAGAGCTTAGGCGTAGATTAATCGTGCTTAAGCGTTTATAGAAATATACAATATATATATATAGTTGCACAGAAAAACAGTTTTAGCTAGGAATCAGGAGTTTTAGCTAGGCTCAGATGAAGGCATCTTATACAAAGCATGTGCATGTACTAATTAAGCTTTCAAGTCAAAGCATCCGTCTTAAACATAGAACAGAACAGAGGAAATGGAGGAGCAACAGATAAGTAGCAAAGGGGGAGACTGGAAGACTGGAAGAGCAGCAGAACTATGACGTCACTAACCATAGTGGGCGACGGCTGGGGAAGACAGGAAGAGCCAAAGAGGACAAACGGACAGGCGGTGACGACAGACCTGGTCGATTGGGGAAGAGGGCCTGACCGACAGCGGCGGCAGCAGCTTCCACAAGCTCTTTCATTCCTGCTGTTTTCCTCCTCTCCTACGCAACAGCTCTCGCTCTATTTCTCTTCTCTCATGTGCAATAGCAACTCCCACCTCCCGCGTGCCTTTTAAACTTTCATGCGCTTTTCCGTGCCTCCAGTCCCGCTTCCACGCGCGTTTTTCCGCTTTAGCGTGTAGAGCGCAAATTAGGCGTCGCCTACGCGCGCCCACCACGGAAAACAGCGCCTATGGCATAAGCGCTGCTGAAAGTCGCCTAGAGGGAGGTAAATAGGCGGAATCTGAAAATGATAAACTTAAGCACACACTACAAGCCGGGGTTAGCGTTAGAAATAAAACCGAGTCCGAAAGAGAGGGCGAAAACAAATCACAAGCAAATAGCGAGAGTGACACGGTGATTTGTTTTATCGAGGTTCGGCCCTCGAAGGCCTAGTCCCCGTTGAGGTGGTCACAAAGACCGGGTCTCTTTCAACCCTTTCCTTCTCTCAAACGGCCACCTAGACCGAGTGAGCTTCTCTTCTCAATCAATTGGGACACTTAGTCCCCACAAGGACCACCACACAATTGGTTTCTCTTGCCTTGATTACAATTGACTTGGGAACAAGAAAGAAGGAAGAAGAAAAGCGATCCAAACGCAAGAACTCAAATGAACACAAATATCTCTCTCTCACTAGTCACTATTTGATTGGAATGATCTTTGGACTTAGGAGAGGATTTGATATCTTGTTTGTGTCTTGGAGTGAAGTCTAGAGCTCTTGTATTGAATGCAATGGCTGAAAACTTGGATGCATTGAAGTGTGGTGGTTGGGGGTATTTATAGCCCCAACCACCAAAGTGGCCGTTGGGGATGGCTGCTGTCGAATGGCGCACCGGACAGTTCGGTGCGCCACCGGACACTGTTCAGTGCGCCAGCCACGTCACCCAACCGTTAGGGTTCGACCGTTGGAGCTCTGACTTGTGGGGCCACCGGACAGGTCCTGTTCACTGTCCGGTGCGCCTTCTGGCGCCTGCTCTGACTTCTGCGCGCAGATGCACTGTTCACTATTCACTGTAGACTTTTGCAGACGACCGTTGGCGTAGTTAGCCGTTGCTCCGCTGGCACACCGGACAGTCCAATGCTACACCGGACAGTCCGATGAATTATAGCGGAGCGGGTCCCCGAAAACCCGAAGTTAGCAAGTTGGAGTTGATCCACCCTGGTGCATCGGACACTGTCCGGTGGTGCACCGGACAGTCCGGTGCGCCAGACCAGGGCAACCTTCGGTTGGTTTTGGTCCTTTAAATTTGAACCCTTTCTTGGACTTTTTATTGGTTTGTGTTGAACCTTTGGCACCTGTAGAACTCATAATCTAGAGCAAACTAGTTAGTCCAATTATTTGTGTTGGGCAATTCAACCACCAAAATCATTTAGGAAAAAAGGTTTGACCCTATTTCCCTTTCAATCTCCCCCTTTTTGGTGATTGATGCCAACACAAACCAAAGCAAATATAGAAGTGCAGAATTGAACTAGTTTGCATAAGGTAAGTGCAAAGGTTGCTTGGAATGAAACCAATAATTATTTCTACTAGATATGCATGGATAGTTTTCTTCTTATTTAAAATTTTGGACCACGCTTGCACCACGAGTTTTGTTTTTGAAAATTCTTTGGTAAATTCTTTTCAAAATTCTTTTTGCAAATAGTCAAAGATATATGAATAAGATTGAAAGAAGCATTTTTAAAATTTGAAATTTTCTCCCCCTGTTTCAAATGCTTTTCCTTTGACTTAAACAAAACTCCCTCTCAATGAAATTCTCCTCTTAGTGTTCAAGAGGGTTTTACAACTTTTTGAAGATACTAGAATTTTCTCCCCTTTTGAAAACACATTAAGATACCAATTTGAAAATTTCATTTTTAAAATTTGGTGGTGGTGCGGTCCTTTTGCTTTGGGCTAATACTTTCTCCCCCCTTTGGTATGAATCGCCAAAAACGGATACTTGTGAGTGAAATATAAGCCCTTTTATTTTCTCCCCAATGACAAACAAATAAATATGAGTGAAAGATCATACCAATTTGGAGAGATGGCAGAATACCGGCAAAGAGTAGATAATACCGATGGAGTTGAGTGGAAGCGTCGTCTTTGCTGAATATTCTATTTCCCTTTCAATTCTATGACTAAGCATAATAATACACTTGAAAACACATTAGTCATAGACATAAAAGAGATATGATCAAAGGTATATAAATGAGCTATGTGTGCAAAGTATCAATCAAAGTTCTGAGAATCAAGAATGTTTAGCTCATTACTAAGTTTGGTAAAGGTTTTCTCATCTAAAGGCTTGGTAAAGATATCGGCTAATTGTTCTTTGGTGTTAATATAGGCTATCTCGATATCTCCCCTTTGTTGGTGATCTCTCAAAAAGTGATACCGAATGGCTATGTGCTTAGTGCGGCTGTGTTCAACGGGATTATCCGCCATGCGGATTGCACTCTCATTATCACATAGAAGAGGGACTTTGCTAAATTTGTAGCCATAGTCCCTGAGGGTTTGCCTCATCCAAAGCAATTGCGCGCAACAATGGCCTGCGGCAATATACTTGGCTTCGGCGGTAGAAAGAGCTACTCAGTTTTGTTTCTTTGAAGCCCAAGACACCAGAGATCTCTCCAGAAACTGACAAGTCCCTGATGTGCTCTTCCTATCAATTTTACACCCTGCCCAATCAGCGTCGGAATATCCTAATAAATCAAAAGAGGATCCCTTGGGGTACCAAAGACCAAACTTAGGTGTATGAACTAAATATCTTAAGATTCTCTTTACGGCCCTAAGGTGAACTTCCTTAGGATTGGCTTGGAACCTGGCACACATGCATACGAAAAGCATAATGTCCGGTTGAGATGCACATAAATAGAGTAAAGATCCTATCATCGACCGGTATACCTTTTGATCTACGGATTTACCTCCCGTGTCGAGGTTGAGATGCCCATTGGTTCCCATGGGTGTTTTGATGGGTTTGGCATCCTTCATTCCAAACTTGGTGAGTATATCTTGAATGTACTTCGTTTGGCTGATGAAGGTGCCCTCTTGAAGTTGCTTGACTTGAAATCCTAGAAAATACTTCAACTCCCCCATCATAGACATCTTAAATTTTTGAACCATGATCCTACTAAACTCTTCACATGTAGATTTGTCAGTAGACCCAAATATAATATCATCAACATAAATTTGGTATACAAACAAATCTTTTGCAATAGTTTTAGTAAAAAGAGTAGGATCGGCCTTGCCGACTTTGAAGCCATTAGTGATAAGAAAATCTCTTAGGCATTCATACCATGCTCTTGGGCCTTGCTTGAGCCCATAAAGCGCCTTAGAGAGTTTATATACATGGTTAGGATACTCACTATCTTCAAAGCCTGGAGGTTGCTCAACATAGACCTCTTCCTTGATTGGTCCATTGAGGAAGGCACTCTTCACGTCCATTTGATATAGCTTAAAGCCATGGTAAGTAGCATAGGCAAGTAATATACGAATTGACTCAAGCCTAGCTACGGGTGCATAGGTTTCACCAAAATTCAAACCTTCAACTTGTGAATAACCCTTGGCCACAAGTCGTGCTTTGTTCCTTGTTACCACACCATGCTCATCTTTCTTGTTGCGGAATACCCACTTGGTTCCTACAATATTTTGGTTAGGATGTGGAACTAAATGCCATACCTCATTCCTCGTGAAGTTGTTGAGCTCCTCTTGCATTGCCAGCAGCCAATCCGAATCTTTAAGTGCATTCTCTACCCTGTGTGGCTCAATAGAGGAAACAAAAGAGTAATGTTCACAAAAATGAGCGACTCGAGATCGAGTAGTTACCCCCTTGTGAATATTGCCGAGGATGGTGTTCATGGGGTGATCTCTTTGAATCGCTTGGTGGACTCTTGGGTGTGGCGGTCTTGGATCTTGTTCATCTTCCTTGTCTTGATCATTGTCATCTCCCCCTTGATCATTGCCCTCCTCTTGAGGTGGCTCATCCTCTTGATCTTCATTTTCATCATCTTGAGCTTGATCCTCATCTTGAGTTGGTGGAGATGCTTGTGTGGAAGATGATGGTTGATCTTGTGCTTGTGGAGGCTCTTCGGATTCCTTAGGACACACATCCCCAATGGACATGTTCCTTAGCGCGACGTACGAAGCCTCTTCATCATCTAGCTCATCAAGATCAACTTGCTTTACTTGAGAGCCATTAGTCTCATCAAACATAATGTCACAAGAAACTTCAACTAGCCTAGTGGACTTGTTAAAGACTCTATATGCCCTTGTGTTTGAATCATAACCAAATAAAAGCCTTCTACAGCCTTAGGAGCAAATTTAGATTTTCTACTTCTTTTAACAAGAATAAAACATTTGCTACCAAAGACTCTAAAATATGAAACATTGGGCTTTTTACCGGTGAGGAGTTCATATGATGTCTTCTTGAGGATTCGGTGTAGATATAACCGGTTGATGGAGTAGCAGGCGGTGTTAATCGCCTCGGCCCAAAACCAATCCGAAGTCTTGTACTCATCAAGCATGGTCCTCGCCATGTCAAGTAGAGTTCTATTCTTCCTTTCCACTACACCATTTTGTTGTGGCGTGTAGGGAGAAGAGAACTCATGCTTGATGCCCTCCTCCTCAAGAAAACCTTCAATTTGAGAGTTCTTGAACTCCGTCCCATTGTCGCTTCTTATCTTTTTGATCCTTAAGCCGAACTCATTTTGAGCCCGTCTCAAGAATCCCTTTAAGGTCTCTTGGGTTTGAGATTTTTCCTGCAAAAAGAATACCTAAGTGAAGCGAGAATAATCATCCACAATAACTAGACAGTACTTACTCCCGCCGATGCTTATGTAAGCTATAGGGCCGAATAGGTCCTTGTGGAGTAGCTCAAGTGGCCTGTCAGTCGTCATGATGTTCTTGTGTGGATGATGAACACCAACTTGCTTCCCTGCTTGACATGCGCTACAAACCCTGTCTTTCTCAAAATGAACATTTGTTAGTCCCAAAATGTGCTCTCCCTTTAGAAGCTTATGAAGATTCTTCATCCCAACGTGAGCTAGTCGGCGATGCCAGAGTCAGCCCATATTAGTCTTAGCAATTAAGTAAGTGTCGAGTTCAGCTCTATTAAAATCAACTAAGTACAACTGACCCTATAACACTCCCTTAAATGCTACTGAATCATCACTTCTTCTGAAGACAGTAACATCTATATCCATAAAAGACAGTTGTAACCCATTTTACATAATTGAGAAACTAAAAGCAAGTTATAATCTAAAGAATCTACAAGAAAAACATTGGAAATAGAATGGTTAGGTGATATAGCAATTTTACCAAGTCCTTTGACCAAACCTTGATTTCCATCCCCGAATGTGATAGCTCTTTGGGGATCTTGGTTTTTCTCATAGGAGGAGAACATCCTTTTCTCCCCAGTCATGTAGTTTGTGCATCCGCTATCAATGATCCAACTTGAGCCCCCGGATGCATAAACCTACAAAACAAGTTTAGGCCTTGTTCTTAGTACCCAAACGGTCTTGGATCCTTTGACATTAGAAACAAGCACCTTGGGTACCCAAACACAAGTCTTTGACCCCTTGTGTTTGCCCCCTATTTGGCAACTACTTTGCCTGATTTGTTAGTTAAAACATATGATGCATCAAAAGTCTTAAATGAAATGTTAGGTTCATTTGATGCAATAGGAGATTTCTTCTTAGGCATTTTAACATGGGTAGAACGCCTAGAGCTAGAAGCCTCATTCTTATAAATAAAGCATGGTGAGAAACAGAATGAATCTTCTTAGCATGAATTCTCCTAATCTTATCCTTAGGATTACCAGCAGGATACAAAATATAGCCCTCGTTATCCTGAGGCATGGGAGCCTTGCCCTTAACAAAGTTAGACAATCTCTTAGGGGCATTAAGCTTGATATTGTCTCCCTATTGGAAGCCAATGCCATCCTTGATGCCAGGGCGTCTCTCACTATAAAGCATGCTACAAGCAAATTTAAATTTCTCATTTTCTAGTTCATGCTCGGCAATTTTAGCATCTAGTTTAGCTATATGATCATTTTGTTGTTTAATCATAGCAAGGTGATCATGAATAGCATCAACATTAACATCTCTACATCTAGTGCAAACAGAGATATGACTAACAGTAGACGTAGAGGGTTTGCAAACATTTAGTTCATCAATCTTAGCATGTAACATGGCATTTTCATTTCTAAGATTGGAAGTATCATCATTGCAAACATTTAAATCCTTAGCCCTAGCAATTAATTTTTCATTCTCAATTTTAAGGCTAGAGAGAGATTCATTCAACTTGTCAATCTTAGCAATCAAATTGGCATTATCATTTCTAAGACTAACAATTGAATCATCACAAGCATCAAACTTCTCAACCTTAGCAATTAATTTGGCATTTTTATTTCTAAGGTTGGATATAATATCATGGCAAGTGCTAAGCTCACTAGTCAATTTTTCATTTTTCTCTACCTCCTGAGCATAAGCATTTTTAACCTTAACATGCTTTTTATTTTCCTTAATAAGGAAGTCCTCTTGGCTATCCAAGAGTTCATCCTTCTCATGAATAACACTAATCAATTCATTCAATTTTCTTTTTGTTGCATGTTTAGGTTGGCAAAAAGAGTGAGCAAGTTATCCTCATCATCACTAGAATTATCCTCATCACTAGAAGTTGCATACTTAGTGGAGGATCTAGATTTTACCTTCTTCTTCTTGCCGTCCTTTGCCATGAGGCACTTGTGGCCGACGTTGGGGAAGAGAAGACCCTTGTTGACGGTGATGTTTGCGGCGTCCTCGTCGGAGGAGGAGTCGGTGGAGCTCTCATCGGAGTCCCACTCCCGGCAAACATGGGCATCGCCGCCCTTCTTCTTGTAGTATCTCTTCTTCTCCTTCTTCTTCCCCCTCTTGTCGTCGCCCCTGTCACTGTCACTAGAAATAGGACATTTTGCTATAAAGTGACCGGACTTACCACATTTTTGTAACAAACCTTCTTGGAACGGGGCTTGTAATCTTTCCCCCTTCTTTTGCTTGAGGATTTGGCGGAAGCTCTTGATGATAAGCGCCATCTCCTCATTGTCGAGCTTGGAGGCGTCGATGGGGAGCCTACTTGATGTAGACTTTTCTTTCTTCTCCTCCATCGCCTTGAATGCGACGGGTTGTACCTCGGGTACGGAGGAGGCGCCTAGCTCGATGATTTTCTTGGAGCCTTTGATCATCAATTCAAAGCTCACAAATTTTCCTATCACTTCCTCGAGAGACATTAGTTTATATCTAGGGTCATCACGAATTAATTGAACTTGAGTAGGGTTAAGAAAAACAAGTGATTTAAGAATAACCTTGACCATTTCATGGTCATCCCATTTTGTGCTCCCAAGGTTGCGCACTTGGTTCACCAAGGTCTTGAGCCGGTTGTACATGGCTTGTGGCTCCTCTCCTTGGTTGAGCATAAACCGTCCGAGCTCCCCCTCGATCGTCTCCCGCTTGGTGATCTTTGTCACCTCATCTCCTTCGTGCGCGGTCTTGAGCACGTCCCAAATCTCTTTGGCGCTCTTCAACCCTTGCACCTTATTATACTCCTCTCAACTTAGGAAGGCAAGGAGTATAGTAGTGGCTTGGGAGTTGAAGTGCCGGATTTGGGCAACCTCGTCCAAATCATAATCTTCATCCCCCGACGATGGTACCGGCACTCCAAACTCAATAACGTCCCAAATACTAGCGTGGAGTGAGGTTAGGTGATGCCTCATTTTATCACTCCACATGTTATAATCTTCACCCTCAAAAACGGGTGGTTTGCCTAATGGGACGAAAAGTAAAGGAGTGCATTTTGAAATGCGAGGATAGCGTAGGGGATCTTACTAAACTTCTTGCGCTCATGGCGCTTAGAAGTAACGGACGACGCGTCGGAGCCGGAGGTGGATGGCGACGAAGAATCGGTCTCGTAGTAGACCACCTTCTTTATATTCTTTTTCTTGTCGCTAATCCGATGCGGCTTGTTGTGGGAGGGTGATTCTCCCTTTCCTTTGGAGCCAGACTCCCTTGATGGAGCCTTCCTGTGGCTTGTAGCGGGCTTCTCGCCGGTCATGACCTCCTTCTTGGCGTGATCTCCCGACATCACTTCGAGCGGTTAGGCTCTAATGAAGTACCAGGCTCTAATACCAATTGAAAGTCGCCTAGAGGGGTGGTGAATAGGCGGAATCTAAAAATTATAAACTTAAGCACACACTACAAGCCGGGGTTAGCGTTAGAAATAAAACCGAGTCCGAAAGAGAGGGCAAAAATAAATCACAAGCAAATAGCGAGAGTGACACGGTGATTTGTTTTACCGAGGTTCGGCCCTCGAAGGCCTAGTCCCCGTTGAGGTGGTCACAAAGACCGGGTCTCTTTCAACCCTTTCCCTCTCTCAAATGGTCACCTAGACCGAGTGAGCTCTTCTCAATCAATCAGGATACTTAGTCCCCACAATGTGACGGAACCTCCCAAGTCATTAGGCCCACCTACAGTTGTCCTTGTCCAACAGACATCAGACAACTCTGTAGATGTTTCTGAATTACTTGACAAGTTTGGTATCTTCTTTCTTACCTTTCTAGGAATGTTTCACCCGTCTCGCGGACATTACAGAACATCGGAGATATAGAAATGCGGAAGCGATTACATAAACTTACATTTATTTAGAAAGTAAGATCAAGTTGCTTATTACAGACCAGAGTTATAAAACGAGTGCTGAGTAGTATTATTACAATACCAAGGGAGGCAAAAACTCCTCCCGATAAGTTCTTACATAAAAGTTTCTTATGGAGGACCATGTCCTCCTGCAGCTTCACTCTTGTTTTTCTTCATTTGGAACCACCTTGGTACAAAAGCAACAAAAATTTGCTGCTTCCTCACCTAAAAACAACGAGGGAATAAACCCTGAGTATGGAATTACTCAGCAAGTCTTACCCGACTAAAGAAAAGACTCTCAAGGGTATGCTGGTTATAAGGGAGTCAAGGTAAGGTATCTCAAGATCAAAGACTCTGTTTCGCATAAATGCTTACTAAAAGTGGATCCTTAAAAATCCAGTTTTATTGTCAAGTTAGGTAAAGTTACCTATATATAGAGTTCTTGCTAACCTAGTCAAACACTTGTCCTACACTAGCCAGTTTCTTAACAAGTCCTTTATCTTTACTGGAGTTCTACGTATAGGGCAGTGACCAAGTCTTCATAACCGCGAAGGTACGGCGATCCGAATCGATTATACTCAGCTGAGGATCTCCGATCACACGACATATGTAGCACTTAACCCTTGCATATGTCAACCCACCACCAGGGTTCTTAAGACCAGATCAGGTTCACGCGAACCGAGAGCACAGATACTCCACCGTCCAGCCTCTTGCCACGGAGGGTACACGCTACTCTCGCCACCGCTCCACGCCCATTCCGTGTTATCTTATTCTGGCCTTAGTCTGTCCGAGGCAAGGCTTACCCATGACGAGGCATGTGACCAGTTAAAGGGTCCTCGGTCAGCAAGCCTACATCGACACGGTCCTTAATCGACTCAGACGGAGACACTACACCGAGACTCCTTTCTCGTGCAAGTCACCCGCGCGGTCTCAGCTTAATCATTTCAAACCCAAAGCTTGGTACCTGGCAGAGGTACATCTTTTCTGATGTTGAACCCATCACGGCCGTGATGGATCCACCATCAAGTTTTATTTTCAAAAACATCCCACCCACTTTTGCCACATCATCTTTTGTAAAAACAAAACATTTTGTTTTTCTAAAGCAAGGCTAAGCATCAAAAATCTTTTGTAAAACGGTGATCAAGGAAGGTAATCAAATTCAAGGAAGGTAATGCAGGAATTGTTTTAGCAATCAACTCCTATCACCTAATGCATCAAGCAAGTGAAAAAGGTTTTTAAAACACAAGGAGGTGGAGAATGCACCGGGGCTTGCCTTCGTTAGTAGGTGAGTCAGGCTCAGGCCCACAGATGTCAAAGTAGAGACAAGTCCCTGCCTGAGATTCCAAAGGTGGTGGTGCCTTCTCTTCAGTCACTTCGATCTCTTCTTCGTTTTCTAAACAACATAACCATACATATGTGTATATAAGAATGAATGCTATGTAATGCTCATGAGAGTGCAAAGATAATAAGAATTTATTATCTAAGGTCTTGAATACAATTTTCCTTCACGGAACTCCGAAAACTTAGGGTTTCCGGAGTCAGTAAAGGAGTTCACAGGGCAGGGGTGGGGTTTTGGGTTCTAGTTAACAAACAAGGTCCAAATCAACCCAAACTCTACCCAAGGCTTCTAAATAATGTGTAGAGCTCATATAAAAAGTTTGGACATTTTTGGAATTACTATTTATTTTCTAAAAATCCAGAACTAAGGTTTTAAACTACTTTAAATACCTCAAAATTCCTTATTTAATCTAAAAATCATGAAACTATTTTTATTAAATACTATGGAAAATAAGAAGTCTAGGAAAATTGGTTTGACAATTTTAGGATTTTTCTACATTTTTCTATAGATTTCTAAAGTTCTTTTGAAAAAGAAAAGGAAAAAGATTGAATAGTGTTGGGCTGGTTTTAGCCCAGGCGGCCCAATCCAGAGGGGAAAGCGCGCGCGCGTCCGCGATAGCGCTGGCTATTTTGCGAAAAGGGCCTCGGTGTTTTGGCTAACTCAAGGTGGGTTTAGTTACTGTTTTCATGAGTCACTGACGGTTTGCAGAAAAACCCTCCGGGTTCTATTCCTTCGCAGGGGGAAGTCCACGACGACGTCGCGCGCAGCCGAGCTCTGGCGAGCTTGCAGACTGGCCGAACGGGGCCATGACCGGCGCTCCCGAGCAGCGAACACGAAATAGGACCCATCCTAAACCTTTCCCCCAACCCAATTTCATCTATGGCCAATAGGTTTGCTCTGGCCACGGTGACCGTGAGCAGTGCAGCTAGACAGTCGTGTTCCCGGTGACCAGAGGGCTCCTAGCGCAATTGCGTGGGTCGGCAAGCATCGTAGACATAAGAGAAAGCTTAAACGAGGGAGAGGGGAGGATGAACTGACCGGAATGGGGCTGCTGTGGCGGAACTGCCCGAATTATTCCAACTTAAGTGCCTAAGTCCGACCTTAGGGCTAGACCACACTTAAATGGGAATAACCCGTCAATCCCTCGGATCTAGTCCGACACGGCCACTGACAGGATCAAGTACCACAGTCTCACTCGATGGTGAGTCACAGAGCAAATACAATAAAGCATAAAACCATACATGAAAGAGTATTAAATTATTACATCACCATTGTCACCATCGGAGTTTTCGCAAAAGTAACCATCATTGTTTTTGAAGTGCAGCGGAAATAAACTAACGATAAATAAATGGGGAGATGGGGAAGCCTATCCCATCACTCCTCATGCTCCTCCTCAGCCGAGGCAGGGTCCCACTCGACAGTCCAACCCGGTGGCAGGGTGGATGGCCAAGTCACTCCAGCAACCATGTCCTCCAGAGAACCTGTAAAAAATTATGCCACAAACAAGGCTGAGTATACTAATACTCAGCTAGACTTACCCGGTGTGAGGAGTCTATACTCCTCTACCTCTAGACATGCAGCTGTTTGGCTGTGGGGGTTTGGTTGCCAAAAGCACTAGCTGAGTTTCTAAAGCAAGATTTTAACTTAATCAAAGTTAAGTGTGACTCTCTTAAGGCTAAAAGTGTACTATCTATTCATACATAGTAGCAAGCATTTTTAGCAATCAACAGTTTGTATCATCTCAACCAGTTCCACTTGTTACTCAATGTAGCAAAAATGGTGGTTAATTAATGATGGATTTGTGCAGTTTGGTGCACAAAGGGTGATTAGAACTAACTTGTTATTTGAAAAATATCAAACAACAGATTTCAGATTTTTCTTAAGTTCTTATTATCCAAACATTTGTTATCCTAAGGTTTGGGGAGGTTTCACCTTAGGGGTATTTTTGTAGGGTTTTTCTAAGTTATCCCTATTTTCTTCATTTAAAAGGTATCTTGCTTATCTTACACTACAACAGGGTATGATACATTTTTCTAGTAAACTATATTGACTAAGTATCTCAACAAAAATAGGTGTGCTCTCTGGTTCATCATTTATATCACTTTTTCTATTTTCCTTAAACTTAAGCATATTATAGAGTAAGGGGTTAAAACTATCTTAATGTAATGGACAGAGAGGTTCAACATTTTTAACTAGGTCAGTGGGTAGATATAGACTTCTCCAAATTTTTCTAACCCTAGTTAAATAGTACAACTATTTTTCTTGCTATTATTAAGCTTTTGGCCAAAACTGAAAATAAATCAGACCCTGATATTTTTCTCTAGTTCATATGGGGTTTTATATTTTTCTTAGACAGGTTACATTATTTAGAGTTTGGCAAAATTGGTTCGACCAAATTTGGATGATTTAAACAGAAGTTATGCATTTTCAAAGTTGCTGTCCAATTTAAAAACAGATTTAATTAAGGTTTTCTGGAAAAACCAGTTTACACCGGGGTCCCTGGGTTTAAACTAAATCCACCCTCACAAATCCACCCCCACGCCACTATTCCCCTGTGCCTCTGACATTCCACAAAACCCCCTGACCTTTCTTCCCTCTCACCCGCAGTCCTTCCCCTCACTGAAACAGTAACCGCGGAAAAGAAAAGGGCGGCGCGGCTTACCGGCGGCGAGGGAGGTCCAGCGAGGGGTGGGGTCGGCTCGGGGAGGCTCTGGCGGTCACGTCGAGGTACGGCTCGTCGTCGGAGATGGCCGGAATCGCCCGGTCCACGCGTGCAGGCGGGTATCCTCGTCGGCGGCGAGTATACCGGCCAAACCACGGCGATCTGGTTCAATCCGACGGCACGGTGAGCATCACGGGGTCACGCAGCGATTGTGTGCACAAGGAATCGAAGGGTGGTGGAGTGGTTTACCCGGTCCACGTACTCCGGCGAGGTTTAGTGCTCCGGCGACCTTGGGCCGGCCTCTCTGGCGAAGCAAACTCCGATTCCTCGCTCGGGGAGCCTCACGGAGGGGTGCACAGTCTTCTCCGAGGGCTGGACGGGGCTGGAAATGGCTGGGCGGGCCGGTCTACGGTGGCAGGGGGACTGGGTGGCCGCGGACAAGCTGCGCACGGGGCAACGGCGGTGAACCAAGCTCCGGCGAGGGTCGGGTGGGTGCGGAAGGGTACGGTCGAAGCTTGGGAGGGTTTTATAGGCGCGGGCGCGGACCAGGGCGCTGGCTTGGCCGTTTGGCGCGACGCGGGCACGCGGGGCGCGCGCGCGGGCGTGCTCTGGCGAGCTCAGAGCGCGTCGAACACGTGGCGCGTTGCTTCTGCCCGTGTTCTTCGCTCTGCTGAGCGACCAAGCGTACGAATCTTGCCATGTCGCCTGTGGGAGATCTCTTCCCTGCACCTAGAGCTACCTAGTTCATGTGAGTTCCAAGGGAGGATACGCCCTAGGTTAGGAGATAGACAGGCGCCAAGTTTGGTTTGTCTCACTGCCCACACCGCGACAAAACCGATGTCAAGTGCTGTCAAACGTCTGAGTCTCGGTCTCAAATTTTTCCAGGGGGTGCCTTAAGTGGTATAGCACATTTTTGGTATAGAACTCAAGTGGTTTTGGCGCCATTTTCAAAGTGAACACGGCTGGTCTTTGAATTAGGGCTAAAATGTGACTTAGAGGGAAATAGAGAGCTCTAGCTCTCTCTCCACTTGGAGATTTGAATTGGGGTTTCTCCAGGGGCCTTTTTGCAATATTTCCCTCTCCTAATTGATGGTTATAATGTTGCTTAGGGTTTTGCTAAGGGTCACTTGTGTGTTGCACATTGCTCACACACTCTTCCCCCCTTTTTAACCAAGATTTAGAAGATAGGGTTTAGGAGGGCCCAGGGTTCTTTTTCCCTTCTATCCAAGTAAAAAGTGTGCAAGGGCTTGATTAATACTTCTTAGGCCATTTATAGCTTGATTAACTCAGTAACTCCAAGGTTCTTATATGTTCCCTTAAGTCTCTACTACTTGTGATCACAGCCTCTTTAGTGCCAAGGTGGGCTCTAGCCAAGGTAACACCTGGGGTGTTACAGCCCTCCCCCCTTAAAGGAATCTCGTCCCGAGATTTCAGGTAGAGTCCCTTGGAGGGATGCTTTGAAGGTGTGCTGGTGCCACTTTCCCTTTAAACTCAAGTTCCACTTTCCTAACTGCTCTTCGAATGTCATCCTCTTTGCAACTTCAGAAGGAAGCCCTTCTTAAGTTAAGTCCATAACTTAGACTATCCTTGTTATCTAAGTTTTTCTTATAATTGTATTCAAAGGGCAGGTGGGGGTGGGGTTTCGGGGTTACATACCGGCTTGTTTGGGTAGAAAGTCGGGGAAGCGAGAGCGTAGAAAATCCTCCGTCTCCCATGTAGCTTCTTCTGCTGAATGATGACTCCACTGAACCTTATACATTTTGATTGACCTTGCCCGAGTTGATCTTTCCTTCTGATCCAATACCTTGACGGGGTACTCTTGGTAGGACAAGTCTGGTTCTATCTCGATGTCCGGCTCCGGTAGCACTTCAGTGGGTAGACGAACACATTTCCGCAGCTGAGATACATGGAACACATTGTGAACTGCTGACATATGGGGTGGCAATTCCAATTGGTAAGCTACGGGTCCACAACTTTCCTTGATCTTATAGGGTCCAATGTATCGAGGGGCCAACTTGCCCTTGATCCCGAATCTCTGGACACCCTTGGTTGGTGATACCTTAAGATAGACATGATCTCCCACCGCAAACTGTAGAGGCTTCCGCCTCTTGTCATGATAACTCTTTTGCCTGGCCTGAGCAGCTTCCAAGTTCTTCCTGATGATTCTGACCCGTTCCTCTGCTTCAATTACCAAATCTGGCCCAAATATCTCCCTCTCTCCTGCTTGAGACCAATTCAGCGGGGTTCTGCATCTTCTCCCATACAAAGCCTCAAAAGGTGCCATTTTCAAACTAGACTGATAGCTGTTATTGTAAGAAAACTCTGCCAAGGAAAGACACTTGTCCCAGTCCTTTCCATAGTGTAGTGCACAGGCTCTCAACATGTCTTCCAAAATCTGATTTACCCTTTCTGTCTGACCATCTGTTTGAGGGTGATATGCTGAGCTTCGGATTACATGGGTCCCAAGTGATTCCTGTAATTGCTCCCAAAATCGTGCCACAAAAGGTGCTCCTCGGTCAGAGACTATGGTCCTTGGTATCCCATGCAGACGAACTATCTGGTCGATGTAAATTTCCGCATACTTCTCCGTCCGGTGGGTAGTGTGCACTGGCAAGAAATGAGCAGTCTTGGTCAACCTGTCCACAATAACCCATATGGAATCATGGTGCCTGGAGGTATTGGGTAATCCTACTATGAAGTCCATGCAAATGTCCTCCCATTTCCAAGATGGTATGGGAAGGGGTTGCAAAGGGCCTGCTGCTTTCAGATGACTAGCTTTTACCCTCTGACAAGTGTCACATTCTGAAACGTACTTGGCAATTTCCCTTTTCATCCTGGTCCACCAATAAAGAGATCTGAGATCATGGTACATCTTGTTGCTACCAGGGTGCATGGAGAACTTAGAAAGGTGAGCTTCATCCAATATCTTCTTTCTAAGCTCAGGGTCCTTGGGAACAACCAATCGATCTCCAAACCATAGAGTTCCCTTGCCGTCCTGCCGGAAGCACTTGTATTTTTCTGCCTTTTGTTTGACCATTTCTTTGATAATCTAAACTCCCTTGTCTTCAATCTGTGCCCTGACTATCTGCTCTTGCAATGTGGGCTCTACTGAAATATAACTCAATCCACCGGAAGGAATAACTTCCAGGTTCAGCTTACACAACTCATCACACAGGGTGGTGATTCTTGCATCCATGTTCATGCAATTACATTGGGCTTTTCGGCTCAAGGCATCTGCCACCACATTTGCCTTGCCAGGATGGTAATGCACCTCCAAATCATAGTCCTTGATTAATTCCAACCATCTCCTCTGCCTCATGTTCAGATCTGCCTGAGTGAAAATGTACTTGAGACTCTTGTGATCAGTGTAAATGTTACAGTGAGCTCCCATCAAGTAGTGTCTCCAGATCTTGAGGGCATGAACTACTGCTGCCAACTCCAAATCATGTGTCGGGTAGTTCTGCTCATGGGGTCTGAGTGCTCGGGAAGCATAAGCAATCACTCTGTTCTCTTGCATCAACACACAACCCAATCCGGTACCAGAAGCATCACAATAAACTTCAAAGGGCTTGGTATTGTCGGGTTGGGCTAGCACTGGAGCTGTTGTCAATTGTTGCCTCAAGGTATGAAAAGCATCCTCACATTTTTGGCTCCACACAAATTTGGCTCCCTTCTTCAACAGTTCAGTCATTGGCTTGGCAATTCTAGAGAAATCCGGAATGAATCGTCGGTAATATCCTGCCAATCCCAGAAAACTCCGAATCTGTCTCACTGTAGTCGGAGGTTTCCAGTCCATCACTTCTTGCACCTTCTCAGGGTCAACTGATATCCCATCCTGAGAAATTGTGTGACCCAAGAATCTTATTTCTTTCAGCCAGAACTCACACTTGGACAACTTAGCATACAACTGATGGTCGCGAAGTCTCTGAAGCACGATATGCAAATGTTTAGTGTGCTCAGCCTCATTCTTGGAATAAACCAGAATGTCATCAATGAAGACAACCACAAACTTGTCCAGCTCTGGCATGAATACTGAGTTCATCAAGTACATGAAATAAGCCGGGGCATTGGTTAGCCCAAAAGACATCACCAAAAACTCATAGAGCCCATATCTGGTAGAGAAAGCCGTCTTGGGAATATCACTGGTTCGAATCTTGATCTGATGGTAGCCCGAGCGAAGGTCTATCTTGGAGAATACCTTGGCTCCTACCAATTGATCAAACAGAACATCAATGCGGGGTAACGGGTACTTGTTCTTGATAGTCACCGCATTGAGAGGGCGGTAGTCAACACACATCCTCAAACTCTCATCCTTCTTCTTCACGAACAAGGCGGGACATCCCCATGGCGAAGTGCTTGGACGAATAAACCCCTTGTCCAATAATTCTTGCAATTGTTTCTTCAGTTCTGCCAACTCCGCGGGAGGCATCCTATAAGGTCTCTTGAAGACAGGAGCAGTCCCGGGTTGCAATTCGATGGCAAACTCAACATCTCTGTCAGGTGGCATTCCGGGCAATTCATCCGGAAAAACATCCGGATAGTCAGAGACTACTGGGATCTTTTCCACTGGGGAATCTATCATAACAAAGGCACAAGACCGGGTACAACCCTGGTTGGGTAAATACAAAACAGTCTCGCCATAAGCAGGGGAATGAATTTCAATGGCTCTGGCTGCAATGTCCAATACTGCCTGATGCCTGGTCAACCAGTCAGCTCCCAGAATAATATCCACGCTATCCAATCCTAAGATGAGAAGGGTGGTTCTAATTACCAGACTACCAAATTTTATAGGCACTTGCCGGTTGACTTGATAAGTGGCAACTCTGCCTCCGGGTGTTGAAATTGTAATGCCCCCATCGGTATGGTGAAAGGGCAACTGGCATTTGGCACTAAACTTGGCACTGATAAAACTATGTGAAGCACCGGAATCAAAAAGTACAATAGCAGGGAAATTTAAAACTGTAAAGATACCAGTCATGACGGGTGCTCCCTCTGGAATGTCAGCCATGGTAGTGAAGTTCAGCTTGCCCTGCCTCACTTGCACTTTCTGCCTCTTTCCCTGGTTACGGTTAACATTCTGCCCCTGCCTCTGCTGATTCTTGGGGCAATTCTTGGCATAATGCCCAGTGCTGCCACAAGTGAAACACCTGTTATCATTGGCCTGGCGGTACTGCTGCTGCTGATTGTTCCTCTGAGCTGGGAATTGGGCACGGTTGGGTGCCTGCTGCTGCTGCTGCTGCTGCGGTGGCCTGATCACCCACCTTCCTTGCTGCTGCTGAGGTCCCCTGCTCTGTGAGTCAGACACAATCCTGAAGCGCTGTGGTTGAGATGAGGGTCCTGCCACAGGGGTCTTCCTCTTCTTCTCCGCCTGCCGAGCCAAGATGCAGTCTTCCTGGGAGATAGCCATGTTAACCAACTCATTGTAACTGTTGGCCCTGACGGTGTTGAGACGGTCACGGAGCTTGGTGCTGAGCCCTCTCCTGAACCTGTCTCGCTTCTTCTCATCCGTATCTGCATGGTATCCGGCATACTGACACAGATCGTTGAAGGCCTGGGCATATTGTAACACTGTCCTGCTGCCCTGAGTGAGTGCCAGAAACTCATTGAGCTTCCGGTCCATGATGCCAGCGGGAATATGATGCCCTCTGAAAGCGGCCTTGAACTCCCTCCACTCCACCTCTCTACCATCTGGCTGCATGGCAAGAAAATGGTCCCACCAAGTCCTTGCGGGTCCGCGAAGCTGCTGGGTGGCGAACCTGACCTTGGTGACCTCCGAGCAAGCCCCATGGAGCAGTGGGAACTTGGATTCTACCACCCTCAACCACACATCTGCATCAAGTGGGTCCTCCGACCTGGTAAACAATGGTGGCTGGGTGCTGAGAAACTCCTGGTAAGTAGCAGCGACGGGGTGACGCTGATGGTCTCCACCATAATGCTGAGGTGGTGGCTGACGCTGAGCTAGCTGCCTCAGAATCTCATTCTGCTGAGCCATGAGCTCCTGCAGAGTGGGAGGCGGTGGCGGTGGAGGAACGTGCTCATTCTGACCACGACGCGCTCTCCCAACCATCTGAAAAAGTCACACGATTGCTCAATAACACATCTCCAAGCTTAAGGCTCGAACAGGGTAGGGGAGTCAAAGTAATTTGATAGATTCCAAATAAAACAAATGAAAACATGATCCTTCCATCCAAATTTAAATTACCATTAGTCATCCCTAAACATCCAAAAGAGTTTTACTACTGGTTACATCAAGGATCAAAAGACTCAACTCTACCTAGCCTAGTACCCTAAGGGTGCAAAAGCTAAGCTAGCGGCGAGGAGTCCAACTATCACCAACTTCTAGTATTAGTCTGGCATCTATTGAGCGAACGAGGCGACGCTGGACTCGGGGGAAGGTGGTCTCCCTGAGCCAGCGGTGTCTACACTGGAGGCAGACTCGTCTCCTCCCTCGATGTCAACGTCCTCGTCAGCCTCCGCATCATGGATCTCTTGGTGATGCATGTCCAGATGCGCATTAGCCTCTGCTAGCTGCTGCTGAGTGTTGAGGAGCTGATCCTCGAGGACCTCGATGGTATTCTCCCTGGTGCCCACTAGCTCCTCCAACTCATGAATCTCGTCAGTCAGCTGCTCCACCTGTAGATCTTTCTCCACCAGCTCCTGGGATAAGTCCACCACGAGCTCCTCCCTGTTATCCAGGGTGATCTTGGTGGCCTCCAGCAAGGCCATCAGGTGGGACATGGCCTCCCCACGCATCACTTGCAGACGATACAGAGCATTCATGCATCGTACCGACAAGTGAGCGGTGTGGCCTGGGTAGAGAGCCCAGATGTCCTTGGCATGCTCCACCCGATCCTTCCACATCGGGTCGTCCTCCTTTTCCGCAGGGAACAACCCAATGGGGTGGGTAGCCAGCTCCAAGGGATGGAATCCGCAAAAGGTAGTCAGTCCATGCAGAGCGATAGCCTCAATAGTGTCCTCAGCCCGGTATCCATAGGACTCAGAGTCCAGCGAACGCCAGCCTGGCTGCAGGGGATGAGGCTCCAAAGTCATCCTCACCCGACAGCGAGGTACCCGGTGCTTCTCGAACTGCTGCACCGCGTACTGAGGGGGTGTCAAATATCCTGCCCCCTGAAGTACTTCCCACAAGATGCGGGGAAAACCCTCTCGTGCAAGTCCGTCAGTGTGGGTCAGTGCATCTCCATCCTCGGAGGATCCGTGGGAAGTCATCTGTGCACGGTTAAGCGTAAGTAAAGAAAAAGAATTACGAAAAGAACAAAGAAAATAAAACTCAGCCTGCCTCTAAAAAGAAAAAGGCACTAGGGACCTAGTTGGCTGTTATCTCATTTTTAAGCCCTTTTACTTAGTTATTCATTTACTTAATTAAGAATGCATGCATGCACGTCCTGTACGACCTCACAAGAAAAATAAAAGGAACAGGGAAGAACTCCCACCCTGTAAAAGTGGCCTGTAGGGCCTAGTCACTTAGCCACCTAGCTACCCTTCTATTATCCTAAGGCTTCACGTCCTGGGTCTATCCTGCTCGCCCTACTATCTATCCAACATTGTTTCTATCAAGTTTTACTTTTAGAAAAGGGATGGTATTCATGTTTTATTGATTCCTCTGTGGTGGTACAAGCTCCGATACCAGATGTGGCGGAACTGCCCGAATTATTCCAACTTAAGTGCCTAAGTCCGACCTTAGGGCTAGACCACACTTAAATGGGAATAACCCGTCAATCCCTCGGATCTAGTCCGACACGGCCACTGACAGGATCAAGTACCACAGTCTCACTCGATGGTGAGTCACAGAGCAAATACAATAAAGCATAAAACCATACATGAAAGAGTATTAAATTATTACATCACCATTGTCACCATCGGAGTTTTCGCAAAAGTAACCATCATTGTTTTTGGAGTGCAGCGGAAATAAACTAACGATAAATAAATGGGGAGATGGGGAAGCCTATCCCATCACTCCTCATGCTCCTCCTCAGCCGAGGCAGGGTCCCACTCGACAGTCCAACCCGGTGGCAGGGTGGATGGCCAAGTCACTCCAGCAACCATGTCCTCCAGAGAACCTGTAAAAAATTATGCCACAAGCAAGGCTGAGTATACTAATACTCAGCTAGACTTACCCGGTGTGAGGAGTCTATACTCCTCTACCTCTAGACATGCAGCTGTTTGGCTGTGGGGGTTTGGTTGCCAAAAGCACTAGCTGAGTTTCTAAAGCAAGATTTTAACTTAATCAAAGTTAAGTGTGACTCTCTTAAGGCTAAAAGTGTACTATCTATTCATACATAGTAGCAAGCATTTTTAGCAATCAACAGTTTGTATCATCTCAACCAGTTCCACTTGTTACTCAATGTAGCAGCATGGATCAAGCAGTCTCATTAGCTGCGAGAAACAGACGATTCGAATCGAGTTTTTATCCTTGCAAGGTAAACCTAAACACACGGCATGTAGGGGCACTCCGTCCCCACACACACCAACCGTCCCCATCGATTCCCTGGCAACAGAAAGGGGCTCACCGCCTTGGCGTACAATGCCCCACTGACCCCGACTGGCCGTCGTGCAGTGACCGCACTTGTACCCACCATAACCGGAATGGGAGACTACGTCTCAGGTCGCGTGAGGAGGGCAATCTGCGGGCAGGTTCACTCAGGTACTAGGCTTACCGATTTACCATATTTCTCGGTATGTGTTTAGTACGTTCAAACGCTTGACTCACGGTACCACACCTTAATCCTTAATCAACTTTTAATCCCGTGAACAACCAATCCCCATGGATTGTTGCCCACAAACCACATTAATATGATAGGAAAGTGGATACAACCAATTCCTGACCTCGCGCGAGTGCTAGAAAAATCACTCGACTTCTACCGAGATCCTAATTAGTAAAGCAGCTACTCGACTTAGCATACTAGTATTCATCTCATTAGGATTCCTGAGATCATGCAACTAGGGTTCCAAACAATTCCTACACCTAAGTGCACAATCAATCCTACAATCATTAAGTGAAGTAAAATAGCATAAATAACAGGTTATGCATAAAACCGGGGCTTGCCTTCCAAAGCAGTGGCAGGCAGGTCCTCTGGTGCAGGCTCTGGTGCTGGGTCGGGGGCAACCTCCTGGATAGCTCCTTGCTCCGGCACGAGGACGTACTCTCCGTCAGCAAGATTACAGTCTATCGAAATGCAATGAACATGTATGTCATGATTATGCAAAATTTAAGAACATTAAGCTACAGAATTTAAGTCAAGAATTAACTTAGGGATCCTTGGCTACGAGGGTCTTTTAGTGGTATACATAGACTTATTACCTTTTTGGTTTAGGTTTTCTTTTAAGATAACATATTGGATTTGTATTGCCTTTATAGGTTTTAGTGGACAATTATAAAGGTCCTAGGAAGACATTAAATTCCATCATCTATTTTCCTTCCTTAATTTCCATCTAGGGTTTCTAGTAGGGGTTTGAACTATGACAGTAGTTTAAAAATTTCCAAAAATTTTGTAAAAATTACAGTGGGTTGTCACTGGCTATACTAGCTTGTTTTGATAGTTTGAGGCTTAAAGTATAAAAGCTAAGCTTTAAACCAAAAATAACAATGGTTAGGCAAAATGGGCCACTTTACACTACAAGTCCTTTATTAAAGTGGTTTCTGACCTAATGGTTATTTTTGCTGGCCTCTAGTAGTGATAAAAAGCTCTTGTACCAAAAATGGCAGAGAGCAACATGGTGGTTAATTAATGATGGATTTGTGCAGTTTGGTGCACAAAGGGTGATTAGAACTAACTTGTTATTTGAAAAATATCAAACAACAGATTTCAGATTTTTCTTAAGTTCTTATTATCCAAACATTTGTTATCCTAAGGTTTGGGGAGGTTTCACCTTAGGGGTATTTTTGTAGGGTTTTTCTAAGTTATCCCTATTTTCTTCATTTAAAAGGTATCTTGCTTATCTTACACTACAACAGGGTATGATACATTTTTCCAGTAAACTATATTGACTAAGTATCTCAACAAAAATAGGTGTGCTCTCTGGTTCATCATTTATATCACTTTTTCTATTTTCCTTAAACTTAAGCATATTATAGAGTAAGGGGTTAAAACTATCTTAATGTAATGGACAGAGAGGTTCAACATTTTTAACTAGGTCAGTGGGTAGATATAAACTTCTCCAAATTTTTCTAACCCTAGTTAAATAGTACAACTATTTTTCTTGCTATTATTAAGCTTTTGGCCAAAACTGAAAATAAATCAGACCCTGATATTTTTCTCTAGTTCATATGGGGTTTTATATTTTTCTTAGACAGGTTACATTATTTAGAGTTTGGCAAAATTGGTTCGACCAAATTTGGATGATTTAAACAGAAGTTATGCATTTTCAAAGTTGCTGTCCAATTTAAAAACAGATTTAATTAAGGTTTTCTGGAAAAACCAGTTTACACCGGGGTCCCTGGGTTTAAACTAAATCCACCCTCACAAATCCACCCCCACGCCACTATTCCCCTGTGCCTCTGACATTCCACAAAACCCCCTGACCTTTCTTCCCTCTCACCCGCAGTCCTTCCCCTCACTGAAACAGTAACCGCGGAAAAGAAAAGGGCGGCGCGGCTTACCGGCGGCGAGGGAGGTCCGGCGAGGGGTGGGGTCGGCTCGGGGAGGCTCTGGCGGTCACGTCGAGGTACGGCTCGTCGTCGGAGATGGCCGGAATCGCCCGGTCCACGCGTGCAGGCGGGTATCCTCGTCGGCGGCGAGTATACCGGCCAAACCACGGCGATCTGGTTCAATCCGACGGCACGGTGAGCATCACGGGGTCACGCAGCGATTGTGTGCACAAGGAATCGAAGGGTGGTGGAGTGGTTTACCCGGTCCACGTACTCCGGCGAGGTTTAGTGCTCCGGCGACCTTGGGCCGGCCTCTCTGGCGAAGCAAACTCCGATTCCTCGCTCGGGGAGCCTCACGGAGGGGTGCACAGTCTTCTCCGAGGGCTGGACGGGGCTGGAAATGGCTGGGCGGGCCGGTCTACGGTGGCAGGGGGACTGGGTGGCCGCGGACAAGCTGCGCACGGGGCAACGGCGGTGAACCAAGCTCCGGCGAGGGTCGGGTGGGTGCGGAAGGGTACGGTCGAAGCTTGGGAGGGTTTTATAGGCGCGGGCGCGGACCAGGGCGCTGGCTTGGCCGTTTGGCACGACGCGGGCACGCGGGGCGCGCGCGCGGGCGTGCTCTGGCGAGCTCAGAGCGCGTCGAACACGTGGCGCGTTGCTTCTGCCCGTGTTCTTCGCTCTGCTGAGCGACCAAGCGTACGAATCTTGCCATGTCGCCTGTGGGAGATCTCTTCCCTGCACCTAGAGCTACCTAGTTCATGTGAGTTCCAAGGGAGGATACGCCCTAGGTTAGGAGATAGACAGGCGCCAAGTTTGGTTTGTCTCACTGCCCACACCGCGACAAAACCGATGTCAAGTGCTGTCAAACGTCTGAGTCTCGGTCTCAAATTTTTCCAGGGGGTGCCTTAAGTGGTATAGCACATTTTTGGTATAGAACTCAAGTGGTTTTGGCGCCATTTTCAAAGTGAACACGGCTGGTCTTTGAATTAGGGCTAAAATGTGACTTAGAGGGAAATAGAGAGCTCTAGCTCTCTCTCCACTTGGAGATTTGAATTGGGGTTTCTCCAGGGGCCTTTTTGCAATATTTCCCTCTCCTAATTGATGGTTATAATGTTGCTTAGGGTTTTGCTAAGGGTCACTTGTGTGTTGCACATTGCTCACACACTCTTCCCCCCTTTTTAACCAAGATTTAGAAGATAGGGTTTAGGAGGGCCCAGGGTTCTTTTTCCCTTCTATCCAAGTAAAAAGTGTGCAAGGGCTTGATTAATACTTCTTAGGCCATTTATAGCTTGATTAACTCAGTAACTCCAAGGTTCTTATATGTTCCCTTAAGTCTCTACTACTTGTGATCACAGCCTCTTTAGTGCCAAGGTGGGCTCTAGCCAAGGTAACACCTGGGGTGTTACAGCTGGCCGCGGTGAGATTGGTTTCGGGGTGGTGGAAGCTTGATTTGGGGAAAAAACCGAAATTCAAGCACACTGGTGCACGATTGCTAGCGATTCTTGGTGGCTGGGTGGGTGATGATGTTGCGAAGCTAGCCGTGGGCTCAATTTATAGGAGGCTTCGACAGTGGCGCTTAATTTGGCCGGGCAGTGCGAGTGGCCGGAGATAAGGAAGAACATTGTTGTTGCGATTTCGTGTCCTCCGTCGTGGCAACTTCACTAGCGACGATGAGACAGCGATAGGGAGTCACAATGATGTGGCGGGGGTGCTCAGATACGTGGCACAAGGCCCTGCGACGGCGGTTCACCGGCGAGTCTTATCTACTCTAGCCGCCGAGCAGGGGGGTACGACGGGAGTCATCAGAGTGGAGTCCAGCTCACCGGCGGCAAAGATTCACTCACCCCGCGATGTTATCTATCTGCCCCAAGCGCGAATCCTTACGCCGGCGACACGAATTGCGGCGGAGGAGCGATCGTCGACGGTGAAACGTTCTGAACCCGAGCGGTTACTGTACCATGGAGAAGTTCAGTTAGATGAACCTGACAGTCAAACTTGGAGCTAAATTTTCTCTCAATTCCCAATGACAACTCATACCAAGCTCTACAGCAAAATTGTAGAGCAATATACCATCTACAATATTGCTATATGATGTTGCCCCAAAAAGTCAATGGATCTTGCTTGAAATTGGGCTTGAATTTCAGGGCATCTATCTGTTAGTCTGATTTTCAGACTTCAGCCTGACAGCCTGACTTTGGGCATGATTATCTCCCAATTTCTCTTAACAACTATGCTTACACTCTTAAGCAAAGTTGTTCTCCTTTGTTTGGTCTACAAGTTTGATGTGGTGACCTAGGGCAAAAACCCTATAATTTGAAAGTTACAAGGCTCCAAAGTTGAGCCCACAAATCTGAAATTCAGACTTAGACTATATAGGACTTAAGAGGTGATTTTTGCAAATAGACCCAAAACTTAGGGTTTAGCTTGCAAATTCACATATTTGTGAACCAAAGAACTTAATATGCCTTAACATTGTAGTTTTTACACTTTAGTCCAAATGTGCACTGTTTTTGCACATAGGCCCCTAGGGTTTGGACTTAGGGTTTTCTAGGGTTCAAATGGGGTTTTTGGTATCTCAGGGGTATAAATGTGATTCAAGTTCATTTTTGGGAACATTTTATGACTATTCCCCTAAAGCTTTTAGGTTTTTCTCATTTTGGGTTAGTTTTTACCCCCCTTTTAATCCCTATTTAGGGTTAAGTTCCCTATCCAGGGTTCTATTTGCAAAATGCTATAACAATACAACTTGTTTGAAGTTTTTACCTAGTGAATGCACTCTAGGTGTGTCAAACATATGCAATGCCAATGTTTATTGTGCCATGCTCAAGTTTTAGTTGCAGTAACACCAGGGGTGTTACATCCTTCCCCCCATAAAAGAATCTCGTCCCGAGATTAAAAGTCCTAGGATAAGTAATGGAAAAGGAAATGTGTCACATTCTTATTTCCTTATTTTTGGTACAAGGCAGGGGTGGTGTGGGGTTCACTCTTTTATTACAACAACTATACACATTTTACAAATTACATGAGGCTAAAAAGCCTGGGAAATTCTTATCTAAAAAGTCTTGAGTTTCCCATGTAGCCTCTTCTTCAGAATGTTGGTTCCACTGTATCTTATAGAACTTGAGAGTTTTCCTCCGGGTAACCCTGTCCTTTTGATCTAAGACTCGAATGGGATGTTCGGAATATGTCAAGTCTGGTTCAAGGACAACATCTATCACCTCAATGGTTCGATCTGGTACCCGAAGACATTTCTTCAATTGTGACACATGGAACACATTATGTACAGCAGACAAGGTTTCGGGGAGCTAGAGTCGATATGCCACTGGTCCACATTGCTCAGGTACAGGGAATGGACCAATGTACCTGGGTGCAAGCTTTCCTTTTATCCCGAAACGCGATACTCCCTTCATTGGTGAAACCTTCAGGTAGACATAGTCCCCTTCAAGAAAATACAAGGGCATTCGCCGTTTGTCTGCATAACTCTTTTGACGAGCTTGGGCTTTCTTCATATTATGAATTATTTTCTGAATCTTTTCTTCGGTTTCTTTCACCATATCAGACTTAAAGAAGTACCTTTCACCAGGTTCAGACCAATTTAGCGGAGTACGACATCGTCGTCCATATAAAGCTTCGAAGGGTGCCATCTTGATACTTTCTTGATAGCTATTATTATATGAAAACTCCACTAAAGGCAAACATTCATCCCATTTCTGTGAGAAGTCCAGAACACTTGCCCGCAGCATATCTTCAAGTATTTGATTAACCCTCTCAGTCTGTCCACTTGTTTGAGGATGATAGGCCGAACTGTGGAGCAGTTTAGTACCCAGGGATCTATGAAGTTCTTCCCAAAATTTAAATACAAATTGTGGTCCACGATCCGACACTATAGTCTTTGGAACACCGTGCAAACTGAGAATACGGGCAATGTGTAATGCTGCATAAGTGGCCATTGAATACTTTGCCTTAACAGGTAAGAAGTGGGCAATCTTTATGAGTCGATCAATGATAACCCAGATAGAGTCATACCCTCTTGTGGTCCTGGGCAATCCCACAATGAAGTTCATACTTATGTCTTCCCATTTCCATGTCGGTATTGGTAGAGACTGTAATGGACCAGCAGTTTTCAAGTGTATGGCCTTGACACGTCTGCAGGTGTCACATCTAGCCACATAGCGTGCAATCTCAATCTTCATTTTCGTCCACCAATAATGTTGTTTCAGGTCTTGGTACATCTTAGTGCTTCCGGGATGAATAGAATAGCGACTAAGATGTGCTTCATCAAGAATTTGTTGGCGGACCTCTTCATTCTTCGGTACCACTATGCGGTTATTAAACCATACAATGCCTTGATCATCTTCTTTGAAACATTAGGCTTTTCCAGCCCTTATCTTCTCACGAATGTGTTTCATACCCTCATTATCCCTTTGAGCATTAATTATCCTTTGCAAGATGACTAACTCAAGCTTTAGCTGACTTAGGGTTCCTTGTTGGACCATTCCCAGGTTTAGCTTCTCCATCTCCTGACATAATGTATTGTCAGAGATCTTCATCGTAAGACAGTGACAGGAAACCTTACGGCTAAGTGCATCTGCCACCACATTGGCCTTGCCTGGGTGATAATGAATTTCCAGTTCATAATCCTTAATAAGCTCAAGCCATCGCCTTTGTCTCATATTCAATTCTGACTGGGTGAAGATATACTTCAAGCTTTTATGATCTATATAAATGTGACAGATATTACCCAGCAGATAATGACGCCAAATCTTCAGGGCATGAACCACAACAGCTAGCTCCAGATCATGAGTTGGATAATGCTCCTCATGTCGGCGCAACTGCCTTGAAGCATACGCAATTACTCGGCCTTCTTGCATTAACACACAGCCGAGTCCACTGCCTGATGCATCACAATACACATCAAAGGGCTTGGTGATGTCCGGTTGAGCCAATACCGGAGCAGTGGTCAATAATGTCTTCAATTGTTCAAAAGGTTCATTACACTTGGAAGACCAATTGAATTTAATATCATTCTTCAATGAACTTGTGATTGGCTTCACAAGCTTAGAAAAATCTGGTATAAATCGGCGGTAATATCCAGCCAGTCCATGGAAACTTCGGACTTGATGAACAGTGGTTGGGGGTTTCCACTCCAAAATGTCCTTCACTTTGCTGGGATCCACCGCAATCCCCCTGGCAGATAGAATGTGTCCCAAAAACTGAATTTCCTCCAGCCAGAATGCGCATTTGCTGAACTTGGCATATAACTGATGTTCTCTCAAGCGCGTTAACACGATCCGTAAATGTTGGGCATGCTCCTCTTCATTCTTGGAATATATTAAGATATCGTCTATGAAGACCACCACAAACTTGTCCAACTCGGGCATGAACACCGAGTTCATCAAATATGTGAAGTGGACAGGAGCATTTGTAAATCCGAAAGACATTACCAGATATTCGAATAATCCATACCGCGTAGTGAATGCGGTCTTTGGTATATCCTCGGGCCGAATACGGATCTGATGATAGACCGATCTGAGATCAATCTTGGAGAATACCCTCGCCCCGGTCAGTTGATCAAATAAAATATCAATCCTCGGAAGAGGGTACTTGTTCTTGATAGTGACCTCATTCAGGGGTCGATAATCCACACACATTCGTAAAGTTTGATCCTTCTTCTTGACGAATATGGCTGGACAACCCCATGGTGACGAGCTTGGCCGGATGAATCCTTTCTCAAGTAGATCTTGTAATTGAATCTTCAATTCTGCCAACTCATTTGGAGGCATACGGTACGATCTTCGAGAAATGGGAGCCGTACCGGGCTTTAACTTAATTACAAACTCTACATCCCTTTCAGGTGGCAATCCAGGCAAATCCTCTGGAAAGACATCGGGAAACTCGCATACTACCGGAATATCCTTGATTTCCGGTATAATGGCTTCATAAACTCTGCTAGTAGCTTTGATTGGAATGGGGATAAACAAGAGAATTTCTTTTTGATTATGACTCAACCTGATGGTTCTCTGATCAGTGTTGAGGGTTGCTTTATGTTTGGCTAACCAATTCATGCCTAAGATGACATCTATGTCCTGGCCTTTCAGAACGATCATATTAGTAGGAAAGTCCCATCTGGCCAATGTTACGGGCACTTGATAGGCCACTTCTCTAGTAAAGATTTGTCCCCCAGGTGAGTGAATTTTAAACCCTTCTTTTGATTCATGGCATGAAATGCAATGTTGCTCCACAAATTTCTTGCTGATAAATGTATGCGAAGCACCAGAATCAAAGAGAATAACTGTGGGATGATTGGCCACAAGGAACGTACCCATCATTACCGGCTCTCCGTCCGGTGTAGTGGCCACTTGCGTATAATATATGCGTCGCGTCTTCTTGGTATTTTTGCCCATAATATTTCCCTTGACTTGAGATGAATTCCCAGATCCTTGCTGATTATTTGACTGGTTCTGCTTTGGATAAGGGCAATCCTTGATGAAATGCCCAGATTTGCCACAATTGAAACATCCAGTCGATGAACTGGGCAAAGCAGGGAATCGAGTGCCTGGGGCACCCGGCTGACTTGGTGCAGTGGGGGCATTATTGGGACGAATAATTATTGGCTGCTTAAAAGGGAAGGAGGGTGCACGAGAGGAAGAGCAATTCTGGTTGGAAGGCTGGAGAACAAACCGTTGCCTTTTCACCGGGCCCTGACTAGGCCTATCACCTCCAAATCCCTTAGATTTTCCGACACCTGCATACTTCGCTTCTACCGCCAATGCTGTACTGATAGCTCTTCCATAAGTAAGATCTATGCATGTTGCCATCTTCCTTTGCAGTCGATCATTTAAACCTCTCATAAAACAATTCTTCTTCTTCAGATCGGTGTTCACTTGATCGATTGCATATTGTGACAAATGATTGAACTTATTGAGATACTGATTAACAGTATCCCCTCCTTGCTTCAGCTTCATAAATTCTTCTTGCTTCATGTGAAGGACACCTTCTGGTATATAATGTTCGCAGAAGGCCACCTTGAATTCTTCCCATGTTATCTGATGATTGGCCGGTTGAACGGCCACGAAATTTCCCCACCAGGTGCTGGTAGGGCCGCACAGTTGCTGGGCTGCGAATAAAGGCTTCTGGGTTTCAGAACAGCGCAGAAGTCCAAATTTTTGCTCGATAACCCAAATCCATTCGTCGGCTTCTAACGAGTCTTCGGCTTTGGCAAACAGTGGTGGACGGGTCTCTGAGAAGTCCAAGTAAGAGGTTTCACGGGGGCCCTGTTGATAACCCCGCCCGCCTTGTTGCTGAAACTGTTGACCCGCCATCTCTCTCAGAAAACGGGTATTATCCGCGGTCGCATTTACCAAGGCGGCAATCGCCTCGGCAAGTGTGGGAGGGACAGGAGGTGGATTTGGGGTAGACTCCCTCCCACTGGAGGTTCCAGCTGCATCCTGTGATCGGGTCTTGGACGACATCTGTGGCAACAAACATTTGGAAACAAATATAATATGCCAAAGACAAAACCATCCAATTTACATTACCCAAAAAGAGTAATGTTACAGACTCGATTTTATACAACAGGAGTACAGTACCCATTATACATTAGTACAACCTATTATACAATACACTACTTCTATTTCTACTACTACACCACTATTCCTGCTTTTGGTTGCTCCTGGCAGCCTCGTCGTCGGGTGTGGGAGACCATTCATCGACCAGCCTCATAGAAGGAGGGGGCCTAAAAAGGTCTAACTCACCACCATGCGCTTCTACCGCAACGTGCGAGGGTCCGGCTTCCGACCCGACAGGATCCGTAGGTGCACTGGGATGTAGTTGCGAATACAGTACATGGACTTCCTCATGTAGGGTATTGCAATACGCCTGCAAGTCGTCAATGGCAGAGCTAAGTTCCTCGACTCGGGCTCGAGCCTTTGCTTCTTTAGCCTAGGCCACTGAACGAGACTGTACCGCCCAGTCAAGCGCTAAGTCTCGATCAGCAAGCTGATCCTGCAGACGGCGGATGTGACTTCTTAATTCATTTATCCTGTCGCCATCTGCGACCCATATGTTCGTCCTGCGTTGAAGATCCGCTTGAAGCTGATTTACTCGGGCTTCAAGATCCCCAATCGGATCATTGCTTCCGCTACTACTATCCTCGTGCCGTGGAGCAAGTTGGTGACGAGGTACACCAATTGGGTCAGTTGACTTACGCGCAGTTTTCCTCGTGCGCGGCGACATTTCTCTAAGGGGGAAATTTTATTAATATGGTTCTTAGCATGATGCATGTATAATTACAGAACCAACCTTAGTTGATTCATACCTTCTATACATCGCACTCCTCCTATCTGGTCTTTCATATAGATTCTTCAGATATGAGGGATAAGAATGGAAGAAATCTTTTTAGGTAAGTTTTTAGAAAATCCTTTTGAAGATGCCTCATAATATCTGCAGAGAAGGGCTTCGCTCAGATACCAGCTGTGACGGAACCTCCCAAGTCATTAGGCCCACCTACAGTTGTCCTTGTCCAACAGACATCAGACAACCCTGTAGATGTTCCTGAATTACTTGACAAGTTTGGTATCTTCTTTCTTACCTTTCCAGGAACGTTTCACCCATCTCGCAGACATTACAGAACATCGAAGATATAGAAATGCGGAAGCGATTACATAAACTTACATTTATTTAGAAAGTAAGATCAAGTTGCTTATTACAGACCAGAGTTATAAAATGAGTGCTGAGTAGTATTATTACAATACCAAGGGAGGCAAAAACTCCTCCAGATAAGTTCTTACATAAAAGTTTCTTATGGAGGACCATGTCCTCCCGCAGCTTCACTCTTGTTTTTCTTCATTTGGAACCACCTTGGTACAAAAGCAACAAAAATTTGCTGCTTCCTCACCTAAAAACAACGAGGGAATAAACCCTGAGTATGGAATTACTCAGCAAGTCTTACCCGACTAAAGAAAAGACTCTCAAGGGTATGCTGGTTATAAGGGAGTCAAGGTAAGGCATCTCAAGATCAAAGACTCTGTTTCGCATAAATGCTTACTAAAAGTGGATCCTTAAAAATCCAGTTTTATTGTCAAGTTAGGTAAACTTACCTATATCTAGAGTTCTTGCTAACCTAGTCAAACACTTGTCCAACACTAGCCAGTTTCTTAACAAGTCCTTTATCTTTACTGGAGTTCTACGTATAGGGCAGTGACCAAGTCTTCATAACCGCGATGGTACGACAATCCGAATCGATTATACTCAGCTGAGGATCTCCGATCACACGATATATGTAGCACTTAACCCTTGCATATGTCAACCCGCCACCGGGGTTCTTAAGACCAGATTAGGTTCACGCGAACCGAGAGCACAAATACTCCACCGTCCAGCCTCTTGCCACGGAGGGTACACGCTACTCTCGCCACCGCTCCACGCCCATTCCGTGTTATCTTATTCTGGCCTTAGTCTGCCCGAGGCAAGGCTTACCCATGACGAGGCATGTGACCAGTTAAAGGGTCCTCGGTCAGCAAGCCTACATCGACACGGTCCTTAATCGACTCAGATGGAGACACTACACTGAGACTCCTTTCTCGTGCAAGTCACCCGCCCGGTCTCAGCTTAATCATTTCAAACCCAAAGCTTGGTACCTGGCAGAGGTACATCTTTTCCGATGTTGAACCCATCATGGCCGTGATGGATCCACCATTAAGTTTTATTTTCAAAAACATCCCACCCACTGTTGCCACATCATCTTTTGTAAAAACAAAATATTTTGTTTTTCTAAAGCAAGGCTAAGCATCAAAAATCTTTGTAAAACGGTGATCAAGGAAGGTAATCAAATTCAAGGAAGGTAATGCAGGAATTGTTTTAGCAATCAACTCCTATCACCTAATGCATCAAGTAAGTGAAAAAGGTTTTTAAAACACAAGGAGGTGGCGAATGCACCGGGGCTTGCCTTCGTTAGTAGGTGAGTCAGGCTCAGGCCCACAGATATCAAAGTAGAGACAAGTCCCTGCCTGAGATTCCAAAGGTGGTGGTGCCTTCTCTTCAGTCACTTCGATCTCTTCTTCGTTTTCTAAACAACATAACCATACATATGTGTATATAAGAATGAATGCCATGTAATGCTCATGAGAGTGCATAGATAATAAGAATTTATTATCTAAGGTCTTGAATACAATTTTCCTTCACGGAACTCCGAAAACTTAGGGTTTTCGGAGTCAGTAAAGAGTTCATAGGGCAGGGGTGGGGTTTTGGGTTCTAATTAACAAACAAGGTCCAAATCAACCCAAACTCTACCCAAGGCTTCTAAATAATGTGTAGAGCTCATATAAAAAGTTTGGACATTTTTGGAATTACTATTTATTTTCTAAAAATCCAGAACTAAGGTTTTAAACTACTTTAAATGCCTCAAAATTCCTTATTTAATCTAAAAATCATGAAACTATTTTTATTAAATACTATGGAAAATAAGAAGTCTAGGAAAATTGGTTTGACAATTTAGGATTTTTCTACAATTTTCTATAGATTTCTAAAGTTCTTCTGAAAAAGAAAAGGAAAAAGATTGAATAGTGTTGGGCTGGTTTTAGCCCAGGCGGCCCAATCCAGAGGGGAAAGCGCGTGCGCGTCCGTGGCAGCGCTGGCTGTTTTGCGAAAAGGGCCTCGGTGTTTTGGCTAACTCATGGTGGGTTTAGTTACTATTTTCTTGAGTCACTGACGGTTTGCAGAAAAACCCTCCGGGTTCTATTCCTTCGCAGGGGGAAGTCCACGACGACGTCGCGCGCAGCCGAGCTCTGGCGAGCTTGTAGACCGGCCGAACGGGGCCATGACCGGTGCTCCCAAGCAGCGAACACGAAATAGGACCCATCCTAAACCTTTCCGCCAACCCAATTTCATCTATGGCCAATAGGTTTGCTCTGGCCACGGTGACCGTGAGCAGTGCAGCTAGACAGTCGTGTTTCCCGGCGACCAGAGGGCTCCTAGCGCAATTGCGTGGGTCGGCAAGCATCGTAGACATAAGAGAAAGCTTAAATGAGGGAGAGGGGAGGATGAACTGACCGGAATGGGGCTGGCCGCGGTGAGATTGGTTTCGGGGTGGCGGAAGCTTGATTTGGGGAAAAACCGAAATTCAAGCTCACTGGTGCACGATTGCTAGCGATTCTTGGTGGCTGGGTGGGTGATGATGTTGCGAAGCTAGCCGCAGGATCAATTTATAGGAGGCTTCGACGGTGGTGCTTAATTTGGCCGGGCAGTGCGGGTGGCCGGAGATAAGGAAGAACATTGTTGTTGCGATTTCGTGTCTTCCGTCGTGGTAACTTCACCGCGACGATGAGACAGCGATAGGGAGTCACAATGATGTGACGGGGGTGCTCAGATATGTGGCACAAGGCCCTGCGACGACGGTTCACCGGCGAGTCTTATCTACTCTAGCCGCCGAGCAAGGGGTACGACCGGAGTCATCGGAGTGGAGTCCAGCTCACCGGCGGCGAAGATTCACTCACCCCGTGATGTATCTATCTGCCCCGAGCGCGAATCCTTACGCCGACGACATGAATCGCGGCGGAGGATTGATCGTCGACGGTGAAATGTTCTGAACCCGAGCGGTTACTGTACCATGGAGAAGTTCAGTTAGATGAACCTGACAATCAAACTTGGAGCTAAATTTTCTCTTAATTCTCAATGACAACTCATACCAAGCTCTACAGCAAAATTGTAGAGCAATATGCCATATACAATATTGCTATATGATGTTGCCCCCAAAAGTCAATGGATCTTGCTTGAAATTGGGCTTGAAGTTCAGGGCATCTATCTGTCAGTCTGATTTTCAGACTTAATCAGCCTGACAGCCTGACTTTGGGCATGATTATCTCCCAATTTCTCTTAACAACTATGCTTACACTCTTAAGCAAAGTTGTTCTCCTTTGTTTGGTCTACAAGTTTGATGTGGTGACCTAGGGCAAAAACCCTATAATTTGAAAGTTACAAGGCTCCAAAGTTGAGCCCACAAATCTGAAATTCAGACTTAGACTATATAGGACTTAAGAGGTGATTTTTGCAAATAGACCCAAACTTAGGGTTCAGCTTGCAAATTCACATATTTGTGAACCAAAGGACTTAATGTCACACCCGGTTTTAGAAGGCAAACCGAATGCGAACCATGTACGTGCCAGGATCAGCAATTCACGTACACAGCAGTTACATAACATGGACATCATCACACAGTGCTCAAATAGTATTAAAAAGGGAAATAATAGTCGATTACATCATGATGTCTGAGACATCCACATAGTCTTTACAATAAATCAAAGTGCGGAAAAGAAACGTAGATAACACGACCTTCACAGGCAGCCGACTGGGGGTTTCCGCTAACCCACACCTAGAACTCGTCATAGTCTTGGAACTCCTGGAAGTCTCCTTCCACAGCTTCATCTTCGCCTGAGCAGTGGTTGCAATGCTGACAACCTGGGGATGGGGGGGTTTGGTGTGTAGAGCAAGAGTGAGTACACATCAACATACTCAGCAAGTATCCTGTTTGGTTGTAGTGGACTAGCTTTATGTGGGGGTAAGTCAAGCAGTTGCTTTTAGTTGGTCAGATTATTATTTACTAGTAGAAAGCCAGGTTTTAACATTAACCCAAGTTATTAGTCCGATGTACCCTTTCCAAACGGAAAGAATACCACTTACCAGCACCATAGACATAACCAAAACCATCAGTCTCATTGCCACCTGTAAACCAAAATGTCTCTGATCAAGTACCACTAATCATTGGAGCTCCCTTGGCCGCTCATAACCGCGAGCACGGCTGATATATCAGTTTTCAAACACTCTGCAGAGGTTGTGCACTTTACCCACAAGCCGTGATTCCCTTTCTGCCCGGAGATCATGACTCTCCATTGATCACTACCAAGGTGACCCAGCAGGGTATCACTACATAGCCTTTACAAAGATTCCCAGAGGCTGTAGCCGCCCGTTAGGTTTCCTAAATGTACCGCACTCCTCCCCAAGGGACAAATCAACCTTGGCAGAGCGAGCCGCATACACCGAGCCCAATTGACGGCACAACGGCTAAGCGAACTACACCCCGGTTCCTCTAATTATTCAGCTAAAGGGCGTCCCACTCCACCCTCATGGTTGCACTGTTTTCCCGGGTGGTCATCCAAAGAACAGGTCCTTACGGAGAGGCACTCGAGAAACCGCTCGAGCCCCCTTAAAGGCCACAAGTACAACATCATAATAAGAAGGGGGAAAACAACGTATCATATATAATCTCATCATGTTCATTGATTAGAGTGGAGCAATAGCATAAAGCTAAACAATAATAATCCAACCCAAATAGGTAATCAAGGATATGGATAACAAAAGCTAGTCAATCCTTAAGTATAAATGTGTAATGCGGGAGGTGAATTAAAGAATGAATAGGACAGAGATAGGTCAAGGGACACTTGCCTCCACCAACCGACTTCTGCTCAGGGGCTTCTCCTGTGAGTTCCTCGGGCTCTTCAACCGGATCGTTCTCTATGCGGTTTGCAAAACAAATAAAGTAAATATGCATAGAATATCACATACGATAATGAATTTACCTTGGTTAGAAAGAAATGGGGAAAGGTCTCGCGAGAGTTAAAGCTTATGCCAAGACGCACCACGGGTAAACGAATAACTAAACATTACGTGCTCTAGTTCTACTTAGCTTCAATGATAAGAATTAGCTACATGCACTAATGTAAGCGCGACCACTTTTAGTAGATTAACATTAAACGAGATAGACGATTAACTATATGAATTAACTAACGTAACCGAATTCCAAATTGAGTTTTCCATTTATTAATTACATAACATGATTTGCTACGCACAGAATACACAGGGGGGGGGTAGACGGGTGGCTAGGGGGTAGACGATCGTGTCGCGAACGCGACAAGGCGCTATGCGTCACGGGCACGATGAGCTACGCCAAGGCGCTGCGCGGGCATACGCACGCGCAAAGCCACGCTTAACATGCCGCGAATGAGTCGCGCACGCGTCGGGGCCGCGCGCTGACCGAGCTCGAGGCCGTGCGCCGAAGGCACGCTGGGCCGAGCTCGAGGCCGCGCCGGGGCCATCACGACACGAGCAAGGCACGCCGGCGGCACGCCGGGGCGGGCGGGCAAACACGGGCGAGGGCGGCCGGGCTGGGCGCGGGGCTCGCCGGGGATGAGCGGGGCGGGGGCGACCGAGCCGGGCGCAAAAGCCAAGGCCGGAGACGGGCGGGGGCGGCTCGCCGAGGCGGGGGCGGGCGCGGGCTCACCGGGGGCCGGGGCGGCGGAGGTCGGAACGGCGGGGCGGGGCGGGCTCGCCGGTCATGGGGGCGGGGCTCGCGGGGGACGGCCGAGCCGGGCGGCCGAGCCGGGCGGCCGGGCGGGCGAGGAAGGAGGAGGGGGAAAAGGAGAGGGGAGGAGTGGGGGCCTCACCACGGCGGGGGAGGGCGGCGCGACGGCGCGCGGGGGAGGGAGCGGCGGCGGCGCTACGGTAGAAGAGGGAGAGAGAGAGAGGGAGGGAAATTTTGGGGGAGAAAGAAAAAAAAGGAGGGGGCGGCTGGGCCGGCTGGGCCCAAAGCGGGGGGGGGGGGGGGGGGGCGCGGTTGGGCCGCTGCGGGGCCCACGTGGGAAGGGGGGGAAGGGGGTGGGGGGGGCGGCTGGGCCGCCCACTGGGCCGACTGAAGGGGGGGGGAGGCGGTTGGGCCAAAAGGGGAGAAGGGGGGGAGAGAAAAAAAGAAAAGGCTTTTCTTTTTCTAATTTCCATATTTTCTTATATGCCTAATTCTTATGTGCCTAATTCTCCAATTCACTCAACCACAAGCAAAAGAGTGCATAATCCGGCATGATGCAACAACCAAAAATAGCTCTAGGTTTTGCTTACACAAGATGTCGAGCTAATTCTCGCTATAACTTTTGGAAAAGATCAAGGCTTAGCGAGAAGAAAAGGGAAAAGGAAAGAGTAACGCCTGAATTTGGTGAGAGAAAAGAAGAAGAAAAGTCTACCCCCAAATTCAGGGCGTTACAAACCTATCCCCCTTAAAAGAATCTCGCCCTCGAGATTCAGGGTTGGCTAGCAAAGAGCTCAGGGTATTTAGCCATCAGATCATCTTCACGCTCCCAGGTTGCTTCTTCCTCCGAGTGGTGATTCCATCTGACTTTGCACATTCTGATGGTCTTCCTTCGGGTGACTCTATCTGCAACCTCAAGGATCTACGCTGGCCTCTGCACATAGGTCAAGTCCTCCTGGACTTCAAGACCTTCCACTGGCAACTGCTCTTCCGGCACACGCAAGCACTTCTTCAACTGAGACACATGGAAGACATCATGCACGACAGACAAATTCTCTGGCAGACTGAGCTGATAAGCCACTTCTCCACGCCTTGAGAGAATTTGGTACGGGCCAATGTAGCGGGGTGCTAGCTTGCCTTTGACTCCGAACCTTCTGACTCCTCTGATCGGTGACACTTTCAGATAAACAAAATCTCCGACTTCGAAACTCAGCTCTCTTCTTCTTGTGTCTGCATAGCTTCGCTGCTTGATTGCGCTATCTTCAGATTCTCTCGGATCATCTTGATGTTCTCTTCAGCTTCAAGTAGAATGTCTGGCCCAAACACCTGCTTTTCTCCAGGCTGATCCCATTGCAACGGAGTTCTACAACTCCTCCCATAAAGCGCCTGAAATGGTGACATCTTCAAGCTGGCCTGGTAACTGTTGTTATAGGAGAACTCTGCATAAGGCAACTTCTTATCCCATCCGGAATGATCTTGCAACGCAAAGGCTCTCAACATGTCTTCAAGAATTTGATTGGTCCTTTCGGTCTGACCATCTGTCTGCGGATGATAAGCTGAACTGAAATTTAGATGTGTGCCCAAGGCTTCATGCAACTACTGCCAGAAATGAGAGGTGAACTGCGTTCCTCTGTCTGACACTATCTTCTTTGGCACACCATGAAGACAAACGATCCGAGACATATACAGCTCCGCCAATACTACACTGCTGTAGTTGGTCTTGACAGGTATGAAGTGGGCTGACTTGGTCAAGCGGTCCACTACTACCCAAATGGAATCATAGCCGACTCGAGTGCGAGGCAATCCGACTATGAAAGTCCATGCCGATTTCGTCCCATTTCCACTGAGGAATTTGCAACGGTTGCAACAATCCAGCTGGTCCTTTGGTGCTCTGCCTTGATCCGTCGACAACTATCACACATAGCCACATACTCTACGATTTCCCTCTTCATTCTGTACCACCAGAATTTCTTCTTCAGATCCTGATACATCTTCTCACTACCAGGGTGAATCGAATAGGCTGTCTCATGAGCTTCCTTGAGGATCAACTCTCGAATAGACTGGACATTGGGAACACACAAGCGGTCTTTGAACCATATCACACCTCCTGCATCTTCCCAAAAATCTTTGCCTCTGCCATCTAGAATCAGTCGCCGAATCTCACTGATCTTCTCATCATTTTTCTGCGCTTCTTTGATTTCCCGCTCCAAGGTAGGTTCCAACTCAACTGTGACTCCTCGCGAATTGTTCAGAAATCCGAGACTCAACCTGTCAAACTCCTTGGCCAACTCGTAAGGCATCGGACGAGCGACCATCAGATTGACTTGACTCTTCCTGCTCAAAGCATCTGCCACTACGTTTGCTTTACCTGGATGGTAGTGAATCTCCAACTCATAGTCTTTGATCAACTCTAACCATCTTCGCTGCCTCATATTCAACTCTGACTGAGTGAATATGTACTTCAGACTCTTGTGGTCTGTGTAAACATCGCATTTCTGTCCATACAGATAGTGCCTCCATGTCTTCAGCCGCGTGAACCACTGCTGCCAACTCTAGATCATGAATTGGGTAATTCTGCTCATGAACCTTCAGCTGTCGGGACGAGTAAGCCACAACTCTTCCCTCTTGCATCAACACGCATCCCAAACCCGTGTAACAAGCATCACAATACGCCGAGAAGGGCTTGTGCACATCAGGCAAGACTAGGACAGGCGCTGTTGTCAACCTTCTCTTTCAGCGTTTCAAAGGCCTCTGACATTTCTAGGTCCACTTGAACTCAACTTTGTTGCCTAGCAACGCTGTCATTGGTTTCGCAATCTTTGAGAACCCTTCAATGAATCGCCGATAATATCCGGCCATTCCAATGAAACTCTTGATTCCTCGAGCATCTGTTGGCGCTTTCCAGTTCAGAATGTCTGCCACTTTCTTCGGATCCACAGCCAATCCTTCTTTGTTGATTATGTGACCCAAGAACAGGACTTCACGATCCAGAATTCACACTTGCTCAACTTTGCATACAACTGGTGCTCTCACAATCTCTGCAATACCATCCTCAAATGATCCGCATGCTCTTCTTCACTTTGAGAATAAACCAGAATGTCATCAAAAAAAAACCACCACAAACTTATCAAGGTAATCCATGAATACACTGTTCATCAGATTCATGAAGAAGGCTGGCGCATTGGTCAACCAAAAGACATCACGGTGAACTCATACAACCCATACTTGGTAATGAATGCCATCTTCGGAATGTCCGAAGGTCGGATCCTGAGCTGATGATAACCTGACCTCAGATCAATCTTGGAGAACACACTGGCTCCTCTCAACTGGTCGAACAGATCTTCTATTCTGGGCAAAGGGTACTTGTTCTTGATCGTGACTTCATTCAAAGCTCGATAATCGATACACATCCTTTTGGTGCCATCTTTCTTCTCCACAAACAGTACAGGGGCGGCCCAAGGCGAGGTGCTTGGCTGGATGTAACCTTTCTCTGACAACTCATCAATCTGCTTCTTAAGTCAACCAACTCTGGTCCAGATATTCTGTAAGCTCTTAAAGATAGGGGCGGTTCCAGGAAGAAGCTCTATAGCGAATTCAACTTTCCGCTCTGGTGGCATACCCGGTAAGTCCTTTGAAAACACAATCTGGGAACTCGGACACAACCTTGATACTCTCAATTTGGATCTGCTTCACTGCTATCAACGGCCATCTGATAGCAACTTCCTTCTTTGGCTCAGGCGGGACTAACTTGGTCACCACTTCCTCTCCTAGGGGGGACACCAACTTGATTGTCCTCTTATCACAACTGATAACTGCCTGATACTTATCTAGCCAATTCATTCCTAGGATGACATCTATTCCCTGAGTACCCATTACTATAAGGTTAGCGGGAAACGCTATCCCCCTTATTTCCACACTTACATTCAAACATATGCTATCAGCTCGAATTCTACCACCGACTGAGTCAATTTGAATGGGGGTTGACATGGTAGTAATTGGAAGATTATGTGCTTCTACCCATGATGCAGTAATGAAAGAATGCGTTGCTCCAGTATCAAATAAACACTTCTGCAATATGGGAGTCGATTGGGAACATACCTACTATCATGCCGGGGGTCTCCTGAACTGCTTCAGCCTCCAAGTGGTTCAGTCTCCCATGATTATAGCGTGCTGCGAGCGGTTGCCTGCTCCAGGCTGAGACACATTCTGCTTTGCTGGGGCATTGGGGTCTGACTGCTGCTGGGCTGCCTTCTTCGGACATTGCATCACCCAGTGGCCTTGCTCTCCACAGTGGAAACATGCTCTATTTCCAACCTGAGCTGGTGCTGCCTGACTGTTCTGCTGGGTTGCTGGGGCAGGAAGACGAGGTGCCTGCTGATTCTGCTCTAAAACTGACCTCCTGACTGATTGCTCTGACGGTTCTGATACTGGTGCTGGGGATACTGCCTTTGGAACTGCTGATGCTGCTGAGGTGGACGTTGGTTCTGCCTGAACTGTCTGAGGTTGATTGCCTGAGAAACGAGGACGGTTGCTGCTTCCAGGCTGGGGTCCACTGATCTTGCGCTTACGATCCTCCATCTCCTTACGCTTCCTCTCTGTCATGATTGCTCTGTCAATCAAGTGTTGGAATGTCGGGAAGGTGTGATTCATCAGCTGATAGTGCAGAGGGTCAACCAAGCCTCTCAAGAAACGGTATTGTCGCTTGGCGTTGGTGTTGACATCTTCAGGAGCATAGCAAGACAACTGCAGAAACCTGTCCCAGTACTCACTGACAGACGATGACCCTTGCTTAAGAGCCAAGAACTCCTCCTTCTTCACTGTCATCTGTCACACCCGGGTTTTAGGGGTCCAAACTCGGGCGCGAACATAATCACCAGGTGTGCTAGGACCAAGTCTCACATATATGATGAATCATGGCACAGGATCGAATGTCACATCTTTCCTATATAATAGGAGTTCTATACAAAATAAATAATTACATTATAAGGAGACAACGGTCCAGCAACCCAAAGTTGACTGGGAGACGACGGCCTAGACCTCTCACGAACACATCATAGCATCCTCCATGCGCCTCATCCTGTGGTACCTGTTCTTGACCTGTGTGTGGGGGGGGGTGTGAGACAGCAAGAGTGAGCTCACATACGTTCATAGCTAAACAAGTTGTGGGGAATAATGTGCATGAACTCGCCAAAGGTGGGAGCTCACGTAAAGTGTAAGGCTTACCAAAGAGGATGGTTGAAGCTGAGCATTGCTTTTAAAGTTGGTCAAAATTTTATTAGCAATTACTAAGTGTAAGTAAATACCAACCCAATTAAGTAGTAGAACTAAAGTAACAACCTCACCTGCGATGCAATGCATATGACAAATTGAGTTTAAGTTCCATAATTTAATCATGTGAATGTCCGAGCCGCTCATGACCGTGAGCACGGCTAGTATACCAGTTTTACACTCTGCAGAGGTTGCGCATCTTTACCCACAAGTCATGTTACCCATCTGCCAAGAGACGGCCAATCCCATACACCTCTACCGAGGAGGTGAGGCAGGGTAACACTACGAGGCCTTTACAAAGTTCCACTAGCTTCAGAAAACCCGCTACAGTTTATAGGAAGCTCCAATGCAGGACTCCCTTGCATGACCGCCATCGCAGCAAAATCATCCGAGGGCCTCCCTACACTGACCACTCCCCTACTGCCCTTGCCCCTTTCAGGTAAGGTAGTCATCCACTAGCTTCCCTAATTAATCAGCCAAGGGCGTCCCATTAAACCCTTGTGGTAGCACTTTTCCCGGGTGGTTCTCCATGTTCCCATTAACATAATGATCTTATCATGAACAGTAAGTAATAAACAGATAATAAAAAGTGTAATCATGAGTAATAAATATCTCTATACCCAAAACCACATATAGCAATAGCATGTACTACCCAAAAATCCAGTGTAAACAAGGTATAAAGATGGTCAAATCTAGGGTAACCTATTGGGTCCCATCAAAATTAACCTATGCAGATCATTATGATTAATTAGAACATGACTGGGTAAAAGAAGTGATCAAGGGCACAACTTGCCTGGGACTTGAGATTCCAGGTACCAACTTGCTCTTCAGATGACATGTGTCCTCACTGCTAAACGTAGCAATACAGACAAACATGGTATATGCAAAATTAACATTACATCAAACATAAAAATAAACTGCTTAATAATAGTCTACGCGATGCTACGAGATTGAGGGCTCGAGAATCACTACAATTGGAGTCATGGTTGGGAAGGTATGGTTTCAGAAGACTTATGCAATTTAAGCAATTAAGACTAGACTTTATGTTGATTTAGTAGATCATGTGATAAAATAATCTAAATAAATAATTAATTCAACTTTAAGTTAAATTATAATATAATTAGGGATCATATTTGAACCAAACTATAATTATAAACATATTAACTTTGGTTTAGAGAGGTTAATATACTAAACATAGGTTAAATAAATATCTAACTATAAAAGTATGTTCTATGGTATAATTAATGTTGCCATTGCGTAGACAATACTTTTATGAATCTAACGCAATTTGAATGGATCAAATCGGAGTTAAAATGGGTTTAATACGAATTAAACAAGTTTTCTTGATTTATTTTTAAACTAAAAATCGTTTTCTGAATTATTTTATCCCTTTTATTCATCACTTGGGCTGTGGACACAATTTACCAGAAGCAAAGGGGGTTCTGCGCAAATACTAGGACCACACTGTAATGGTTTTAACACTGACTTGGACGGCGGGTTAAATCACCAAAACTCCGAGGGCTCTTTAGCAAAAAGACCCGGCTGAAGGGGTATGGGTGAATGAGAGCCGTCCAATTACGCGCGGATGGTGCGGATTAGATCCTACTCAAAAAGAACCGGTACGAGACGCTGCCCGCCAGATCACGATCCAACGGCCCTAGATTTAAAACAGCCACACCTATTTGTCTCCGTCCGAGAGCCGATCAACGGCCCAGATCAATCCATCGAAGAGGTATGTGGTGTTTTAATCACAGCCGTCCATGCTAGATCAACGGCCAGGGGCTGTTCTCCTATCTCCCGGTCACCAGAGCAGCGGCGCGCGCACATGACTGACGGTGGCGCCATGATTGTGATTCCCCCCCAAACGAGCCAGAGCCCCAAACCCCAAATCGAATGGAGCAACACGAAGCTTTGATGTTTGTGAGCGTAAAGAAGGAAGTCTTACTGGTTGTAGCGGCGTGGGGAGCACCTGGCCACGGTGAAGTGCCATCCATGGCGGAGTATCAACGTCGGCGAGGAAATTCGCACGCCATAGCCGCTGATTCCGCCAAGTGGGGGCACACATCATCCCGCGTCACGGCGATGCTCCAGGTCTTCCATCCGCGGCCAGAGACGCAGCCCCGACCGATGCACAAGGCGGCGGCAATCTTCTTCTCTCTCCCTTCCGCCTACGGTTCACTTGGTGACTGGGTGCTCGTCAAGATGGTTAAGGGAGCTAGATTGGCCGGGTTTTATAGGGGCAGGGCGAGTCCGAGCGGAGCAGCAGCGAGATCAACGGCGGAGTTCGCGGGATTCCGGTGGTAATAGCCTACGGTGACTTCGGGTTCCTGTTTCACGCGCGGCCCACGGGGAAGACAATCCTGGCAGCATGGGTCCATCAACCAGAGAGGAGAACTAGAGGGTCCGAGCGCGACCGTACAAGCGGTCCCACACGCTAGAGCCACCGGGATGACGGCCATGAGAGCGGGCAGTGGCTGGCCATTGGGCCCCACATGTCAGCGCGAAGAGCCACCAGCCAGACCGCGCGTGGATGGGGAAGATGGGCCGCATAGAGAAGAAGTCAGGGTTTTAGTGGGCCGAGAACTAGTAATTCAGCCCAGGAAGTTGTTTTCTCTTTTTTTTGTTATCCTTTTCTTTTATGATTTGCATTCTTCCTACATTTCAAAATTACCATTTGAATTTGAATTTGTTAGTGAGTCTTACACATGGGTCAAGTGCACAATTAAAATACCAGCATAATAGGATATATTTATTTATATATCATTATTATTATTGTACATATGCTTTTTCTCTTTTCTTTTCTATTTCTATTTTTAATTTCTAGTTCCCTAACTTAAGCTTGTCTCACAAATGGGAATAATAATAATTTCAGCATGTAATGCATATTTTTGTATTTATTTATTTGATATTTGTCTACCTTAATTCATTATTCGAATATGCATAAGGAAAGAAAAAAAATCAATAAATCTCCAAGGGTTCCATAGATTCCAAAACACTTTTATATCAGTTTATGCATTTATTTTATTTTTTTATCATACCAATTTAGGGCTTTACATCATCAGACCTGCAGGCACATGGTACTGACGAAAGCTACCTCTGAACTTTTCCCAGGTGATGTGTGGGGTGGGCATGGGTGGTGAGATAAGACTCCCACCATGACTGGGCTGCTCCTCTCAGCAGACGGGGACCATACAGAACTTTCTCTCTATCATCGCACTGAGCGGTATGCAACTCCCGCTCCACAGTGCGTAGCCAATCTTCAGCATCTATGGGGTCAGAAGAGTGAGCGAACGTTGGGGATGACCTCTCATGAATTCAGCACGCTTGTCTCTGGGCACCTGAGGCATCTGAGGTTGAGGTGGGGCCTGCTGCTGCTGCTGCTGCTGAATGGCGGCCAGAGTCTGACCGATGGCTTGAACTGCCTGGGTCTGCATCAGAAACATCTGCTCGATGGACATCGGGGGCAGGGGCGGCAGGTGCTGCTGCTGAGGCACCTCATCCGGCTAAGCGGCTCGCTCCTGCTGGGGACACCTTCCTCCCTGCGCCTGTTCTCTGACATCTGCAGAATGCAACCACACATCAGAACTGATCTGGCAAATCTTGCAGCATAAGAAAAGAGCATAGAATTCTTCAAACAGCACTGAACAGATAAGCATCTTCACTGGTCTCCAACACAGACCAACACAGCTTCTCAGATAAAGAGGAAAGTGGAATAAAGGTTTCCCAACTATATAGCTAACTCCATTAACATAATATGTAAACCAAAATGCAGGGGATACCCACACTGGTGACAGTCATTACGAAGATCCAAACCAAACATAGTTCATCATGACAAACATAAATGCACAGGATATAGCAAACTACCCTGTCTAACTAAGACTAACTAAAAGCGAAACTAACGCTAAGACTATAGCTTCTACGTATATATTTTGTATTAATTACAAGATCCAACTCTAACGATCTATGGTGCTAAATCTATCTTGGTCTTGCAGTCGGGATTGCCATAAGGCTGGCGTCCATGCCGAGGTGAGCGGTACGGGTGCTGAGTCCCGACGGGGGCGGGGGAACCATCATCCAGGTGACGACGTTCTGCGCGCTCAGCCCGCAGCAGAGCGATCTCAGCACGAGCCCTACTCAGCTCGTCTAATGCATGGTCCAGCTCCGTGTTTAGCACGACGGCTAGGTTGACTGTGCTGCTCAACCTAGGATTGTCCTCACCGACAGGTGAAACAATCACGCCTCCTGTGCTGCCAGATGGACGTCGGGGGTAATACTTCAGATTGAGACCGTCAGCTACCCCACCGAGAACCGAGCAGTAGTGCAAAAGCGCACGCCGTGCGACATCTTGCATGGCCGCCTCAGCTGAGTCCCGCTCAGAGATAGAATAGTGCTCTGAGCAGACCTCAGCACCCTGGAGACTGTTCTCTTGACAGCGCACCAAGCAGGTCGCCTCCCAGTGGTCCGGGTAGACCCTGCGACTATGCTGGTAGACCACACAGTGATACTCGATGGACCAAGTACACCGGTTAAGTGCCCGACGTAGCAGGGTGTCGAGCGCATCGTGGAAGTGACACCCGCGAGCAGCGTCGCGAGTGATGGGTCGAGCAACCCATCCTTCCGGCTCCTGGTCAGCAGGGAAGTCGGTGTCGTGGCTCGAGTTGTCGTCGCCACCTCCGTCGTCTGGGTCTCCTCCAGCAGCTACTCCAGAGGCTGGGGCGCCCAGTGGTGGTGCAGGGGGCGCCTCCAGAGGAAGCACAGGGGAGCAGCTCCTCACAGACTCTATCTCCTGCTGGAGCGAGAAGGAAGAGCCCTGCTGCTCCTGTCGTCGACGTTCCTGCTCCTCATGCAGGGTGGTGCAGTCTCTCCAAGTGGCTGGACTGTCCGGCCACGGGACAGTGAAGCGGACGCTCAGCAAGGCGGGAGGGTAAGAAGGGGATGACGGACTTTCGTGCAGTGTGTCTAAGACGAGCCATCTACAAAAGACACCGTAAGCAAAAGAGTGAGAATAGAATTAATATGACCAGCAAATAATGAACCATAAGTAAATGAAGGATTAGAATAAAACACAATTTTCAGCGAGGTATATTATATAGTAGAAACATAGGTTTGGTCGGTATGACCAATTTTTGAAGGGATATCAAAGTCAAGGCAGGGACAGAGGTCTATAGTCCTTAAAACGACCATTCTATTCTAGGTTAGCGGTCCTACAGACAGCACGGCTTTGATACCAGCTTATGTCACACCCGGTTTTAGAAGGCAAACCGAATGCGAACCATGTACGTGCCAGGATAGCAATTCACGTACACAGCAGTTACATAACATGGACATCATCACACAGTGCTCAATAGTATTAAAAAGGGAAATAATAGTCGATTACATCATGATGTCTGAGACATCCATAGTCTTTACAATAAATTAAAGTGCGGAAAAGAAACGTAGATAACACGGCCTTCACAGGCAGCCGACTGGGGGTTGCCGCTAACCCACACCTAGAACTCGTCGTAGTCTTGGAACTCCTGGAAGTCTCCTTCCACAGCTTCATCTTCGCCTGAGTAGTGGTTGCAATGCTGACAACCTGGGGATGGGGGGGTTTGGTTGTAGAGCAAGAGTGAGTACACATCAACATACTCAGCAAGTATCCTGTTGGCTGTAGTGGACTAGCTTTATGTGGGGGTAAGTCAAGCAGTTGCTTTTAGTTGGTCAGATTATTATTTACTAGTAGAAAGCCAGGTTTTAACATTAACCCAAGTTATTAGCCCGATGTACCCTTTCCAAACGGAAAGAATACCACTTACCAGCACCATAGACATAACCAAAACCATCAGTCTCATTGCCACCTGTAAACCAAAATGTCTCTGATCAAGTACCACTAATCATTGGAGCTCCCTTGGCCGCTCATAACCGCGAGCACGGCTGATATATCAGTTTTCAAACACTCTGTAGAGGTCGTGCACTTTACCCACAAGCCATGATTCCCTTTCAGCCGGAGATCATGACTCTCCATTGATCACTACCAAGGTGACCCAGCAGGGTATCACTACGTAGCCTTTACAAAGATTCCCCGGGGCTGTAGCCGCCCGTTAGGTTTCCTAAATGTACCACACTCCTCCCAAGGGACAAATCAACCTTGGCAGAGCGAGCCGCATACACCGAGCCCCATTGACGGCAAACGGCTAAGCGAACTACACCCTGGTTCCTCTAATTATTCAGCTAAGGGCGTCCCACTCCACCCTCATGGTTGCACTGTTTTCCCGGGCGGTCATCCAAAGAACAGGTCCTTACGGAGAGGCACTCGAGAAACCGCTCGAGCCCCCTTAAAGGCCACAAGTACAACATCATAATAAGAAGGGGGAAAATAGCGTATCATATATAATCTCATCATGTTCATTGATTAGAGTGGAGCAATAGCATAAAGCTAAACAATAATAATCCAACCCAAATAGGTAAACAAGGATATGGATAACAAAAGCTAGTCAATCCTTAAGTATAAATGTGTAATACGGGAGGTGAATTAAAGAATGAATAGGACAGAGATAGGTCAAGGGACACTTGCCTCCACCAACCGACTGCTGCTCAGGGGCTTCTCCGTGAGTTCCTCGGGCTCTTCAACCGGATCGTTCTCTATGCGGTTGCAAACATACATACATCCATCCATTGAAATTAGGAAACAAACAGTACACCATGCAAGAGAACAAATAAAGTAAATATGCATAGAATATACATACGATAATGAATTTACCTTGGTTAGAAAGAAATGGGTTAAGGTCTCGCGAGAGTTAAAGCTTATGCCCGAGACGCACCACGGGTAAACGAATAACTAAATGTTACATGCTCTAGTTCTACTTAGCTTCAATGATAAGAATTAGCTACATGCACTAATGTAAGCGTGACCACTTTTAGTAGATTAACATTAAACGAGATAGACGATTAACTATATGAATTAACTAACGTAACCGAATTCCAAATTGAGTTTTCCATTTATTAATTACATAACACGATTTGCTACGCACGGAATACACGGGGGGGGGGGGGCAGACGGGTGGCTAGGTGGTAGACGATCGTGTCGCGAACGCGACAGGGCGCTATGCGTCGCGTCGCGGGCACGATGAGCTATGCCAAGGCGCTGCGCGGGCATACGCACGCGCAAAGCCACGCTTAACGTGCCGCGAACGAGTCGCGCACGCGTTGGGGCCGCGCGCTGGCCGAGCTCGAGGCCGTGCGCCGAAGGCACGCTGGGCCGAGCTCGAGGCCACGCCGGGGCCATCACGACACGAGCAAGGCACGCCGGCGGCACGCCGGGGCAGGCGGGCGAACACGGGCGACGACGAGGGCGGCCAGGCCGGGCGCGGGCTCGCCGGGGACGAGCGGGCAGGGGCGACCGAGCGGGCGCGGGCGCCAAGGCCGGGGACGGGCGGGGGCGGCTCGCCGAGGCGGGGGCGGGCGCGGGCTCGCCGGGGGCCGGGGCGGCGGAGGTCCGACAGCGGGGCGGGGGGGGCTCGCCGGTCATGGGGTCGAGGCTCGCCGGGGACGGCCGAGCCGGGCGGCCGGGCGGGCGAGGAAGGAGGAGGGAGAGGGGAAAAGGAGAGGGGAGGAGGGGGGGCCTCACCACGGCGGGGGAGGGCGGCGCGGCGGTGCGGGGGAGGGAGCGGCGGCGGCGGCGCTACGGCAGAAGAGGGCAGCGGCGGCGCTAGGGTTAGGGAGAGGGAGGGAGAGAGAGAGAGAGGGAGGGAAATTTTGGGGGAGAAAGAAAAAAAAAGGAGGGGTGGCTGGGCCGGCTGGGGCCAAAGCGAGGGGGGGGGGCGGTTGGGCCACCGCAGGGCCCACGCGGGAAGGGGGGAGGGGGGGGGGGGCGGCTGGGCCGCCAGCTGGGCCGACCGAAGGGGGGGAGGCGGTTGGGCCAAAAGGGGAGAAGGGGGGGGGAGAGAAAAAAGAAAAGGCTTTTCTTTTTCTAATTTCCATATTTTCTTATATGCCTAATTCTTATGTGCCTAATTCTCCAATTCACTCAACCACAAGCAAAAGAGGGCATAATCCGGCATGATGCAACAACCAAAAATAGCTCTAGGTTTTGCTTACACAAGATGTCGAGCTAATTCTCGCTATAACTTTGGAAAAGATCAAGGCTTAGTGAGAAGAAAAGGGAAAAGGAAAGAGTAACGCTTGAATTTGGTGAGAGAAAAGAAGAAAAAAATTCTACCCCAAATTCAGGGCGTTACTTAATATGCCTTAACATTGTAGTTTTTACACTTTAGTTCAAATGTGCACTGTTTTTGCACATAGGCCCTAGGGTTTGGACTTAGGGTTTTCTAGGGTTCAAATGGGTTTGTATCTCAGGGGTATAAATGTGATTCAAGTTCATTTTTGGGAACATTTTATGACTATTCCTAAAGCTTTTAGGTTTTTCTCATTTGGTTAGTTTTTACCCCCTTTTAATCCCTATTTAGGGTTAAGTTCCCTATCCAGGGTTCTATTTGCAAAATGCTATAACAATACAACTTGTTTGAAGTTTTACCTAGTGAATGCACTCTAGGTGTGTCAAACATATGCAATGCCAATGTTTATGATGCCATGCTCAAGTTTTAGTTGCAGTAACACCAGGGGTGTTACACACAAGGACCACCACACAATTGGTGTCTCTTGCCTTGATTACAATTGACTTGGGAACAAGAAAGAAGGAAGAAGAAAAGCGATCCAAGCGCAAGAACTCAAATGAACACAAATATCTCTCTCACTAGTCACTATTTTATTGGAATGATCTTTGGACTTGGGAGAGGATTTGATCTCTTGTTTGTGTCTTGGAGTGAAGTCTAGAGCTCTTGTATTAATGCAATGGCTGAAAAACTTGGATGCCTTGAAGTGTGGTGGTTGGGGGTATTTATAGCCCCAACCACCAAAGTGGCCGTTGGGGATGGCTGCTGTCGAATGGCGCATCGGACAGTCTGGTGCGCCATCGGACACTGTCCGGTGCGCTAGCCACGTCACCCAACCGTTAGGGTTCGACCGTTGGAGCTCTGACTTATGGGGCCACCGGACAGTCCGGTGGTGCACCGGATAGGTCCTGTTCACTGTCCGGCACGCCTTCTGGCGCCTGCTCTGACTTTTGCGTGCACAGTTGCACTGTTCACTGTAGACTTTTGCAGACGACCGTTGGCGTAGTTAGCCGTTGCTCCGCTGGCACACCGGATAGTCTGGGCTACACCGGACAGTCCGGTGAATTATAGCGAAGCGGCTCCCCGAAAACCCGAAGCTAGCAAGTTGGAGTTGATCCACCCTGGTGCACCAGACTAGGGCAGCCTTCGGTTGGTTTTGCTCCTTTAAATTTGAACACTTTCTTGGACTTTTTATTGGTTTGTGTTGAACCTTTGGCACCTATAGAACTCATAATCTAGAGCAAACTAGTTAGTCCAATTATTTGTGTTAGGCAATTCAACCACCAAAATCATTTAGGAAAAAAAGGTTGACCCTATTTCCCTTTCAGCCGCGCTAAGGAATCGCTTAGCGCCTAATCGCGATTAGGCGGGCGCTTAAGCATGCCTTTTTGAACATTGATTATTAGAATGGAATTCAATTCCAATGACCCAAACTTGGCATTAGTGTACACTTTTAAAAAAAATTCATGTATAAGTAATTGAGTAACAACAATAATTGAATTATATCTATAGATTTTAAGCCTTTTCACATTGAGCAGCAACAAAATATTTATGAATCATTAGCTAAGTTAATTATTCAAAATAATTACTATTGTATCTTAATTATTTTTGAACAAAATAAAG